>JAMPIV010011680.1:275000-489084 GCA_024509875.1 Oreohelix idahoensis | reverse complement strand
GTATTCTTTATAGCTAAATACGCAAAAAATCCACACCCACCCAGGGCGCTGCGGCGCACACGTTGAAAACCGCTGGGCTATGGAATTCAGGGGACAGTAATTTATTTTCAACATAAGGGTTACTTTCAAAATTGCCTCCAGCTGACAGAAATACAAGCATGAAATTGAAAGCTCCAACCAAGGTGGAATGGGTTCAATTCTCTGCACAAGACAACTGGGGGCTGACACTTGAGAGTCATGACCTAAGTAGGCCTGCCCCTCCCCCCTTAGAGTGTAAAGGAGTTTAAGGGGCTGAAACACTTTATTGACGGGGGACACTTCTGATGATCAGATTGCCTCCTGTTGTATCGCTTTGTATAGAGTTTTCTAGCATCACTTACAGAGATACAACATTAGACAATCTTTGAAGGACCGAGGACTAGAATGGAACCAGGCCAGGAGGAAGACAGCCGATAGGATAGTCTGGCGCTCTCTCTTCCAAACCTCTACACCTCACGGTAGAAGGGAAACGACTAAGTAAGTAAGTAAGTACTTACAGAGATGCAGTAGCAGTGTTGGTTAGAGAGAGAAAATGAAGGTGGGGTCTGGTACTTGTTAGTTCTTGATTTCAGCTAAGGTAATAACACAATGTCAAAATGGAATGTACAACAGTGTTAACAATAGTAAAAGTACTGCTAGTGTTTTATATTGGAATATCAAAGCTCCAACATCATTGCAACATTTCTGTTAATGTCTTTCTTTCTCCACTTACTGCTTATAAAATGAAGCTATTTAGTTTTGACCAAGATGTCTGTCTCACTAATTACATGGACATAAGTTTGTTGAAGGCTTATGTTCTATGGGAAGGTGAAAGATGGTGATGATGTTGATGTCTGATTTTTCTAACAGGACATGTCATCAATAAGTAAACATTTTTTAATGTCTAGATTTGCTTCTAAATAAACCAAAAACTATAGAAGATGATTTTCAGATTTTATTCTTCAAGTACCAGGACACCTTTCATAGGAGATCATGTCTCTCCACAATTTTCTGTCCCCACTGCAGTATTTCAGTTAGGTTGTTATTTCTCTGCCATGATTTCAGGCTGTCGAGTATCTTTTCTGTTGTTCATCCTCTAAACCGTTTTCCTTGACTCTTTCCTGTACTCAAACATTTCAATTCTCATAACATGTCCATACATGAAAATGGATTGTTTTCTTCTTATAGGATTAAAAACTTCTTTTGTGTTCAGGCTTCTTTCAGGAGATCCTCACTGAATTTGTTTATTAATGTTGAGATGTGGAGGGTAATTCAGAATACTTAAAATAAAATGTTACATGATTTAATGTGCTTAGAAAGGAGCACCAGGAAAATAAGCAGCTGAGGGCTGCCACCTCAGGGGCGCATTCCCATAGTCAGTTATGACTGAAGGGGCTATTATTATTATTATAGATAAAAGAACAGTTTTCAAAAGAAAATCTTTCAAGTTTGTAAAAAAATGAAATATTGAGCATGATGTCATACCATGTGTCTACATGTCAACCTGATTGGTCTGCATATTTAAAAGAAAAATTGTATTGCTTCATTTGATCATTTGAAAGTACTAAATCTTGTTTTTAAATGATTCAGGGTGTCTACAGCACTACAGGGTGTATACTTTGTAGTATTTTTCAAAGCAAATCTTTACATTTAAAAAAAAACTGTTTTTAAAACTAATGTTAATAACGCAAGTTTATGGTATATTACCATTACCTTTTTAGACCAACAGTCTAATAGGTTCTTTTTAACCCAATAATTTTAGATTAGTAGTAGGTAATGTTTTCTATGTTCAGAATCAAGGTATGAAAATTGGACAGCCAGTAATCGTAGATGCTTCTGGTTCATCTTCATCCAGAGTGATCTGCCCCTTAGCAAAGAATGGTATGTTCACTTGTGTGGTTATTTTATGCTTTTTGTTTGTTTGTTGTGTCTCTGTTTTTGTATGTTGGGTGTGCGTGAAAGTCATTTGTAAGGTTTACGACTTTGTTTGTTTATTTTTTGTATCAGTCACACAGACAAGCACTACTAAATCTCTTTGTACAGAAGTAAATCTATCTTCTGCCAGTTGTTCTTTTTTTTAAACCTGTACCTTATAACTCCCTGTGAAGTACAGGCCTTTAACCAGTTCTATGAAAGCTCTTCTGTCTTTGGCAATATTTAAGATCTTCCCCAGTCTTAAGAATTTGTCATGTTTTTGACAACTATAAAGCTAAAGTATCTTCATTCTGCAGCTATGAGAACTTGACAAAGAAATGTACAACATTACTTCCTGTAATAAAAGTACTTCTTGTGTTTTACATCCAAACATCAGTGCTCTCTAACAGCATTAAAACATTTCTGTTTGTCTTTCTTTCTTTAATCTTATGCTATGAAGATATTTAATTTTGGCCAAATGCACACTGTTTTGCCAATTATGCTATCATATCATGTCTCTTTAAGATGTCTGCCACCTAAATCCATCTTTTCCTATATACCTAATCCTTCTGTTACAGATGTCAAGTCAGTCCTATTATATGACAATACATGCAGAACAACACAGATGTCAAGTCAGTTCTATTGTATGACAATACATAGAGAACAACACAGATGTCTAGTCAGTCCTATTGTATGACAATACATGGAGAACAACACAGATGTCAAGCCAGTCCTATTGTATGACAATACATGGAGAACAACACAGATGTCAAGGCAGTCCTATTATATGACAATACATGGAGAACAACACAGATGTCAAGTCAGTCCTATTATATGACAAAATATGGAGAACAACACAGATGTCAAGTCAGTCCTGTTGTATGACAATACATGGAGAACAACACAGATGTCAAGTCAGTCCTGTTGTATGACAATACATGGAGAACAACACAAATGACAACCATAAAGTTGTAGACTTTCATAAATGGATGCTAGCACAGAACAGAAGGATTAACATGGCTTGACAAGATCACTAATATGGAACTGATGGAAAGATCCTGACAAGCACCAGTAGAACAAGATTTGAGAAGATGATAGCGTGGGATAGGACAAACATTGAGAAAACCAACTGATAGTGTTACACAACAGTGCTTGTTCTGATTCCCCAGAGTCCATAAGATGGACAGAGACCAAAAAATACATGGAAAAGAGAACTCTAGATAGATGTGAAAGGGGTAAAGATGGAATGGAAAGATCTTGAAAGGATGGCACAGCTTGGAGTATATTTGTAGAAGGCCATTGCTCCACAGCTCAATTGTAATGATTATTATGATGAATTAAAAATAATAACCTAGATGACATGGCAATATGCCACAAACTAACGGCTGCCTTTATTGTTATTTCCATATTCATGTTTTCAGGGAAACCACCCCAGAATTACATCATCTCAGTTACAGTTGACGGCACCACCTTTGGTAATGAGTTGACGGTTTCCATAATTCATACTACCTGCTAGAAAAAGGTGAGATTTCAATTTATGACTCAGCCGAGATAAAACAAAGCATACCCCTTGTGTGAATGTTAGGATGTTTATAGAGTGTATGAAATATACTTGCTGTATTTGGAACTAAACTTCTAAAGTATAATTCTGTAATAATTATATATATGAATATTTTTATTTTTGCATCCAGTGACCTGTGTTGTTCCTGGTTGACCTCCTGTGACCACCAGCTGATTGTCATTATTCTGTGGCACTACAACTTGTGGTTATTAGAAAGGAAATGTTGCTGAGTTCACTTGATGTCTATTCTGTAACATGAATAAAGATCTTGAACACACATTTTGACATTGTTCTTGTTCTGGAAGGTTTGGGTACTTGTTAGTTATTGTGGTGCCACGACCTGTTGAGGTTAAAGTTGAAGGTGCCTTTTTTTTTTTTTTTTTTTGGAAAAGAGCAGAATTCTACCAATTATGGCTAGAGTTTTAGGCCCATGTTGGTTACAGGTTGGAGGGAGGTGGGCACACTCTACCAATTAAGGCTAGAGTTTTAGACACATGTTGGTTACAGGTTGGAGGGAGGTGGGCACACTCTACCAATTAAGGCTAGAGTTTTAGGCACATGTTGGTTACAGGTTGGAGGGAGGTGGGCACACTCTACCAATTAAGGCTAGAGTTTTAGGCACATGTTGGTTACAGGTTGGAGGGAGGTGGGCACACTCTACCAAATTAAGGCTAGAGTTTTAGACACATGTTGGTTACAGGTTGGAGGGAGGTGGGCACTCTCTACCAATTAAGGCTAGAGTTTTAGACACATGTTGGTTACAGGTTGGAGGGAGGTGGGCACACTCTACCACACTCTTTCTGCTGCATGCCCTGATGACTGCACTAAACTCTCCTGTCGTCATTTCATTCATGTCTATTGTGCTTCAGAGTTATGGAAATGATGTTGCACAAAAGCATAGACGTTTTACCTATGATAAGCTATGAAACTTCACTAGCTAAATATATAAGTATATGTGATGGAGACACTTGTTCTCACTTATCCAAACTGCTTAATATAAATGGGGAAATTATAGAAATTTTGTCTACATCCAATTTATTCCTGTATCCAACAGAGGCAGGAATATTTCTTTAAAAAAAGAAATATCCCTTGCCATGAAGTATATTGGGAAGAATTGTGCGTTATTTCAACAGGCGTGCAAATCAGTTCCCTGACTGAGCACACTGTGATAAGATTGCAGTTTTGGTTGGAAAAGAAGGGACTAACAACACTGATATGAGAATTAGTATATTTAATATAACATTTTCTCATAAATATATTAACTGCTTGTTTTAAAACACCACCTGTCAAACAAAATTGGCCCTCTCTCATGTTGGTGCCAGAGTAAAACCTAAACACCACCTGTCAAACACAATTGGCCCTCTCTCATGTTGGTGCCAGAGTAAAACCTAAACATCACCTGTCAAACACAATTGGCCCTCTCTCTCATGTTGGTGCCAGAGTAAAACCTAAACACCACCTGTCAAACACAATTGGCCCTCTCTCATGTTAGTGCTAGAGTAAAACCTAAACACCACCTGTCAAACACATTTGGCCCTCTCTCATGTTGGTGCCAGAGTAAAACCTAAACATCACTGTCAAACACATTTGGCCCTCTCTCATGTTGGTGCCAGAGTAAAACCTTAACATCACTGTCAAACACATTTGGCCCTCTCTCATGTTGGTGCCAGAGTAAAACCTAAACATCACTGTCAAACACATTTGGCCCTCTCTCATGTTGGTGCCAGAGTAAAACCTTAACATCACTGTCAAACACATTTGGCCCTCTCTCATGTTGGTGCCAGAGTAAAACCTAAACACCACCTGTCAAACAAAATTGGCCCTCTCTCATGTTGGTGCCAGAGTAAAAGCTAAACACCACCTGTCAAACACAATTGGCCCTCTCATGTTGGTGCCAGAGTAAAACCTAAACACCACCTGTCAAACAAAATTGGCCCTCTCATGTTGGTGCCAGAGTAAAAGCTAAACACCACCTGTCAAACACAATTGGCCCTCTCTCATGTTGGTGCCAGAGTAAAACCTAAACACTACCCGGAGGACTGGTTTTGGTTTTAAGGACTATTGTTACAGTCAGTATTGTTTAATATATCGATGTGTATTTTTTATTGGTCTAAGGGAATGTACCGGGAGTATTCTTTTAGTACATTTTAGATTTAGTTGTTATCTTCCCTTGACATTATACAGTGGTCCATACAGATGTCCATTTAACACTTTGCTGACCAGCGATCCGGAGCATTAATGTCTCCCATTACCAAGGGTGTTTGCAGATTTCTTTAAAAATAACTGTTTTTTTTTTTAAATTCATAAAAAATTGAAAAACAGACATAGGGTTTTGAAATTTTCAGAGCGCCATTATGAATGGTTGCTACATCTATAAAAATATATTTTATGCAAATTGGTCACATGATCATGGCGGCCATCTTGAATTTGTGTGGCTATTTATAGAAATTTCAGGAGATGTTTTAAAACCATGATATTTTTCCAGTGTTTAGTGAATTTGTTTGATGGCAGTGCAATAAAATGTTAGGGACATTGATGGCAATGAAGAAAATAATCTTAATTGACGTACTGATTTAACGATTAACCAGCAATCCAGTGCATTAATGTCTCCCATTACCAAGTTTGTTTGCCGATTTCTTTAAAAATAACTGGTTTTGTTTTAAATTCATAAAAAATTGAAAAACAGACATAGGGTTTTGAAATTTTCAGAGCGCTATTATGAATGGTTGCTACATCTATAAAATTATATTTTATGCAGATTGGTCACATGATCATGGCGGCCATCTTGAATTTGTGTGGTTATTTATAGAAATTTCAGGAGATGTTTTAAAACCATGATATTTTTCCAGTGTTTAGTGAATTTATTCGATGTCAGTGCAATAAAATGCTAGGGACATTGATGGCAATGAAGAAAATAATCTTAATTGATGTACTGATTTAATGATAACTAGTCTATGTATTTCAGCATAAAAGGCTAACAAAAATTATGAATAAAATGCAAAGAAAATTTAATTTTTGTATTTGTCTTTTTTGAGTGTATTCTGTGTCTGCGGCATCTGGCAATGAGTGTTTGTGAATGTTTTGAGTGGTTACTTACCTCTAGTTGGAGTCTGAGCTGCTTCCTTCATTAACTGGGGTTGAAGTTGTAGCTGTAGGTCTCTGCAAGAGTCTTTGTCTGGATCGTTGATAATCCTCGACTGTGCGGTACAACTTGAAAAATGGTATCGTGCATAGAGGTACATTGCAATCTGGGCAGTACATGACAGTCTGGCTTCTTTTCCCTGCAGCCTTACACACTTTACAGTCTGGTTTGTACCTTGCCCTTTCATATTTATCAATGAAGTGGCGCTCAGTAAGTCGTGTTGTTGTGACTTGTGGTTTTGAAGGTGTCACATTGCGTCGAAGAATAGCAGGTTCAATAAGAGCGAGACTGACATCCTGCCTGAACTTCTTTGCTGTGATCTTTTTTGTAGAGTTGGCAGTGTTGTAGGTTATGTGCCCATTAACCAGGGCAGTTTCAACTAAGAAATGATATAATGGCAGGTACCATTTATATGATCTGTGTGGGTAGGGATAGCTTGCACCCAGTTGGCCGAAGTGGTCGACACCTCCCATACTTTTGTTGTATTTTTCTGCTAGCACTGGCTTCTGAATTGTTCTGCCCTCAGGTATTCCTCGTTTTCTAACTGTCTTGTCCATAACATCATTGGAGTGAACAGTAGATAAAAGATTAACTCTTTTTGTGTCATGCCAGGTAACTGCCAACATGCCTTTATCTTCTGTGGCACAAAACACAGGATGATCTGCCTTTTTCAATTTGAGTTGCTTTTTCTTCAGTGCTTCAGGAAAATGCTTCCTATTCTCAGCTACTGTTCCACATGCACCAATCTGAAGGAAGCATGTCAAGCTCAACAAGTTCGTTTTGAGCAAGCTTTCTCCATCTCCACAGATTATTTTGATGTGCAGTCTTGCTGTGGTCTCTTGTGCCACGCCCATCTCCTGCTTCAGATGTACCTACATCACCTTCATCTAATCCAAATTCGTTATCGCTGCTATCAGTTGCGTTTCGATTGAGTGAAACATCTCTACTTAGCCATGAGATATCACTTTCGGCCCCAGATTCGCTGCCAGAGTCAGAATCATCTCTGTTATAAGTCTGGTTTTCATCATCACACATGATGAAAACAAAGAATGGGCTCTTGTACTAAAAATAATGAAATTTTATTCAAAATTCGGCTATAAACAGCGATTCACGATATCATTCATGGGCGCAGCCATTTTGGAATGTTAAAAATACCCGGATGAGGCTTGTTTCGTAAAACTATCGATACGGCTGTCTGTTGCGTTGGTGGAGTTACTAATTCGACTTTCGTCGAATCTGGTCAGCAAGGGTTTCAACCGGAAATTCGCCTATCGTCGAATTTGGTCAGCAAAGTGTTAAGGCTTTGCTAGTTCGGTCTTTCCAGGAAAGTTCTGGATTGTCCCCATGTGAGCTAAAACTCATATCACACGATAATTCGCGCAGGCGCAATGAGTTTTGGCGAGACAGGAAGCCGGTCTGTCTTGGTCAGTCGGCCGGGCGTTTTTGAGCTGAACGGAGGTTCAGCGATTCTTCTCTGACTCTGTGAACGTATTATAATGTCCTTTGTGTGTTAAGAAAAGGGTTGAGATTTCCCCCTTGAAGTAATTCTGACATTTTTGGAGAGCCTAGGATGGCGAGTGTTTTGTGGTGTTATTCTTGAAGGCAGTCAAGGTAAAGATACCCTTTAAACTATATATTTTTACAGCCAAGTACTTTGTAATTTGATGCTACCAGCCTAAGTTAGTGGGCTGAGGCTAAGGCGACCTTCTCCTAGTGCGGAGGAGAGTCCAGGAGATTATTCGTATTGTTATAGATGCACCTAATGTGTTTGGTCAGAGGAAGGACAGAAAAGATTATATTTTGAGCCCGCACTTATACGGTTCGTATTGTTATAGATGCCCCTACTGTGTTTGGTCAGAGGAAGGATAGAAAAGATTATATTTCTGAGCCCGCACTTATATGGCTCGCATTGTTATGGATGCATCTAATGTGTTCTGTCGGAGGAAGGACAGAAAGAAAGTATATATTTGAGCTCGACACTCATGCAGCTTATTTTTGCCAGAGGGTTACCTGGCTTATCTCGCCAGAGGGGATAGATATAAATTATTGACATACTTCTAGCACTATGATACGTGCAGGCTGCATAAGAGTTATTGTCATTATGATTGTACTGAACTTGTTGCTATGTCTATGAAGTGCTTGAACAATATACCAGTGACAGAATGCTTGTCTGATGTTCTGATGATGTCTGTTGTCGCCGTGATGTTACAGTAATAAATCGTTGAACCGTGCAAGTTGTTTCCAACGTTATTGACTTATGCATGTGGAATGAACGGCGTGTTGTTTTACATACAACCACACATACCCCTACAGTGGAGAGCAGCATACTTCTACATTGATAGCCTGTGTGGCGTGTTCTAGAAAGTTTCATAGAACTTTTACAGTGATGGCCGGTATGGCCCAGTGAGTGTGGTCAAGGAAATATCCAACCTTTACAACTATCTTCATTGCACACGGACAACTCCATCAGTGCTTCAATCTTCTCGATTAGATCACACAAGGAGAATCTCAGCACAGTGCACCTGGAGGAGAAAGTGTTAAGTAGTGCATACCAAACCTACCTGTCCTACACTATTCGTGGATGGTCATGAGTGCCAGTGCTTGCCAAAGAAGGAGTGCCAACAACTGATACATGCATAAACTGTACATTTAGATAATAACTATACATGCACAATTTGCAGTTACCTTTTACGTGAATTGGTTCATGTGTAGTTACATTTAGCTATAGTTTCAGCGCAGTTTATCAAATGTCAAGGTTATTAGTGTTATCAGACGTAAAGGTCTTTTATATTTGGACATGTGCCCTAATATAACTAGGTTGAACAGGACAGCCTCACCTAAACGAGGCAAAATTTTATTTTTAAAAAAAACAAATGTCAGTGTGAAGACCTACAAAGTTATTAAAATGATGAAAAATGTAAATATTTAGAAATTATTAAAAAAAAATTAATTTAAATTTTGATTGGAAGCAAGTAGAAGCTGTAAGCATGGAAAATAAACTCGCAGTAAGCAATCAATTATACTCAGTAGTGTTGTGTTCTTGTACCTCGTCTAAAGTGAGAGTCTTGAAAGTAAAATTACAAGAAATAAGCAGATTGATTTTATTAGGTGTATTTAAAGACGAGGAAAATTATAAACTATCGTGACAGCAGAGAAAATTGACTTTAAAAGATGTAGAGGTCAACAAATTGAGGAAAACAATAATAAAGAAGAAAATCAACAACAGTGATGAACATTACAGGATCTAGGGATTAGAAGATTTGGAAAGACATGATCACTCACACAGTTAGTATAGCATTATTGGTATGACTCATGATGATGATCCCATTACATGCCCATTGAGGCATATTGGGAATATGGTGTTAGGCCCATATTTTCTTGACCATCGGCACACTAGGGGTGATGTGGTCAGCATCACGCCGGCCGCCTTAACCTTCCCAGAGTTGCTCTGATACCCAATTCATGAGGCTGGGTCGACCCTGGAGCCGTTTGCGGTCTAAAAAATCCCACTTCAACTGGGGATTGAACCATGGACCACCGAGCTAGGAAGCCAGTGTGCTACCGCAGTTCCTGATGATGATACGACTAATGTATAATTATGATATTAGTATGAACATTCATTCATTGAGTGCAATTCCAACTGGCATTGGCAACTATGTGTCTCCACTTCCTATGGTTTCTTGAACCAGCTATGTCTTGAATGTCTTCCCCAGCCATATAGACAGTTTGTCAAAGTGTTTCTCTGTCTGCCTTCCTCTTTTCTTTGCATTGGATTTACGGTGTCTCAATTTTTTCTCTTTGTATGATGTGCCCACGTGACTATTTTTGTCTTATCATGCTGATTAAGTGACAGCTTTCTTCTGTTTTTCTAAGGACTTTCTCATTTTATTTTCTGGCTGTCAAGATATTCAATGCTTACTTCTTGGAAAACCACATCTCTTGTTTCTCCAATTTTCTTTCCATCTGTCTTTTAGTGTCCAGGTCTCACTTAAATTAGTATTATAGAATGTGTATATAGCATCACCAATGTGGAACTGATGACAAGAGCCAGTGGAACAAGATATGAGACGAAGATACTGGAGATGGATAGGACATCCACTGAGAAAATACTGGAGATGGACAGGACACACACTGAGAAGAATGTTGATAGCATTACAGGCAGACTTCATTCTGGAATCTCAGGGTTAAGGAGGTAGAGGAAGAAAAAAACAACACATGGACAAGAGAGATGGACACAGACATGGACAAGAGAGATGGACACAGACATGGACAAGAGAGATGGACACAGAGATGGACACAGACATTGACAAGAGAGATGGACACAGACATGGACAAGAGAGATGGACACAGACATGGACAAGAGAGATGGACACAGACATGGACAAGAGAGATGGACACAGACATGGACAAGAGAGATGGACGCAGACATGGATGTGACGACTTGCCCATTCTTCTCTTCTTTTTTTTTATTAATTACGAGACGCCATTTTTTCTCATCTTCAATGCATGATCGAGAAGCCCGTAAAGTCACGGGAAATTTCACTTGCGGATATTCTCCTAGCGTTCAGTGATTTTCTCCTCGAGTCTAATACTATTTTTAGATATGACGTCATTGTTGACCCCTGACCTCGGTAGCTAGAAACCCGCTTTAATTTAGGACCGACTACATAAACTTAGATAGAACCAGTTTATGCCACTTTCGGAACCCCCCACGTGACTTTTAACGTTATTGATTGGAGCGTCTATATGATGCTAAGGTCACATGATGCACGCTACGGATCACGTGTCCAAGCGGAAATGACCCGCTAAAAGTGCGGCAAATCCAGCCATTTTCCACTTGCCCAGGAAACCTTGAGACAGCTAGACCCAGTCTAGATATCGGCGAATTCACGCATTAAAAGCACTGAAGCCACGTGTCTAAATTGCGGGTTAGCGTCCATCTCTGAGTAGTCTATGGTGGAGCCTTGCACGATAGTCCAATCTCAGAGCAGAATACGGAGTCGAGCACAGAGAAGGCAAATCCGAACCATTCAAGACCTACCTGGTGCAACGTCATAAGGAGACCGGGGAACTAACCACGCTTCACTATCAGCCGGGGCTGAAAAGCTAAGTTCCTATAGAAAGGGAACTCACCTATATCAATGCCATATTTTTGTCATCCATGATGAAAAACACTTGATGTGAGACACATAGTACATACAGCAGACACTAATTCCATCGACAAAACTATCATTCCCCATCTATTCATTTTAATTGCAATAAACCAATTGGGTGTATATAATGTACCCCATGCTTTGTTCCTTCTATTAGATGTTGAATATTGTCCGATGTTTATCTTCCTTTATAAGTGGGGAGGGGGGGGGGGGGGCGCTCGTAAAATATAATATAATTTAAAGGATAACAATAATAGATAACTGAGAAGGGGACTATGGTAGCGAGAGACCAAATATCTCCTTACAACCTTTTCCAGACCTTGTCTAGTTAGGAGAATTTACCCTCTTCGTCACCCTTCAGAAGTGGGAAAACCCAACAGGAATTCTTGAGCCAAATTTTCCACATTCATATCTATTATTTCTTCTAATAAATTCTTATCCTTCAAACGCTACGCCACACTGGGGTCTCAATCCGGGATTTGAACTTATGTATTTTATCATACCTCTGGGATAGTATCATTCATTCAGTCATTACAGTATACCATTTTAACACATGTATTTTCACACAGTGAGCTCTAGAAAGACAGAAAACATTTTTTCTAGAATTTCAGGCATTGATTGGTGAATCCCTTTATATATGTTGTATTTAATTAAGTTAGTTCATGATTTTGTATTTCATTGAATTACAGACCTTAAGTCTCCATAACTAGTAATTTCATTCTACAGCAGTCTGATAATTAGTAAGTTTTTGCTTGTTGTTAGAAATACTATTGGAAGGTAGCACTAGCTTACTCAGGTGGACTATAACTGCAAAAGATGGCTGAAATAGTTAAGCTTAAGGCAGCACTAGGGGAGGCCGGTTGAGATCTGGGTTATAGTGGGGTGGACCTTGCGAATTATGTCAGTGTCGAGACTGATAAGTATTACGCTCGAGAAACAGCGAAAGCTAAAAGAGAAGAGCGAATAAAGTTATCAGAAATAGATGAGAGGATAAAAGCTGTAGACGCTAGGGAAAGAAGCGAGAGAGATGAACGCGAGCATGCACTGAAGATGAAGCGGTTAGAGATGCAGGGACAGGCTCAAAGAGTTGAACCGGTAGCCAGTGCGACAGCATCTACCTCCTCAGGCAACCTATCACCATGGTCGGATGATATGCCCTCCTTGCATGCAGGGGGCACAGGACCTTTGCCATCCTCACTCATGTCAAACTTGGGACCCTTGACGTTTCCATTTGAAGCTTTCTCGGAACGAGCTGACTCGATCGATGTGTATTTGGACAAATTTGAGAAGTTTGCCACCACGTTTGGTTTGGAGAAGAGCAAGTGGAACCTGAAACTGTCGCAAGGGCTTAGAGGAACTGCTTATGACGTGTATAGCAAGCTTCCTCCAGGTTTACAGGATGACTACGACTCTCTGAAAAAGGCACTATTGGTTCGTTATGAGCTACATGCTGACGCCTATAGGAAGAGGTTCCGTAACGCTAGGAGGGAAGTTGGAGAGAGCGTTGCTCAGTTTGCTGCGAGACTGGATTCCTACGTGGAGAAGTGGGGTGCCCTAGGGAATTTTACTCATGATTGGGAAGGCCTGAAGGAAATGGTCATGATCGAGCAACTGAAGGACACCATGACTTCTGACATGAGGGGATTCCTGACAGAGAATGGGGCCAGCACTTTAGAATCCATAGTCCAGGTAGTGGAACGATATCAGGCAGCACTATCAGAGAATCCACCACCCAGACGGGAACAACCAGATTACGTATCTAGACAGACAGCTCAGTCACACATGGACCCCCAAGTGAAACCACCGTATACTAACTTCAAAAAGCATGACAAGCCAGACTACAAGACTACTCAGAGATCAAGTTTCCAGCAGCAGAGGCAAGGGGAAAAATGGTGTAAGCACTGTAGAACCATCACCCACAGTACTGCCGAGTGCTGAAGGAAAAACTCTCCACATCATGCTGCATGTTTGCAGGTGAGGGCTGTTGACAGGAAGGAACTGACAATAAGTCAGAATAGCCTCCATCACCCACCTATACGGGAGACAGTGACCGTGAATGGCAAACAAGTCATCGGGATGTATGACACAGGTTTGTCCTATGACGCGGTCGTTTCTGCATCTCTGGTGCAACCCGAACAACTCACCACAGAAACAGTGGATATCCAGGGGCCCCTCAAGGGAGCATTACCCTTAAATTTGCCCATAGCAAAGATTCAGGTCAGTTGTCGCTATGTGGAAGGGGAAATCAATGCTGCAGTTTTAGAGGATCCTTTCTACCCCCTGATGTTAGGGTGTAGATATGTCTTTTTAGGAGAACCAGTAAAGCCTGTGGTTATGGCTGCCATCCAGACCAGGTCTGACTCCAAATGCATAGAGAGGGACTCTAAATTAGAAATTCATCCGAATAAGATGAAAAGGGCTCAAGCAGCTGATAGCACATTGGAGCCTTGCTTTGGCAAATTGAAAAACTCACATAACCCTCGAAGAAAGGGTGACTTTTATATGGAACATGGACTCTTGCGCAGGAAAGCTGGCAGAGGGCTAAAAAGTCATGGACAGATTGTGGGGCCATCCATATATAGAAATAAAGTTATGGAATGGGGGCACGTTGCTACTTTGAGTGAACACCTGGGTAATGGTGCCACAAATCAAAGGATAGCCACCCGTTATTATTGGCCTGGCATCACAGAAGACATAGCTCGATATGTGAAGTCCTGTTCAGATTGTAACCAGGTAACCTCAACACATAGGGTAGACCAGTTACAGGACCTAGGAAAGCATTGCTGCAGACGTAGGCATCCAAAGAAAACCAGAATACTTACCTGGGAAGAACAACGTAGGGGCAGATTTTCTGAGTAAACCCCCTTATGCAAACGAGAAATAGGAGAGAATATTGAGGATGAAGGTTACATTGAGAAGCGGTAAAAGAAGAGGAAGACAGGACCAGAGGAGTTGGACGGAACGTCAAACTTGAGGAGGGGCTTGTGTGACGACTTGCCCAATCTTCTCTTCTTTTTTTTTATTAATTACGAGACGCCATTTTTTCTCATCTTCAATGCATGATCGAGAAGCCCGTAAAGTCACGGGAAATTTCACTTGCGGATATTCTCCTAGCGTTCAGTGATTTTCTCCTCGAGTCTAATACTATTTTTAGATACGACGTCATTGTTGACCCCTGACCTCGGTAGCTAGAAACCCGCTTTAATTTAGGACCGACTACATAAACTTAGATAGAACCAGTTTATGCCACTTTCGGAACCCCCCACGTGACTTTTAACGTTATTAATTGGAGCGTCTATATGATGCTAAGGTCACATGATGCACGCTACGGATCATGTGTCCAAGCGGAAATGACCCGCTAAAAGTGCGGCAAATCCAGCCATTTTCCACTTGCCCAGGAAACCTTGAGACAGCTAGACCTAATCTAGATATCGGCGAATTCACGCATTAAAAGCACTGAAGCCACGTGTCTAAATTGCGGGTTAGCGTCCATCTCTGAGTAGTCTATGGTGGAGCCTTGCACGACAGTCCAATCTCAGAGCAGAATACGGAGTCAAGCATAGAGAAGGCAAATCCGAACCATTCAAGACCTACCTGGTGTAACGTCATAAGGAGACCGGAGAACTAACCACGCTTCACTATCAGCCGGGGGCTGAAAAGCTAAGTTCCTATAGAAAGGGAACTCACCTATATCAATGCCATATTTTTGTCATCCATGATGAAAAACACTTGATGTGAGACACATAGTACATACAGCAGACACTAATTCCATTGACAAAACTATCATTCACCATCTATTCATTTTAATTGCAATAAACCAATTGGGTGTATATAATGTACCCCATGCTTTGTTCCTTCTATTAGATGTTGAATATTGTCCGATGTTTATCTTCCTTTATAAGTGGGGGGGGGGGGGGGGGGGGGGGGGCCTCGTAAAATATAATATAATTTAAAGGATAACAATAATAGATAACTGAGAAGGGGACTATGGTAGCGAGAGACCAAATCTCTCCTTACAACCTTTTCCAGACCTTGTCTAGTTAGGAGAATTTACCCTCTTCGTCACCCTTCAGAAGTGGGAAAACCCAACAGGAATTCTTGAGCCAAATTTTCCACATTCATATCTATTATTTCTTCTAATAAATTCTAATCCTTCAAACGCTACGCCACAATGGACAAGAGAGATGGACACAGACATGGACAAGAGAGGGTGGACACAGACATGGACAAGAGAGATGGACAAGAGATAGGGACACAGACATGGACAAGAGAGATGGACACATACATGGACAAGAGAGATGGACACAGACATGGACAAGAGAGATGGACACAGACATGGACAAGAGAGATGGACACAGACATGGACAAGAGAGATGGACAAGAGATAGACACAGACATGGACAAGAGAGATGGACACAGACATGGACAAGAGAGATGGACACAGACATGGACAAGAGAGATGGACACAGACATGGAAAGACTTTGAGCTGATGGCATGGAACCAAAAGACTTGGCATAAGTTTGTTGAAGGCCTATGTTCCTTTTGGGCAGCTATAGAGTGATGATGATGAAAACATGGTAATACTCTCTCTTCCTCACAACCAAAGCTAGTTTTCTGGTAAGAATGTTTTTGTGTAGTGGAAATCTTTCCTGGCCTATGGTCTATTGGCAGCTGAAAGGTTATTGTTGAACAGAATCGACATCATTGCACTCTTGGCAAACCCATAGGTGCTCAGTCTCCCTCAGTATATGTCAAAGAGTGTGAATGCTAACTGTTCCTGTAGCACGCTGGTTGTAAACACGACTGATGTATCCTCTCATACGTCCATCCCTGCTAGCCTTACCTTTGATGCCAAATTCCAACAGTCTTAACCTTGATGATTCATCTATTGCAGTGTCATTATCTAACAGGTGATCATTAATTGTTCTCATTATCTCTACCTTATCCATATACAGTGGTCCCACTGTGGGTGCTCTTGATGCTAGTCTGTCAGCTCTCTCATTAATGCATACACCTGCATGACCAGGACAGTAGATCCACACCAGCTCCTGCAGACTCTAATCTTCTATGAATATTTTCTATTCATGCCGTAGCCATCCATTTTGAACCTTTTGAAGCATGGACTGAGAATCTGACACAATGACTGCCTTTGTTAATGAAGTTTCAGTCAGCCACCATAAGGCTGCAGTAACTGCCTCTACCTCCATTCTCATGCTTGAAGTTGTCATCTTGTAAGCCCCACTATGCTCGGTGATGGTTCTGCCCTTTATCCTAGTAGAGAAGCTCTAACGTGATTTCTTACCACGCATCACAAACCCATCTGTATACACAATGGCAGCATTAGCCCTGTCTCACGGGATTTACTCCCCTTGCTCTGCAGTGATGGTCCAACAATGGCCAACACCTAGAGTAACTAATGAGGGTGTTCAAATGTATCTACCTTCGCTCAAGATTACTCCTGGCAGAGCTGTAGATAGAAGGATGATGATGCTTCTATCTCGAGGGAGTCTTCATAAGATAATTCAGTAATCAAGAACAGTGCTTAATTGGACTGAGCAGATGTTAACTATGTATCTGCCCGCCAACATTTATGAAGAATTATTATGTATTTTAGCTCGTTCAAGCCCCCAACTCACTTGTGTGTTACCGGGGCCCGAAAGGGGAGCAAAGAATAGTAACACTGTTCCCTGCCATGCATGTCGTAGAAAGTGACTAAGGAAGGTTGGGCATGTGGCTGGTTACCCATCCTGTAAAAAATTTAAACCACAAAAAAACTTCAACTAACATGGACAAGTCTATTAAGGAAAATAAAACACAGTCATCCAAGACAGGAGAAGGTCCTCTCGCAGGGAGGCATATGATGCAACACAGAGAAATCCGAAAGGAGTCCATGTTACTGACTAACCTTCTATCTTCTAGGAGAACTTCCAGATTTAGTACCTGGAATGTTCGGACATTAAACGAACAAGGGAAAGTGGCACAAGTAGCAGCAGAAATGAAGGAATATAAAATCGAGGTTCTGGGACTGTGTGAAACAAAGTGGAAGAAGGTAGACACGAAGAAACATATCACAGGTGAATTGGTGCTGTCCTCAGGACATGAAAATGAAAGTTCACACCGCAGGGAAGGGGTAGCTCTTATGTTTTCTAAAGAAGCACAGAAAGCACTCATTGAATGGGAAGCCGTTGGACCCAGAATAATAACAGCCACTTTTAAAACAGCTAAAAAGAAAATACATGTAAATGTCATCCAATGTTAGGCACCAGCTAATGACAAAGAAGAGTCTGTGAAAAAAGCATTTTATACTAGACTACAGGAAATTATGGAAAAAGTAAAAAGAAGAGACATCACAATTTTGATGGGTGACATGAATGCAAAGATAGGTACAGAAGAATTCATGGGAAAACATGGGCTAGGAATAATGAATGAAAATGGGAAACTATTCTCAAACTTCTGTGCTTCAAATCAACTGGCTATAGGAGGAAGCATGTTTCCACATAAGAGAATACACAAGGCAACATGAATATCACCAGACCATAGAACAGAAAATCAGATTGATCATATATGCATAAAGAAGTTTAGATCATCATTGCAGGATGTAAAGGTATATAGAGGAGCAGATGTGGCATCAGATCACCACCTTCTGATAGCCAAAGTAAAAATGAAACTCAAGAGATATGCAACAATGCACAATTATAGAAAACAGTTTAATGATGGACATCTAAGAAATAAAGAAAACAAGAGACAAATTTGCGGTCACAATATCCAACAAACTCCAAGTGCTCCAACAGCTGGAATACAGAAGACTATTGGCAGCAAATCAAAACGGTATGGAATGAGACGTGAAGAAATACTGGGGAAAAGGGAACGACAACAAAAAGCATGGATAACAACAGAAACCATCAATAATATAAAAGACAGAAAAAAACAAGAAAGCAGATTTAAACACAAGCAAAACCTGAAGTTCCAAAGCCAAGGCTCAAGAAGTGTACACAGAAGCAAACAGAGAACTAAAAAGAAGTATCAAACGAGACAAGAGGAAGTATATTGAGGAGTTGGCAAGAGAGGCAGAAGATGCTGCAGCCAAAGGAAATATTAGAGAACTGCACAACAGCACAAAGAAGCTAACAGGGAAATACAAGCAAACAAGTTGATTCATAAAAGACAAGAATGGAAAACTTCTCAGCAATATACAAGAGCAAATGAAGAGGTGGACAGAATATTGTGAGGACCTTCTCAATAAACCAGCTCCACAAAACCCCCTGGACATCCAGCCAGCAGAAGAAGAGCTACAAATTAACGGTGAAAGACCAACAAAGGAAGAAATAAAGAAAGCCATAAAGCTTCTAAGAGATGGAAAAGCGTCTGGACCTGATGGCATTCCAGCAGAGGCCATCAAAGCAGAAATCAACACGGCTACAGAGATGTTATATAAATTACTTGGTAAAGTCTGGGAAAAGGAAGAGATACCAGCAGAATGGAAAGAAGGATATCTGTCTGACGACTGGTCCAATCTTCTCTTCTTTGTAATTTAAGAGACCCCATTTTTTAAAAAATCTTCAATGCTTGATCGGAAAGCCAGTAAAAATACGCGGCAAATTTCGCTCGTTGATATCAACTCTAGCGTCTAATACTATTTTTAGAATAACGACGTCTTTCTAGACTAACCTCCGTGACCTGAAACCAGTTTTAATTTATGGCCGACTACTTAGACTTCGGTAGAACCAGTTTAACCCACTTTAGGAAACCTCTCACGTGACTTTTAACGTTATTGATTGGAGCGTCTATCAGACGCCAAAGTTACATGAGGCACGCTTCAGGTTACGTGCCCAAGCGGAAATAACACGCTAAAAGTTGCGCCAATCCAGGCTATTGCCACTTGCATTCAGGAAGGCGAGGGGGCGAGACCTAATCTAAGACCGCTGCCAATTCACGTGTTAAAGCACTGTGAAGCCACGTGTCTAAATTGCTGATTAGAGTCCAATATCTGAGTAGTCTATAGGGAGCCTTGCACGACAGTCCAATCTCAGAGAAGAATATGGAGTCGAACACAGTGAAGGCAGATCCAAACCATTCGAGACCTACCCGGTGCAACGTCTTAAGGAGAAAGGACAACCAGCCACGCTTCACTATCAGACAGCAACTGAAAAGCTAAGTTCCTGTTTGAAAGGAAACTCATCCTATCAATGCCTTAGCCCGAGCCAGTATATGAGGAAAATACTTGAACTATGAGATGTATAACATACAGCATACACTTAATTTCCATCGACAATACCATCATTCACCATCCATTCATTTTAATTTTAATAAACCAATTGGGTGTATATAAGGTACCCCATGCCTTGTTCATTCTATTAGATGTTACATATTGTCTGATGTTTATGAGGGGGAGGGGGGGAAGGGCTCGTAAAATATAACATATAATCTCAGTAATAATTAAGGATAATAATAATAGATAACTGAGAAGGGGACTACGGTAGTGTGAGACCAAATATCTCCTTACAAACTTTTCCAGACCTTGTCTAGTTAGGAGAATTTACCCTCTTTGTCTCCCTTCAGCCGGTGGAGGACCCCAACAGGACCTCTTCAGCCAAATCTTCCTCTGGGTGATCCAGGCAAAACTTCACTTAATTTATTGCTATTATTTCTACTACTATAAGTTCTTATCCTTCCTACGCTACGCCACACTATGGTCTTAGTCCGGGATTTGAATTTTATATATAAATATATCATACCTCTGGGATAGCATCATTCATTCATTCATTACAGTATGCCATTCAAACACACGTATTTTCACACAGTTTAACTCTAAGAAAGAGAGACATTTTTTCTCAAAGAATTTCAGGCAATAATTTTGCCATAGGAATTGGCTCAGTGCATTGATTTGGTGAATCCTTTAATATATGTTGTGTGTTTTAATTAAGTTAGATTAATGATTCTGTATTTCTTTGATTTGCATAGGCATAAAGCCTGCATAACGGTATTAATTTCATCTCTAGCAGATTGATAATTATTAGTATTTGCTTGGTGTTAGAAATACTATTGGAAGGTAGCACTAGCTTACTCAGCGTGGACTATAACAGCAAAAGATGGCTGAAATAGTTAAGCTTAAGGCAGCACTAGGGGAGGCCGGTAGAGATCTAGGATATAGTGGGGTGGACCTTGCTAATTTTATCAGTGCTGAGACAGATAAGCATTACGCTAGAGAAACAGGGAAAGCTGAAAGAGAAGAGCGAATAAAGTTGGCAGAAATAGATGAGAGAATAAAAGCTGTAGAAGCTAAGGAAAGAAGCGAGAGAGATGAACGCGTGCATGCACTGAAGATGAAGCAGTTAGCGATGTAGGGACAAGCTCAAAGAGTTGAACCGGTTGCCCGTGCGACAGCATCTACATCATCAGACAGCATATCGCCACGGTCAGATGATATGTCCTCCTTGCACACGGGGAGCATAGGACCTTTGCCCTCATCCCATGTATCAAACTTAGGACCCCGGACGTTTTCATTCGACGCTTTCTCGGAACGAGCCGACTCGATCGATGTGTATTTGGACAAATGTGAGAAGTTTGCCACCACGTTTGGTTTGGAGAGAAACATGTGGAACCTGAAACTGTCGCAAGGGCTTAGAGGAACTGCTTATGAGGTATATAGCAAGCTGCCCCCAGGTTTAGAGGAAGACTACAACTCTCTGAAAAAGGCACTCCTGGTTCGTTATGAGCTACATGCTGGCGCCTATAGGAAGAGGTTCCGTAACTCTCGGAGGGAAGTTGGAGAGAACTTTGCTCAGTTTGCTGCTAGACTGGATTCCTACGTGGAAAAGTGGGGTGCCCTAGGGAATTTTTCTCATGATTGGGAAGGTCTGAAGGAAATGGTTCTGATTGAACAACTGAAGGACATCATGACTTCTGACATGAGGAGATTCCTGACAGAGAATGGCACCAGCAATTTAGAATCCTTAGTCCAGTTGTCGGATTGGTATCAGGCAGCACTGCCAGTGAATCTACAACCCCAGCGGAAACAACAGGAATACGTATCGAGACAGACACCTCAGTCACACGTGGACCCCAAGTGAAACCACCTCATAATAACTTCAAAAAGCATGACAAGCCAGACTACAAGACTACTCAGAGATCAGCTTTCCAGCAGCAGAGGCAAGGGGAAAAATGGTGTAAGCACTGTAGAACAATCGCCTACAATACCCAGGAGTGCAACTGAAAAAACCCACCTCATCATGCTGCCTGCTTACGTAAAGGTGCCAAAAGGGGAAATAGACCGGAAGAACCTTTGGACAAACCCGGACATCCCCAGGTCATTGAGGCAGTCCTCGTAAACGACCAAGAGGTAACCTGCCTTTATGATACAGGCCTTGCGTTCGACGCAGTTGTCTGTGCATCCCTAGTCAAGCCTGACCAGATGACAGAAGACACTATAGAAATACAAGGACCTACTAAAAGTGCAGCACCTATACGTTTGGCCATAGCCAAGATTCAGGTCCAATCGAAATATATGACTGGGGAAATCAGTGCAGCGATCTTGGACGACCCTATCTATCCCTTGAACTTAGGGTGTAGGTACGTGTTTTGGGGAGAACCCATTCACCCTCTGGTTGAGGTGGCTGTCACCACTAGAGGACAGGCCAAACGGAATACGGAGTTGGAATCCCCACACAACATCCTTCCCGAGGAATTAAAAAAGGCACGAACGGAGGACCAATCTCTAGCGCCCTGCTACAAAAAAACTACCGAGAGCACACACTCCTCTCCAAAAGGGAGACTTCTACAAGAAAAATAGGCTGTTGCATCGAAAAGAACGCAATGGAGGACAGGAACATGGGCAATGTGTTGTTCCGTCAGCATACCGAGCCCAAGTACTAGAAATGGGCCATGCCCTTCCGTTTAGTGGCCATATGGGTATAAGTGCCACGATTCAGTGTATTTCGTGACATTATTATTGGCCAGGTATCAATGCAGCTATCCAGAGATATGTGAAATCATGCCCGCAGTGACAGAGGACAGCCCCGAAACACTGGACAGCCCCAGCCACTCTGTGAGAAATGCCAATCTTGGGCACACCACTCGAACTAGTAGCGGTGGATATTGTGGGTCCACTTACTCGTAGCAAAAAGAGAAACAGTTATATACTCACGTTAGTGGATTGTAGCTCCATGTGGGCAGAGGCTATCGCTATGGTTGCCTGTGATTCCAAGCATGTTGCTGAGGCTCTGCTCACCATAGTTACTCGACTAGGGTTTCCATCACAGATCCTGACAGATAATGGTCCACAATTCCGAGGAAGTGTTTATGATATTTCAGGCTAGACATATCCACACCCCTCCATACCACTCCCCAAGCAAATGGTGAGGTGGAGCGGTTTAACGGGACCCTTATTTCCATCCTTCGGAAACTTGTGCAGGAAAAACCAGAGAACTGGGATCAATACTTACCCGCGGCACTATTCGCTTACCGTGAAGTACCCCAGAATTCTACTGGGATGCCACCTGCCACATTGCTGTTTGGTAGACCTATAAAAGGACCTCTAGAGGCATCGTTAAGTACTTGGACAGATGCTAAAGCTGATGAAACGGTCACCTCGGCATCTCAATACGTGAATGAGTTGACCCAAAGCCTTAAAACAGGATGGGAACTGGCAAAAGAAAACTTACGCCGTGCACGTCGTAAACATGCGCGTTACTACAACTGCACTGCGAAGGATAGGGAGCTAGAAGTAGGAGAACAGGTCTTATTACTCCTACCCAGTAGCAATAATAAATTTCAAATCGGGTGGAGAGGTCCATATAAAATTGTTGAGAAGATGTCGTGCACCAATGACAAGATTGCCATAAAGGGTTAGCAGAAAATTGACCACATAAACCTGCTGAAGCAATATTATGAGAGACCGGGTGCAGAACCAGCACATTTTATGACACTGGCTATTGCGACGGAAACTGAGGCAAAACCCCTGACCTCCTGTGAATATCCTCTTCGTCGGGGTGAAACCCACCAAGATATTAGGACCAGTTTAACTGTAACGGAGGATCAGCAGTCACAGGTGAAACAGTTGTTGAGAAACCACACTAGTACCCTCACTGATAAACCTGGCATGACCAACCTGATAGAATTTGATATGAAGCTAACAGACCTCGCCCTGGTTCGAGTTAAGAACTATACTGTTCCTTATGCTAAGGCAAAGGCATTGAGGGAGGAAATCGAGTACCTGCTTAAGGAAAATGTTATCTCAAAATCAGAGTCTTCTTATAGTGCGAGTGTGGTGTTGCTTAGGAAATCCACGGGAGAACATCGCCTGTGCATAGACTACCGAAGGCTAAACGCTGTAACTGAATTTCAAGCGGAGCCCTTACCTGATCAAAATCAGCTTTTTACCAAGCTGAGTAGAGCTCGATACTTTTCGAAGATAGACCTTAGCAAAGGGTACTACCAGATCCCGGTAAAAGCGGAAATTCGACACATGTTAGCATTCAGTACTTGTGAGGGCCATTATGAGTTTAATGTATTGCCATTTGGGTTAAGCAACGCCCCAAGTGTCTTTACTCGTATGATGAGGAAGTTACTGGGACCTCTGAACCACCCTGGGATAAGTAATTTCATGGACGACATACTTATTGCAACGAACACTTTTGATGAGCACCTGGACGCGATTTCCCTACTCTTTGAAAGACTTAAAGAAACAGGACTCACCGCTCGCCCGACTAAATGTCAAATTGCCGGCGAGCAGCTAGAATTCCTGGGACACACCATATCGCATGGATGTATGTTCCCAGATGCACGTAATATTGAGAAGTTACAGTGTGCCCCACGACCCCAGACTAAAAAAGGATGTCAGGTCATTTGTGTCTGTGTGGCTTCTACCAGAGATATATTAAAGGTTTTAATACTCTGAGTGCGCCACTGATCGCATTAACCAAGAATGGGAACCCAGACTAAGTAACCTGGACAGCGGAGTGCGAAAATGCACACACGCTGTTGTAGGAGAAACTCACAGCTAGGCCAATTCTGCGACTGCCTAACTCTGAATTTTACGCTGCGAACAGATGCTAGCAATATAGAGATATGAGCCACTCTCCTCCAGCCTGGTGATGGACCTTCCGCAACTCTATTCCCCATTGCATATGCTAGTAGGAAATTGAACTCTTCTGAACAGAACTACTCTACCATCGAACGAGAATGTATGTCGCTTATCTGGGCAGCGCAGATGTTTCTACCATATTTATACGGGAAAAAGTTCACGTTGCAGTGTGATCACCAACCGTTGATATTTCTTGCGGCATCGAAGAACCTTAATGCACGGCTTATGAGATGGTCACTCCTGTTGCAGCCATATACGTTTCACATAGAATACATACCTGGAAGGAACAACGTAGGGGCAGATTTTTTGAGCAGACATCCAGATGCAAACGAGGAGAAATGAGAAGCTGTACAGGAAGAGAAGGACAGGACCAGAGGAGTTAGACGGAACAAAAAACTTGAGGAGGGGCTTGTGTGACGACTGGCCCAATCTTCTCTTCTTTTTAATTTACGAGACACAATTTTTTTCATCTTCAATGCATGATCGGAAAGCCAGTAAAAATACGCGGCAAATTTCGCTCGTTGACAACAACTCGACAGACTAGTACTATTTTTAGATTAACGACGTCATTCTAGACCTAACTACCGTGACATGAAACCAGTTTTAATTTATGGCCGACTACTTAGACTTAGGTAGAACCAGTTTAACCCACTTTAGGAAACCTCTCACGTGACTTTTAACGTTATTGATTGGAGCGTCTATCAGACGCCAAAGTCACATGAGGCACGCTTCAGATCACGTGCCCAAGCGGAAATAACACGCTAAAAGTTGCGCCAACCGAGGCTATTGCCACTTGCATTCAGGAAGGCGAAGGGGCTAGACCTAATCTAAGACCGCTGCGAATTCACGTGTTAAAGCACTGTGAAGCCTTGTGTCTAAATTGCTGATTAAAGTCCAATCTCTGAGTAGTCTATGGGGGAGCCTTGCACGACAGTCCAATCTCAGAGAAGAATACGGAGTTGAGCACAGTGAAGGCAGATCCAAACCATTCGAGACCTACCCAGTGCAACGTCATAAGGAGACAGGACAACCAGCCACGCTTCACTATCAGACGGGCTGACAAGCTAAGTTCCTGTTTAAAAGGGAACTCATCCTATCAATGCCTTAGCCCGAGCCAGTATATGAGGAAAATACTTGAACTGTGAGACGTATAACATACCGCATACACATAATTTCCATCGACAATACCATCATTCACCATCCATTCATTTTAATTTTAATAAACCAATTGGGTGTATATAATGTACCCCATGCCTTGTTCATTCTATTAGATGTTACATATTGTCTGATGTTTATGAGGGAGAGGGGGGGGGGGGCGCTCGTAAAATATAACATATAATCCCAGTAATAATTAAGGATAATAATAAAAGATAACTGAGAAGGGGACTACGGTAGCGAGAGACCAAATATCTCCTTACAAACATTTCCAGACCTTGTCTAGTTAGGAGAATTTACCTTCTTTGTCTCCCTTCAGCCGTTGGAGGACCCCAACAGGATTTGTTGAGCCAAATCTTCCTCTGGGTGATCAAGGCAAAACTTCACATAATTTATTTCTATTATTTCTACTACTATAAGTTCTTATCCTTCCTACGCTACGCCACAATCTGGTTAAGTTGCCTAAGATGGGAAATTTACAAGAGTGCACAAATTATAGAGGAACAATGTTACTATCAGTGCCAGGAAAAGTATTAAACAGGATTATCCTTGAGAGATTAAAAGTGTCCATAGACAAGAAACTGAGAGATGAACAAGCAGGTTTTCGACAAAACAGATCCTGTACAGACCAGATAGCCACTTTGAGAATAATAGTTGAACAAAGTTTGGAATGGAATTCACCTCTATACACCGGATTTGTGGACTACGAAAAGGCATTTGACTGTGTAGACAGAATCACTTTGGAAATTGATGAGGCATTAAGGAGTTCTCCTGAAGATCATTTATTTAATAAAGAAAACATATGAAGACATGACATGCAGAGTTCTTCATGAAGGACAGCTTACAGAACCGTTTGGGATAAAAACAGGAGTGCAACAGGGATGCCTCTTGTCTCCATTTCTTTTCTTACTAGCAATAGGCTGGGTTATGAGAACATCGACAACACACAACAGAAATGGAATCCAGTGCACTCTGACTAAGCAGTTGGGCAATCTGGATTTTGCTGATGACTTGGCTCTTTTGTCCCATAACCGTAATCAGATGCAGGACAAATTGAAAACACTCGATGAGAGGTCACAGCAATTGGGTCTGAAAATACACAGGGAAAAGACAAAACTAATGAGAATAAATGCAGGTAATGGTAACAGGGTTGAACTTGAAGAAACACCAATACAAGATGTAGAATCGTACACATATCTTGGCAGCAATATAGACAAAGTTGGAGGGACAGACAGTGAAATCAAAATAAGAATACAAAAAGCAAGAGAAGCTGTCATTGCATTGGGAAATATATGGAGATCAAGAGAAATCGGATCCAACACGAAAATAAGAATCTTCAACTCAAATGTGAAGTCAGTCATATTGTATGGCTCTGAGACATGGAGAACAACAAAGGTAACAACCAAAAAGCTACAGACTTTCATAAATGGAGGCTTGTGTAGAATAGAGTGATTAAAATGGTATGACAAGGTTACCAACGTGGAACTGAGGACAAGAACTAGACAAGTGCCAGTTAAACAAGAGATGAGAAGAAGGCGATGGATACGACACACGCTGAGGAAACCTGTTGATAGCATTACAAGGCAGTCCTTGTTCTGGAACCCCCAGGGCAAGAGAGACAGAGGTAGACCAAGAAGCACACGGAGAAGAGAGCTGGAAACAGAGGTGAAAATGATAAAGAGAACGTGGAAAGAGCTTGAGATGATGGCACGTGACAGGAGGACTTGGCATGTGTTTGTTGAAGACCTATGCTCCTTTGGAAGTGGAGGGTTATGAAGAATAAGCCCCCAACTGATTTAACCCAGTAAAATATTACCTAATTATCTCTGTTATAGGTATTTAAAATGGCTGAGACATGCGGGTGCAGTTCACTCAAAATGACGAAATCAACTATAAATTTGTATATTCACAAATAACTCGTGTGGAGATATTAGTGCAAACTTTTTCACACATAATAAAATATATACTTTCCCTTGACACCAGCGCTAAGCTTGATTTGTGAAATACTGTAATTTATAATTGAAATACTGTAATTTATAATTGAATTACTTTAATTTATAATTAAAATACTGTAATTCATTATCAAGATAAGCCATTAGATCTTCTTCATCTTCAAGTACCATGCCGCGTGGCGTAGGCGATAATTTCTTTTCACAACATCCAGTCTGTAGTTCTGTTTACCAATTGTATTGTTGACGTCTTTCCACGCCAAGATGTCAATCTGACCTGTATCTTGCCTCTTTGTCTTCCTCTATCTATCTCGTTTTCCTTCAATATTTCCTGTACCCACGATATATTCCAGCTTTCTTATTCTCGTAACACGCCCAAAGAAAGTGATTTATTTCTCTCTCACCTGAGGAATAAGCTTCGTTTTCACACTGGGCTCTTTCAGGACATCCTCGTCACTCTTTCCATGGTATTTTTTACACATTCTTCTGTAAAACCACATCTCTGTGGCATCTAGTGCTTTTCCTACTTGTCCATGACTCACTCCCATATTCCAGGATTGGCTCTATATAACACTAAAGAATTATTTCTTACTTCCATTGACAAAGATTTGTTGCTTATCATTTTATCAATAAATCAGTCAATCAATACCCTTTAGCTCCCCAAGGAGCATAGGCCTTCAACAAACACATGCCAAGTCTTCCTGTCCTGTGCCATTCGCTCAAGTTCTTTCCATGTTTTTCTCATCACTTTCACCTCTGTATCCAGTTCTCTTCTCCATGTGTTTTTTGGTCTACCTCTGCCTCTCTTTCCCTGTGGATTCCAGAACAAGGATTGCCTTGTAATGCTCTTAATAGGCCTTCTCAATGTGTGTCCTATCCATCGTCAGAGTCTTCTTCTCAACTCTTGTTCCACTGGCACTTGTCTGGTTCTTGTCATCAATTCCACATTTGTGACTTTGTCATACCATTTCAGTCCTTCTATTCTACGCAAGCACCCGTTTATAAAAGTCTGTAGCTTTTTGATTGTTGTTTTTGTTGCTCTCCATGTCTCAGTGCTATACAATAGGACTGACTTCACATATGAGTTGAAGATTCTTATTTCATTTTATAGAATGTTGTTAGTCCTAGGCTTTTCTACTCTTCACTTCTGAGATGCTTCTTCCATCCGATGTTATTAATGTGCCTAGGGATTTAAACCAAATGACCTGTTTTAAAAGTGTTCTACTTACTTTGGTACAGTCATAGATAACATGATAAAAAAGGTAACAGCTAAAGTAGTTATTTACTTTAAAAGTGTCATCTTTTATTTAATTATCTATGAATTTTTTCTCTCACTATGACTATTTTATAAACTTGGACTTTATACTTTTCCGCCTATCTTGATCAGCTCTGAGTCTTCACCACAACTGTTTGAGTCTACCAATGAAACAGTAAATTATCTGACTTCTACCCTCTTAGCGACTCAAACACACTGTTTTTAATGATTGATTATACCTCTTCCGTATTTTAAAAAAAAATGTCTTCCTCGCCAATGGGAAAATTGAAGCTCATTTAAAAAGAAAAAGTAAAATATGAAACCCTTGATTTTGTTGTAAATTTATGTGTAAAAAGTACGATATAGTTTAAGTTCATTTGACCTTACGTTCCTGGTACTTGATACAGTTATCGCTACATATTTATTACTCTGTGAAAATCAAAGAGAAAAGCCAGTATTTGTGACAATTCTTGATTTAACAGCTGCTGAGACTAAACAATAAAAAAACAAAAAAATGCACCTTCAGTTTAAACATTCACAATATGTCTGTGACTTACTTTCCATAGACATGTTTAAAAAAAAAAAGATCAGTTACACGAAATGATACTTCAGAAAATAGATTACCATAAAATCTGGCTAAAGGTTAATGTCCAGTGGCTCGCATGACGTCATGAATTATTAGGCTATATAATTGAAGAGTTACTCTCAAAGTTGTAAACTTTACATGCCTTATTGGGTTTGACATTTTAAAAAATAATGTAGTGTTTTTTTTTTCATCATGATACAAAGTAAACATGTACTCAAAGAATAGGGACACTGTTTTCTTGTACACCCAAGAGCTTACGATTATGTTACGTACAGTTGTTAAAGAACAAAAGTTAATATGTCATGTTCTATTGCCACACACAGGCATATAGCCATTGTTATTGAGGAAATATGTCTATTTGTGGTAACTCATGTTTTTGCACGCTTTTTAACTTATATTGAACGCTGCATATTTAATACGTCACCGGTTGTCAATGACGTAACGCGTTTGCGCTCATTTATTCTAACGGATAATATTCGTGGCCTTTCGTATACTTCAAGTCGTCAAAGCAAGACGTGTGTTTTCAAGTTCCAGAATTGTGGAGGAATATTGTATTCTATGTGGCATTAAATTAACTTCGAAGGCCGACACTTGTTTTTTAAGATGGTCCCGAACTTGTGATACAGTTCCGCATCTTGTAGAGAAGTATTATTCGAGAAATTTACATTCACGTTTTTGGTCCACATTACTTGGGTGTCGATGGCTGATACGCACATATTAGTACAGCGGCCAGAACTGAATAGCTGAGACGATACATTGATGCCATACTACTATGGTTGCTTATATACTTATATTATGCACTTGTATTTTTGTGGAGTCCATTGTTTCAAGATTCTCCAAATTTGCCATTTGCCTGAACTAATTAAATGTTAAACGAATCGTATCGTGGACCTACTACCAGATGTCTTATGTTCTTCGGCCAGTTATGTCCTGTGATGACCATACCCGTATTCATTCGTGTTGTCAGCGTGATGCATGAATTTTGACAGTACCACATACAACAAGAACAATACATATATAAATAAATAACAAACGCTACAATCTTACAGCCAACAACTTGTGATTATGTTACGTATAATACAATTAACAACGTGTGATTATTTATTCATCATTTCCTGTTTGACTTCTTGTGGATCTACTCCTGCGGGTGCCCTAGGGAGACGCCTGCACAAAAGCATTGATGTTTTCTTATAGTGATTGCTTCTGAAGTAGTTTGTCTTATATAATGATACAGCCAGGCCCGTACACACCCACATATTAGTCGTCTCTTACAGTGATTGCTTCTGAAGTAGTTTGTCTTATATAACGATACAGCCAGGCCCGTACACACCCACATATTAGTCGTCTCTTACAGTGATTGCTTCTGAAGTAGTTTGTCTTATATAACGATACAGCCAGGCCCGTACACACCCACATATTAGTCGTCTCTTACAGTGATTGCTTCTGAAGTAGTTTGTCTTATATAATGATACAGCCAGACCCATACACACCCACATATTAGTCGTCTCTTACAGTGATTGCTTCTGAAGTAGTTTGTCTTATATAACGACACAGCCAGGCCCACACACACCCACATATTAGTCGTCTCTTACAGTGATTGCTTCTGAAGAAGTTTGTCTTATATAATGATACAGCCAGACCCATACACACCCACATATTAGTCGTCTCTTACAGTGATTGCTTCTGAAGAAGTTTGTCTTATATAACGATACAGCCAGACCCATACACACCCACATATTAGTCGTCTCTTACAGTGATTGCTTCTGAAGAAGTTTGTCTTATATAACGATACAACCAGACCCATACACACCCACATATTAGTCGTCTCTTACAGTGATTGCTTCTGAAGAAGTTTGTCTTATATAACGATACAGCCAGACCCATACACACCCACATATTAGTCGTCTCTTACAGTGATTGCTTCTGAAGTAGTTTGTCTTATATAACGATACAGCCAGACCCATACACACCCACATATTAGTCGTCTCTTACAGTGATTGCTTCTGAAGTAGTTTGTCTTATATAACGATACAGCTAGGCCCGTACACACCCACATATTAGTCGTCTCTTACAGTGATTGCTTCTGAAGCAGTTTGTCTTATATAACGATACAGCTAGGCCCGTACACACCCACATATTAGTCGTCTCTTACAGTGATTGCTTCTGAAGCAGTTTGTCTTATATAACGATACAGCTAGGCCCGTACACACCCACATATTAGTCGTCTCTTACAGTGATTGCTTCTGAAGAAGTTTGTCTTATATAACGATACAGCCAGGCCCGTACACACCCACATATTAGTCGTCTCTTACAATATTCCTCAGGGCACAGTAGTTTTCTTCGTTATGTGTCTCCTCCGAGATCCTCAAGAACCTCACGGGATGCGGGTAATGATAAAACTGAAACTTAACAAAACATTCTGACCAAGAACTGGTTGAAGAGTTTTAGATGCATTGTAGGTATCTTGATAAGACTGATGATGAAAAAATTGACACATGACGACAAGTAAATGACGAGAAAAGATTGACACAATGATGACAGAGTAAATGACGATTGCCAGTCTTTAATTAGATTAGTGTTGGTGACGTCATCATCAAGCGAAATACCTAAGACGACCTAAGTGTAATACTCCACAAACTAGGTCAGCGATTCAAAATAGTTGTGATAAAATGGATCCCACCTCATTACAACATCTCCGGCAATGAAGGAGCTGACAGATTGGCAAAAAAAGGTGGAAAGATCCTTCAGCCTGATACAAGCATAACTTTCGAAACGGCAAAGAGTTTTAATAGAAGCAGATACAGGAATAAATTGGATGTAGAGCATCCAGGTCACCAAAAAAATTATGCATATTACCAGCTCAGCAGAAGAGAACAAGTGGTAATCTTCAGACTCCGCACGGGCCACAACAGATTGAGATACCACCTATTCAACAAGTTAAAGATCGAACTACCGATGAGTGTTCCTGTGGCACCGATAAATTGATGCTTCAAAGATGCCCAATATATGAGGAACAGAAAGCATACATGGCTGTCACTAGTAGCCTACCATTCCTAGAAAAAAACTATATGGAGGTACAAGTAGCCTCAAGTTGACCACTGCTTTTTTTTTTGAAAGTATTCAATTAGACGTCTGAGAGTGTACGAAGAAGAAGAAGAATAAGGTTAGTATCATCAGCCACATCTTCATACAGACAGTGACAGCTAACATACAGACAGTGACAGCTAACATACAGACAGTGACAGCTAACATACAGACAGTGACAGCTAACATACAGACAGTGACAGCTAACATAGATCGGTGGCCTACTTTATTTTGAAAATATTCAATAAGCCGTCTGAGAGTGTACGAAGAAGAAGAACAAGAATTAGGTTAGTATCATCAGCCACATCTTCATACAGACAGTGACAGCTAACATACCGACAGTGACAGCTAACATACAGACAGTGACAGCTAACATACAGACAGTGACAGCTAACATAGATCGGTGGCCTACTTTATTTTGAAAATATTCAATTAGACGTCTGAGAGTGTACGAAGAAGAAGAACAAGAATTAGGTTAGTATCATCAGCCACATCTTCATACAGACAGTGACAGCTAACATAGATCTTCATACAGACAGTGACAGCTAACATAGATCTTCATACAGACAGTTGTCGTGAAATATTCTAATCCACATATATAAATTATCAGAAAAATGTAAAGCCTAACACATAACTTCAATAAAAGGAAAGAAGAATGGTAAAGAACAGTGCTGTCGCAATGACTGTACTCGAAATCCCCCTTGTTTTCTACTTCGTCTGCAAATTGTAACGTTTCACGTTGATAGTAAAAGCCTACTGCTTCAATATCCGCTTTCTACGATAAAACGTGTACTGCCTTTCTAAGAAAAACCTTGAGATACGCAAGATGACCTAGATTTAAAATTCCATTCATGTCGTTTTATACACTACGTTACCCAAAAACGAAAGACAGATGGACTAAAGATAGAAAGAAGGGAGGGCTGAAAGCAGGGACGCAGGCAACACTAAACACGTGTCTCGCTATTCAATTACTACCATCACGCGTGTAAGGCCACAAGCACTAGCTTTTTTCAAATCGACAGTGATAAAAAACACTACCCATACCAGAGTTAGGTTTTAAAATCCTGAAAAATTCTTATTAGGAAATATGACATTATACTGGTTTACGTTTGAAAACATTACAGTACCCAGACACCACATCGTATTCGAAGTGAACAGGAGGTAGTAGAAAATGCATATTTTGAACGCAGCCACTTAGCTCCTTTAAATTTGTATATTTGGGTTCCTTAGGACTTGCTGACAAAGAATATGTTAAATGTTACGCAAATAGTCTAGGAATTACCAAATTATAGCCAAAAGAAATAGTGAGGGATGTCAGACAACACCCAAATCAGAATCGCTCAGTGGCAGATTTTCACCCCACCATTGTACGGGAAATGGGTCTCTATGTTACCTCCTATTTGATTGGCGGAAAATAAATGTAAGGCTAAACACGATTAGTCGGACTATAAATACTACTTCGTTGTTGTTAGGGGAAACGTGAGTAGTAGTACTTTTTTGAAAAGCTGTGTAAACATGGCATGATTGGTTAGACCTGCCAATATAGTCAATTAGAGGCGTCAGGTCAACACCACATTTGCAAATAAACTTACTACAGAACCAGTGCATTGAGCGCCAGTGCATATTTTTCTAAATAAAAGCCTGGGACATCGGCAGATCGAAATTGTGCTAGATTCATTGCCATTCAACGTAATTCTGTGTTATTTCCATGAATTGTGGTAAGCTTGAAATATTTGACATCTTTTTAATGAAAATTGAATGTAAATTGATAATTTATGTCTGTATATATATGTGTAGTTCAGTAGCGAACGTGAGGTAAAGCCTATATAGTGCTCCAACCTGAACAGAAGGTGTCGGAGGAAAGTAAAACTACATGGAATTGCCAAACAGTACACTGACACCTATATTATTGACTAGAAAGAAATAATGCTGGAATTGCAGAGGCGTAATAACCATTAGGGAGGAATATACTGGTGAAAATTGTTTCAGATGAAGATAGCAGTTGGCCTACCGCTCTGAACTCAGTGTTTGTTATGTATTGTGCTCAGTGTAGAAATAGAGTATAAATTAGTTCTGAAGTAGGAGGTACAACCTTCTTGTTTCAGGGACTGTGGTCCTAAAGTTATTGAGCAGCACCTGGTCAGAGCTTTGCTGAATCCAGAGGCGGACAGCATACTCCTTGGTCCATATAGCAAACAGTGAGGTGTCTCCAGAACACAGGGGAGCAATCGAGCAGAGGAGTCTTTTCCTGCCGACATCACGAAAGATAAGCCTATGTGGCCAGCGGAGCTCAACATTATGTAACCCCATCTTAAACTGACATTGTATAAAAATAAGAGGGGAAATTAATTGTTTTAATGAAAGGAACTGAGAACATCTCCACTACTAGTTCCAACATAAACAAACACTTGAAGTCATGATGACAAATAACAACATAGCTTAAAAAAACAAAACCAGTATTACTGATAAGGGTGGATTTGAGCTGAAATGATAACTTGCCACCCCTATCGACACCTGGTATTAAAGTGCAAGATGTAGGTGTCTTCTCTGATTTAGAATGTTGCTGTGTGTGTTGCAGTAGAACAGTTCACAGGGTACACCACAGGCAACATGACGTGTAGAGTCATAGAAATGGTAACTTCGCTTTAGTTTTATACCATTTATTGCACGCCACAAAACAGTCATGATATTTATGTCATCATCAGCACAGTATAACGAATGCAGCATTCAAAATCATATTAACTGATAGTCATGTAGGATTCAATACTCCATAGTTGTATGGTAAACAGATATCATAAAGTTCTGGTTCGTGAAGCTTTATAAATAATATATATAACTTCTGCAACAGTGTCAGCTGCAGATCTTCAATGATCATAGACAATAATAATTATTCCCTTCCTGATGCTAGCAGATCAGATGTATACAATAAGTCCGTTTACTGTCTGCACGTGAATAGCATACATGGATTACAGGTCAGCTCGACCTTTATAACCTTCCTAAGTCTAACCATCTGACTTGGACGTGATCTCTGATATAACGAATCCTGGAACACAGACAATAGTCTTGTTGGTCTAGAGCGACCCATATATATATAACTAGTTCAGGTATAAAGATACCAGTGACTTAATCCTAGTCAAAGTACCTCTCCATTTTGAATCACACAGGCGAGCAAAAAGGCGACAAAATGACGAACCTCTAGATGATAGCATAAAGTTCGATACAAGAGGAATTACCTTATTTCGGAAAATCAACCATGAACATATGCCTCCAGGCAGGCTTGAATAATACTGGGAAATAGTCTAGTTAGCTAACTAACTCACAAAGACAATGTATTTCCCTCAGAAAATCACAAGACGCAGGTCGCGTCTGCTCGCTACTTAGACCATTTCTAAACTCCCCGAGCTGGGCGGAACAACAAACGAAAACCAAGTCGAGACATGCGCAGAGCGACAATCTCTGAGTCGCCGTTCACAATAAGACGATTCTAAGAACATTCGAGATAAAAGTCTTACACAGTCACGCCTTTTATGGTCATGAACAGAAGCGTTAAGAAAGGTTTCAGGCATCTACAACAGTTGACTGATACTACCAAATAAGGAGATATGGTCACGCTTCGTTCAAGAAATTATAGACCGAACGTGTCTCTATACAAGAGAAGGCAAACTCCTAAAAAATTGTAGTCTCGATAACTCGGATTATGTCCCTTTGACTGTAAAAAACATAATACACACTTCAGTCAAAAAATGATCATACATACGAAAAATGATCATACAAAGGCTTTGAAAAAAGTAATTATTTGTGCGTAGCAATTACCTCATAGTACCACTACACAACTGACACACATAAGATAATATTAATAAAATATGTCACTACAAGATTCATATTGATAAATTCTGTACATATAACTTGTAATTAAAATTGATTGTGATTCCTGGTTCACTTTGTATTTGAATCAGGACACCTATATATTAATGAAAAGTACTTAATACATATTGATATTTGAAAATTTACCAGTGACTCATTTAAGATAGTCTCATAGAGTGTTATATGTATGTGAGTGTCAAACTGTTGTCAAGTGTGGTGGAATAAATTAAATTGTTTATCTGTCTGTTATTGTTGTGACTTACACTTCATCATTTACAAAACCCTAGACATTCAACGTAGCCATCACAATATTCCAGAATAATTCTGACTGAGGTATAAATATGTGGTAGCAAGTAAGGTCATCTGTAATACACTACACTTATTAGATACAGATACCTTCACAGCTGATCTCAGTCAGTACACTAAGTCCCCTATAAATATTTATAACATCCCACTTTACCACAACAGTGAGAGCTAACATAGATCTTCATACAGACAGTGACAGCTAACATAGATCTTCATACAGACAGTGACAGCTAACATAGATCTTCATACAGACAGTGACAGCTAACATAGATCGGTGGCCTACTTTATTTTGGCGGGACTCTTGAACTCATTCCTTAGTGGTCGTCGACATGTGACGTCACATAGGGAGAGGGGTCAAAATTTGGAGACGAAGTGTGACGATTGGGGGAAGGGGAGGGTTTAAGAAATGTGACGTCACACAAAAATAGAGTAAGGATCGCCGCTTCCATGAATGATGTCGGAACAAAATAGATTTTGTAACCTCCATCCTCATAATCTACCATTATCTGCAGTAGTTAACAACTCTCTCGTGGACGACTTATATTTAATATTATAATTCCAGCTGAAATATCAGACAATTGTTATAACCTTTAACTAGTTTACACTGTTTTTAATTTTATATTTCGCGTTTTAATATAATTTGGTTTTGTTTTTGTTTGTTAAGGACCATCTTCATTGCACACGGACAACTCCATCAGTGCTCCGATCTCCTCCCTTAGATCACACAAGGAGGATCTCAGCACAGTTCACAAACTACGTAGCACCGGCAGGGGTCGCTATGTGTGTATACAGAAATCACACTTTCTATAAATATTTTTTTTTGGAGTGTAGTTTTTCTTAATTTTGTAAAATGTTGGCAGGGCAGCGGCCTATGGCCTACTATTTGACGATTTCCAACTGCCGAGGGATTTTTAACGTCCGCAACTTGCACACGGGACCTCCTATTTTTTCGCCTTTATCCGAGAAGACTGGCTACCGATCTCACTACCAAGGAGATCAGGGAGAAGTATTACATTATTAGAACCCACTGGTTTACATGACCGTCACAACAGCATTGTGGGCCCTGGGCAAAGCAATGCACTGTGCCCCTACAAGCCCCACCCACCCACGGGTAATTATCCACTCTGCCAAGAGATGTTTTATGAAAAATATAGCAGCATGGGGCCCCTAGAATCGTGGGACCCCTGGGAATTGCCCAGTGTACCCATGCCTTAAGACGGCACTGCTGGTTCCGAAAAAAAACTACCATCAAAAATATTCCCTGTACTGGGAACCGAACCCGGTATCTTTAGAAGTAGAAGCGGACGCCATACCTCTTAACCACGTCGACAGAAGTGTTTTAATATAATGTAATGCATACCTTTCCAATATACTATCTTGATATAGAAGCTAGTGGTTTTCTTATTCGTTTAGTGGAGGTTCATCTTACTGTGCCGTGGGATAATGACAGCGAAGAGAAATAATTCATTAACGGTTCCAGTTTTTAAACTCTTTAGATTTCCTCTCAAGCTCAACATTATTTTATGAAACTTTAGCGTAAGTAAGAATTTAAATTATTGATGTTTTTACTTTAAATTTAATTTATGTTTTATTGTTTGAAATTGTAGCGAAAGGTTTTATACGAGTGTAGTGTCAGTGATAGCTACTGAAAGAACAGAAATAGAATTCTGTCTGAAAAAAGTTAGTCCCAGTGTTAGAGAAGAGCACTGGTATCAAAGGATAGTTACGGCTATGAAGGTCTCTACTTTACATAGTGATTAGATATATGTTAGAGCCTAAGGTGCCACCTTCGCTATGTAACTACCTATGATAATCTAACAATTCGATAAAAATCAAAGTTCAACAATATAAAATTAATAAGTCAGAACATTGCAATTAATTAATCATATTTATTATTTACATCTGTGTTCTTCTTGTGCAGTTATGAACTGTGAAATGATGAAATTGAATGAATTAAATATATTACAAAATTTGAATGATGGTTGAGTTATAATCTATATCTAATTAAGAAGTACTTTCTGGAATTTTCAATTTAACTTTAGAAAGTTCATCTAATGTTCCTTTATCACTATTCTCTTGTCTGGTCTATTAATCAAAGCTGTTCTGTCACCATTACACAATAGTCACTTGGCTTTGACTGTTCACACTGGTTGCAGGAATTTGGCTACACATATTACTTATCCATAAAGTTTGTGCCTGTCCTCAATGAGAATACACAGCAATATTGATTAAAGGTCTTGCTCTAGACCACCAAACATTGACGGGGACTAGAGCTGAACTCCAGTTGACAATATCTGAGGCTTCTGTGTTGGTTCAGGAAGCACTTATTGATCTGGATTCGAGACCTTTGATGTATGATGATACACATGAATCTGAGGACAATATTGGACATGTGGCTAGCCTTTAGTTATGGGGCCCACAAGCCTATGTGTTCATGAATGAGTGTTTTCAGGTGATTGCATGTATATGAATGATACATGGATCAGTTCTGATTAGGCATAGCGAGACAAGACAGGTGTCTATCTGCAGAACATTTTTAAAAATAACATAATACATGAATAAAAGTATAATACATTTTATACGTAAGTATGATGCTACCTTCGCCTTTCACATTATGAAGTACCAAGTCCATTTTTCCAATATAATATTGTAAGTTGACCACTCCAAATGACAATCCTGATAATCGATGGTAGGCATCCAATTCCTTTTACACATTCACAACTAAAGTTTAATTCAGTCTTCTAGTCTGATCCTGATACTGTACAAATAAGCTGCAATAAAACAATTAATTATTCATAAATTTACATACCCTCTTATGATAGATGTAAAGTCCAGAATATACTCGATTTGGTGAGATAGCATTGCACGGCAAACATATGTTAAAGGTTTCAGCCTTGACGAGCGTCTCTCTCTTTCTGTCCTTCTGACTTATGCTCTGTGTGTATGATTTGAATAGTCCGCTGCTCTTTTTTATAGGTCGAATGCGGGCGTGTCGGAAAGCAATGCTTCGCAGCTTATTTTCAGCCTGTGTCTTTTGCAGTCTCGAGCGCGTTTGTGTGAGCTGGGTTTCAGACATCTTCTTCATGCATCTCAACCCTGCTATCCATGACTTTTTGATATATCTTCTTCACTTTCCAGAATTCCTGCTTTCTTTCCATATGAAGTGTTCTGTAATTGGTTCTGATTTTGACTTTTTAGGACAATTTTTGAAAGACGATCGACACAGCAGTTTTTATCATGTTGGTACATTTACTTTTAATTTTCTCCGAAGGTAAAGGTCACAGCAACTATTCCATTGACATGAATAAACGCTGATATTATCCTCCAAAAATTGAAATCACTGTCAATACTTTCTGTCACTGCATTCGCTTGCACTACACACGAATCTATTTTGTTACAAACACACCGTTATTCCCCTTGTAGAACGCCATTAAAAAAATCGTTCGTCAGCAGCGAGCTTCGCGACTTATGATTGATCGGCCTATTTCCTTTCTTTCTAATCATAACTTCTTCTTCCTCCTCGTTCGTCCTGAAAAGGACGTTGGTTGCGTTGTGTCTGTTTACACCGGAGCTGCGATATCTGCGCCTTTCGGCCGACACATCCGACTTCAGCACGGCATTTTTTGGGACTGGGTTTGCCTTCCCTCTTCGATCCCTACTCTCTCAGCCAGACTGCAGTGATGCAGCGTGTTTCCAGGACCACCACGTGGAGGTGGAGTAGGGTCTTGGTCAGCTCTGGTTCGCTGACCCTGACGCAAGCAGTCAAGCTATGGATCGCTGACTGCATTCTCTATTGCTGCATCTTTGGGTCCCTCTAATCATAACAAGGCATGGTGTTTGCAAACCTACGACAGAAATTAAATGAAGCCCATTTGAGCGTTATTTTAAATAAATTTAGAACCATTTAACCATCAAGGCAGATTTTGTAAAATCCTGATTAATTAAACATTATTTTATTTAAAAGATTGTTATTTTGTCTGTGCCGTACTAGTTATCTAATTTACGTTTCAGTATTTCAAAAACGTCGGGGAAGGGTGGGGGCGTTCAAGTGTTTTGTGACGTCACATAAGAGGCGGCATGGGTTGTTGTGACGAGATGTGACAAAATCGGGTGATGGGGGAGGGGAGAGTTAAAAATGGCCAAATTAGCATGACGTCATATGTGGACGACCCCTTATTGCATTTCTCACATACCCGGCTCCTCCACATATGCTCACGCCCCTGGGGCTACAGTACCTCTTATCATCATACCCGATTGTTCACATAGCCACTGTTCAATATTATCATGGTTGCTTTCATTAACGTTATATTCATTGTCGTAGACGTTAATATTGGTCTCAGTCTCTGAGTTGTTGCCAGAAAATGAAAGTGACGCAGAGTTTTCATTGGTCCTGGAAAATAATTCATCAGCTAGATTTCCTCTTATTCTCCCGCCCCCCCCCACCCTTTCCTATTAAAAAAATGTGTCATTGTATAACATTTACCGCTAGAGTATTAGGAAAGATAGGGGGTTGGGGTGATTCGTAATACCATTACATCAGTGAGTCTCAAACTATTGGTCGCGGTAAACATTACGATGGGTCGCGGTAAACGTTGCGATGGGTCTCGTCTCTTACTTTTTTACCTACTCGATGTTTTAAGCGGCATGTTTTTGGTTGAATTCCTTTAATTAATTTTAACACCAGTTTCGGTAAATGGGTCACCCGCTTTACCAACTGTCAAATGTGGACCATGGTCGAAGAAAAAAAAATGGTGAAGAACCACTGATTTAGATAATAATTTTTTTTTTTAAATCAGAGTTAAAACTGATTTGTGTGTGTGTGTGTGTGTGTGTGTGTGTGTGTGTGTGTGTGAGTGTGTGTGTGTGTGTGTGTGTGTGTGTGTGTGTGTGTGTGTGTGTGTGTTTTAAAACGCACATTTCAGGATTTATTAAATAAAATACACATTTCTGTTTGTTTATCTCCAGTTCCGACAGTCGCACAGTCTCTGCCTTCTCTTTGCTTTATCAAGATTAAACAATTTATTATTGTGCGACATTTCCATTCCTTCTCGCTCTTCAACAGCCATATCGAAACACAGTTGTAATTTCTATTTTGATCCAGAAGTCGGATCCAACATTTCCGAAAATACAACACAAGACACGTTGTGCCAGGCAGACTGTCTTTACTTGACACAGTAAATTTCCTTATTAAAAACGCCAGGTGGACAGATTTTCCCGTACGAGGTCTCTTTATTAATGAGCATGTTCTCAGCTTGCCAGGTATAATTATGTTGTTCGTGAAGGTTTTGCGTTTCGCAACTTTACAATTTGTGGAAGTGAGTGTATACAGCAATACCTCACGTGTAGGGAGAGAGTAAGTGTTGTTGTTGTTTAACTAGGGCTGCTGAGCTTCTCGCACTTTAGCAGCCAATACCAAATTGAAGACTTTTTGATATTATCTACGCTGTAGATCTAGGCTTTTCCTGTGGTTTTCTGCCATTCCGAAGGGGACTGAGTTGAAGACATGAGCTCCAGTTTCTCCTGCTTGGCTTGTATTTAAGGATCGTCACACCTAGTTCCAAGCTAGGAGTAAGAAGCGCGAGGCATACTGTGCATTCCCTGCCATCCAAGGGGGCTCTCCAGCTATGCAGAGCTAAAATACTGCACTCTGGTTCTGGCCTGTCCCAAGGAATTGTCACGTTCTGCACAGAACCACTCATCAGCTTTCCTTGACTATCAGTGGGTCCATGATGAGATCCTTCTGCATGCAGTCAACCATGTCAAAGCCAAAGAATTAACGCCCGGGGCTCAAGTGACTTCTCCAAGCTTAGTGTGCAATGCTGGGTTCTCAACAAGTTTCACCACATGAGGAATCCCTGGAAGTGTGTGGATGAGTTCAAGTCAATGAGGATGTAATTAGCCTCACAGACATAGGTTCACTTCCCCGTACATTTATTGTAGCATTGTGCATAGCTGGTGATCAGATAATTATGACTCCAGATATGCCTTCATGCATAAGAGTAAGTGTAAAAAGGAGAGGGGTAGAAACCGTGACATGGAGGACAAATATGAAAGTAACATTTGATAAGTAATTGAAATAAATAGACGTAAATAAATGTAGCAGTCCCAAAGTATTTTTGCTGTATTTATTTCAAATGATTAATTCGTTACAGTTAAATAGCCAATGGCATCTGGAAGAAAATACTAGCTAGATGTGTAAAACAGGTTGACAGACAAACCGGTAATATATTTTATGTACCTTGCTATTATATTTTTATGTACCTTAAATGGCACAGAAGTTTCGAAGATCATCCCAACAAACAGTTTGCTATGGAAATGAAAATGGACATATCTGTTTTGAGGTTAGGAATCAGATTGTTTACTCAACATTGCATTACCATACATACTTTATACTGTAGGTTATTTTTATAATTTATTCACAATGTTTAAATGTATGACACACATTCTAAGAGCACTTATTTAAATTGTTAAAACATAAAAAAACAACACAAGCATATATTGTAAATAAAACGTTACTTCTGCAGTAAAGACTGACAATTGTCGTAATTTTTAAGAAGACATGACTGAGGTAATTATGGTCCCTTTCTAGTAGAGGTTATGATGACAGCTATGTGAAAGGAAGGCGTAAGAAGCAGTTTATGTTTCACGAGGAAGGTGATAGTGTAGAGAGAAAAAAGCAGTCTTGGATTGAGTAATTGCTCTAATACAGCCTATCTTTTACGACCCTATTTAACTTTCAGACGCCCTTACTCTCCTTGTACAACGTACAAGTTACACAACATTAAGGACACAAAATTCTGTGACATATAACACTACGTGCAGACGTGAGAACAAACTATGAATAACATATATATATATATATATATATATATATATATATATATATATATATATATATATATATATATATATATATATATATATATATATATATATATAAACAGTGGTTTGACCAACACTATACCTTAAGGTTTATTATGTTTTATTTTCGCTAGAAATATCACAACATCAAGACAAGCATTATCATTATATCAATGAATTGTAGTTTACAGACAAGAATTGAAAATATAATCTAATAGGCCTCCCTCTTGTATAGGAAACTAGGAAAAATCCCAATAGAGAGGTAATTACAACAGAAAAGATCAAATTAATTAACAATGGGAGTAGGGAATAGTCAGGACGGGTAAGACTAAGTCCTTAATTTAACCTATCCCGAGAAGAAGAAAAAAACTCAGACTAATGAGAGATAAATAAAAGAAGATTGGTAGGTTAGTAGTAACATAAAATTAGTATCTTTATATCCGTTCACTCACACAGACAATACAGTGGCCCACTTTCAGACATGCTTACCAAATGTTGACGCAGCATACATTCCTCGGAATTTAAACACTTGCAGTTATTAAAACTAATCAGTCATATTCAAGTTCAAGTGCAGCCCCAGACTATCCGATGAGCTGACTGCTATTTTTTCGGGGGAGTCGCTGCAATTGATGCGTTAGTAGTGACTGGCTGGATATTATTCCTTTTTGCTGCAGGTATTTGCATTGGATAAGTGTTTCTATTGTGGTGGCACTGTCCTGGGAATTAATATAGTAAAATATTGTTCCAATGGGGTCTAGTCTCAGGTGACTATGACACTCGGTGACGTGATGGGAAAAACAAATGTTAAATGATAATAATCTGCTGTCCGTTGAGGTGGGAGCTGAGTATGAACAGCGAGTATTCTTGAATAAATCCGATAAAACATCTCCTGTCAAGGGTCAGATGAAAAGTACTGACTTTCTGCTTCAGCAGACTGATAATATATTATGATATGAAAAAAGTTGTATTCTGGGAATGTTCCGTACCAGTTAAAATTGATCTATTATTGTTTGTTTTCTTGAATTGGCTTCTCGTCATACATAGAGAAGGTGGACCGCACAGTGGGTCCCAACATGAAGATGTTCATTACAATAATTATTTGGATGCTGATAGGAACATCAGATCATAAAAAACCGCTGGATCGCAAGGTTTTGATCAGCCTGGATTAAATAGGAAGAAAAGTATAAACGCTTTAACAATATTATCAATCCTAATGTAACACACATTTAGGTATGACTCGTTAAGCACTCCCTTTTTAAATTAAATTTAAAACCCACAGTTTTCTAGCTAATTTCATCGCTTTTAACAATAGATATGAACACTTGTCACTTAAAATTTTACACCAGATTAAAATAGAAAATAAATCGCGTTCTCTAAATTATCCACCGCCTAGTGTCTATTAATTAATTTAAAGTATCTCTTACTTGGGAAATCGCGAGTAATTAATTTCACGTTTATAGCTGGTAAACTTTGCTATATGTTATTTAATTAACACTTACCAAAAAGCCCAGTGAAATATAATGGAAACACTTTAACAATTAAATCACTCAAAACTCTAATATATTATTACCGCAGCACACAAAAATGAATTAATCTCCACGTATAAGTAAGTCCAAAATAGTAGTATGGCTCTCCTATGCGAGCTAGGTCCTTTCTTCAAAATCTCTGGCGCTACTGATACCCGAATTTAAAGAGATGCTTATATATATATATATTAAACTGGCTCAATCTCGCCCATGTCTGGCAAAAATCGCACCTCGAGCGAATTCTTCGGCCAATTCCTGAATCAAAGCTAAATTTGACACTTATGCCGACCGTATTGCCGCTTTAGCAAGAAATGTATCCTCCGTGCAACTGTTTTTCGTCCGTTCTATTACCAGGTGTTAATCAGAGGTTTCAGATCTCGGCTCTCTCTCTGGAACTTAAAAGACGTCGTAACCTGACAGCCGGTGGCCGCCCCTGGCCCACCTCTTTTGAAAGGAAGACAGTTAGAGATATGAATAGCTGTATCAATAGTGCTTGAAACAAAGACAGGTAGGCGTGGCTAAACTAGAAAGTAAGACAGATAGCGAAAGAGGCCTGGCTTACACGTACTTCACTTACATGTTAATTAGGAAGCGAGGTAAACATACGTGGAATCGAGTTGATTGCAAAAGAATGAGGGGTACCGGTGAGAATAAAGTGGATCGATCAAGGTTGCTCAATTTTCCTGTCACAACAATATAGCAAACAATAGACACATTCAACAGTGGTGATATCATGCTTATTTAATGAACAAGACATAGATAGTTAAAACAAAACAGAGATAGTTAGAACATGACAAGGACGTACAGAACAAGACATAGATAGTTAGAACAAGACAGGGACATGTAGAACATGACGTGCGCATGTAGAGCAAGCGAGATACATGTATAATAAGACAGAGGCACGTAGAACAAGACAGAGACATGTAGAGCAAAACACAGATAGTTATAACAAGACAGGGACATATAGAACAAGACAGAGATAGTTACAACAAGACAGAGATAGTTATAACAAGCCACGTATAGATGGAACAATACATATATAGTTGTATCAAGACAGAGATAGTTAGAACAAGACAGATAGTTAGAACACGACAGAGAAATGTAGAACAAGGCAGAGACACGTAGAACAAAACAGATATACCTAGAACATGACAAGGACATATAGAACAAGACAGACATAGTTTAAACAAAATCAGAAACATGAATAACAAGACAGAGAGATGAAGAACAAGACAGGGTCGAGTGGAAAAAGATACTGACATGTAGAACAAAACAGGGACATATAGAACAAGACAAGGACATGTATAACAAGACAGAGACATATAGAACAAGATAAATATATATAGAACAAGACGTGGACGTGTAGAACAAGACGTGGACGTGCAGAACAAGACAGGGACGTATAGAACAAGACAGAGACGTGTAGAACAATACAGAGACGTATAGAACAAGACGTGGGCGTGTTGAACAAGACAGGGACGTGTAGAACAAGACAGAGACGTGTAGAACAAGACAGGTACGTCTAGAACAAGGCAGACATGTGAAGAACAAGACAGGTACATGTAGAGCAAGACAGGTACGTATAGGACAAAACAGGGACGTGTAGAGCAAGACGGACATGTAGAACATGACAGGGACATGTAAAAAACGACAGGGAAGTGTAGAACACGACAGGGACATGTAGATCAAGACAGGAACGTGTTAGAACAAGATACTGACATGTAGAACAAGACAGGGACATGTAGAACACGACAGGGACATTGTTATGTGTCTTTTATATATTGTTAATGTTAATATTTAGTAACAGGGTGGTTCTTGTGGCCAAAATCACTTCTAGGGTAGTAAGCAAGTAGACACCGCAACAAGCCAATATAAATTTGAATTAATTGAGCCACATGTCGTGAAATATTCTAATCCACATATATAAATTATCAGGTAAATATAAAGCCTAACAAATAAATTTAATAAAGAAAAGAGCAATGGTAAAATAACAGTGCTGTCACAAGGAATGTACTCGAAATCCCCCTTTGTTTTATGCTTCGTCTGCAAATTGTAACGTTTCCACATTAAATATAAGCCACTGCATAAATACAAGCGTTTCCACAACACATTAAAACGGGTATTGCATTTATGAGAAAAACATTGGGAGGCACAATGCGTAATGACCTAAATTAATTCTAACATTAATTATACTGCGTTACCAAAACGAACGAACAGATGGACTCAAATAGAAAGAGAAGGGAGGGCTGAAAATCAGGAACGCATGCAAAATTGAACACGCGTCTCGCTATTAATGCCACCCCAACAAGCGTAACGCGATACACACTTACTACTATCACGCGTGTAAGGCCACATGCACTAACTTTTTCGGACGGACAGTGATAAATTCACTACCCTTCCCAGAGTTAGGTTTTTAAATCCTGAAAAACTCTTATTAGAAAAGATAACATTAGATGGGTTTACGTTTGAAAACATTACAGTACCCAGACAGCACATCTTCGAAACAGGAGGTAGAAGAAATTGCATATTTTGAACGCAGCCACTTAGCTCCTTTAAATTTGTATATTTGGGTTCCTTAGGGCTTGCTGACAAAGAATATGTAAAACGTTACGCAAATAGTCTAGGAATTAACAAGCTATAACCAAAATAAAATAGTGGGGATGCCTGACAGCATGAAATCATTTCTGCTCATAAAATTTTTTTATAACGTGTTTAAAAAAACCTTGCGTACGGAAATAGCCTACCATGTAAACTCCAAATTGATTGGAGCGCAACAAATATAAGACTAAACACGATTGGTCGGACTATAAATACTATCTTTGGTTGTTAGGGGAGACGTAGGAAGGTAACATTTTTTCAAACACTTGTCGAAACGTGGCTCCATTGGCCAGACTCGCTGATATAATCACTTAGGAGCGTTAGTTCGAGACCACTAGTTCAAATAAACTTGATAAAGCAACAGTGCGTTGAAGCCAGCTCATATTTTTGCTAAATAAAAGCCTGGAACATAAGCAGATGGGAATTTGTGCCAGTAGGTGTGCCAGAATTCATTGCTAGTCAACGTATCTGTGTTTATTCTATGAATTGTGGTAAGCTTGAAACATTCAGTATCTTTTAATGAAAATTGAATGTGAATTGTTAATTTATGCCTGTATATATGTGTAGTTCAGTAGCAAACATGATGTAAAGCCTATAATGCTCCAGCCTGAACAGAAGGTGTCGGAGGAAAGTAAAACGGCATGGAATGGCCAAACAGTACACTGACACTTAGATGATTGACTAGAAAGAAATAATGCTGGAAGTGCAGAGGCGTAGTAACCATTAAGGAGGTTAATACTGGTATAAAGTATTTCAGATGAAGCTGACAGTTGGCCTAACGCTCTGAACTCAATGTTTGTGGTGTATTGTGCTCAGTGTAGAACTAGAGTATCAATTAGTTATGAAGTAGAAGGTACATCCTTCTTGTTTTCAGGGACCGTGGTCTTGATGGTATTGAGCAGCACCTGGTCAGAGCTTTGCTGAATCCAGAGTCGGACAGCATACTCCTTGGTCCATTTAGCTATCAGTGAGGTGTCTCCAGAGCCCAGGGGAGAAATCGAGCAGAGGAGTCTTTTCCTGCCGCCATCACGCAAGATAAGCTGATGTGGCCAGCTGAGCTCAAAATTATGTACCCCCATCTTAAAATAACATTGTAACATAAACTTAAGAGGGGAAGTAAATTGTTTTAATATCAGGAACTGAGAACATCTCCAATACTAGTTCCAATAAAGACAAACTATTGAAGTCATGATGACAAATACCAACAGAGCTTGAACAAAACAAAACCATTATTACCTCATATTACTACTACACAACTGACACACATAGGATACTTTTAATAATATATGTCACTACAATATTCATATTGATAAATTCTGTACATATAACTTGTAAGTAAAATTGATTGTGATTCCTGGTTCCCTTTGTATTTGAATCAGGACACATATTCATTCATGACAGCAATGAATACATATTGTTATTTGAAAAGTTATCAGTGACTCCTTTAAGATATCCTTTAGAGTGTTATATGTATGTGAGTGTCACAGTGTTGTCAAGTGTGGTGGAATAAATTAAATTGTTTATCTGTCTGTTGTTGTTATGACTTACACTTCATCATACACATACCCTAGACATACAACGTAGTCATCACACTATTCCAGAATAATTCTGACTGAGGTATACATATGTGGCAGCAAGTAAGGTTATATATAATACACTACTCTTATTAGATATATATACCTTCACAGCTGATCTCAGTCAGTACACTAAGTCCCCTATACATATTTATAACATCCCACTTCACCACACCACAATGGACGAAATGGACGATATACAATTTAAGACTACACGCAGCTCCACATACAATAAAGTTCAGGCCAACATATAATGGCAGATAAGATGCAGTAGACGATATACCGTAGGCAGTCAGTTCATGCCAGGAACGCTGTCCTATAGTTCGCAATATGATTTATATTTCTTAACACTCGACACTGACCAATAATACTTCTTTTGTGACAGATAAGGGAACGAATAATGAAAATCAGATATAGGAAAGTCTAGATAGAGTAGAAAAAGGGGATGCACAAATAAGAATGTGCATCAGACGGGGATTGAAAAAGAGGTGAACAGAAATCCGGTTAGGCACGCTTTTCAGCGAACAGTCAGAAGCGTGAGTTAAGCAGTGCAGGTCGCACATACGCGGTATAGACGAGGGTAGCCATGTTGAAGGCAATACTCAAGTAAAATGTGTTGTGAGAATTCTCTAACAAGGAGACAAGATTAGGTGGTAATTAACCCAACATTATTGAAAGCATAAATTCTTGACTAGGACAGAAGAAGGATGGAGCGAGTTAGGCTCCACGATATATAAAAATAAAGGTACGTAGAGTGCAATTTTTTTACATCAAGACAGTAGTCCTATTCCTCGTCTCAAATAGTGGCCATCTATCAAAAAGGGAAAGGAACAATCCCGGTATCACATATATAACCTTAACCCAGAGCGACACGTACCAATAGACAATAATGTAGTAAGGAAGGAAGAAAAGGGGTAGATACTGATAGCACCTGAACGAGAGTTGAGGAAGGAAGGGTAACGGACCCAGATATGTGGAGGTCTAAGTAACAGCAGTGGTCCACACAGTGTAAATAAAATAAACTATTTCAGTTGACTGTGGCGTTGACTAGTTATATGGAAGCTCTGTTTGGCGTTGTGTCATCGCTCGCTGTGTGTGACTGTTGTAATCATTCATCATGTCATCGATAGCTACTGAGACGAAGAACCTGGGCATGCAACGGCCATGTAAGGTGACCAACTGTTAGCGCAGGCGACCACATTATAAATTAATTGGCGAGGTGACTAACCTCAGGCAATATTGACATTGATATCTACCAAGGCAGACTGCCACACTTGTCAATACAGATAACTAGATTAGATACATCTCACCGAAGATCTTGATGTATTAGTGATAACATAACTCCATTATAAACACTTCCACAATAAGGAACTCAAACACATACGTCCACTCGCCATGACACACAATCGTATAAGGCCCTGCACTTCTGCTCCTCTAGTTTCACGTGATCCAGCCAAGCATATTGGCTTAACGTCACTCCCCGTCTTTATCAGTGACTCCGTATAAAATAAACAAACAAGGAGCCTGTTGAGCTAACAATATAATAGACACAATCGTTATGAATTTTAATCATAACATAACCCCCCCCCCCCCCCCCCCCCCCGCAAAATAATGGAAACAAAGTTTTCATTATTTCCGTGGTGTGAGTATAACATCACCAGAATGAAATATAGTAACATCAAATTTCACTATAAATAAAAACTAGAATAGCACCCAGGGTTCTGCCACAGGGTAGGTAATTTAACACTAAAAGTGTAGTCGATGGTTAATACCACAGCCAATGTCTCCTTTAGACGAAATCCTTTTTAACCGCCATGTGAGGTTGTCATAACGTATAGTACTCAACATATTAGAAAACGATCGTGGTAATACATGCACTCACATCCCTCACACCGTCAAAAAACGCCTATCAGTCAAGTCCAATATCAGTTGTCAACAAATTAATTCATGATAAACAGCAACTAATGCAAAGCAATAACGAATAAACATATCTGTAACCATGTAAATAGATGAAATGAGGCAGACAATCATATTAGTAAAGTGAATGAATGCAACATCGTATGCTAATAGATTAATGCCATGTGTACATCTTAAGTACTTGTAAAAAAAATGTGTTGTGGTGCAAATAAAAACCAAATATTATTTTGTACTTAATGAAGTTGTGTGTCGAATCAGGTAAGAATACGTTGATGTATGGTACAAAATGATAATAGTATTGAGAACTATCAAAATGTTTACTCAATAATCAGTGTGAGTGTATTAATGTCATGTGTCAAAGACCGAATCTTATCCCACAAATTAATACTAATTAACTGCTAATTAAAGCACTGTATTAACAGTAATAATGTCAAAGTATTATACACACGAGAAGGAAATGTCGAAATTGTCCTCTTTTCACACAACATGCCTAAGACAAATTCACCGCATCTTTTGGCCGAATACCATCACCAACCAAGATCTGCTTACTCTGAGCAAGCAGGAGGACATGCACACCATCATATCTGGCAGACGCTGGAGCTGGGTTGGCCATGTAATCAGAAGAGACCCCGACGCCATCACAAGAACAGCTATGCTTTGGACCCCTGAAGAAAAACGAAAGAGAGGCCGACCAAAAACAACTTGACGGAGGACTGTGGAGGCTGAGATGCAAAGAATGAACCAGAGTTTGGGCACTGTACAAAGGATGGCCACCGATCGAGCAAAGTGGAATCAATTTGTTGTTGCCATACAAGACGCCACTAGGCGTGATGGCTACTGACTGCTGACTGACTATACACACAAGTGGAATAATAAACAAGTACAGTCTCAAGTCCATATACATGATCCTCTGATTCATTCTCGTATAAATCGCATTATAATGTAACTTTAAGCGCGAACGTTCAGTGTTCACCAAAAAGCACGATATGATTAAAGTAGTTTCGTCCCTTTGACCATGCGAAGCATTCTTGAGTTACGTCCCTTCATCTTTAAACGCAGTTTCAATCATAGCATAAAACAAGATTTTGCATTCAAAATATCCAAATGTCACATTATTCTGAAATTATCAATAAATGTGTGTGTTTATGCACATAAACTAAGTATGACAACTGTTCAGAAGGTCCAAGACATCCCTGTAATGAGCTGAGTAAAAGGAGATAGAACTCAACATTGGCGATATCAGCATTTATCATCATCAGGTGCCGAGTGAACCGATCAATAACTGTAAGTATTGTCAAAAGAGTCATTGAGAGATTTCCTTCAAATTCAGATGAGAAAATTCAAGTTAGTTCTCAGCGTTGGTATTCCTCACCGAGTCATTGTACATTCTATCTTTGGACAGCAGAAATAAATCTGGAAATTCCCGTCAGCATCAGCACTGTCAGCCAAAAAAGTTCCTAAAAGTGAAGTCAGTTAATAGGTTATCTGTAATTTCACAAGGTATCTGTATTTGCCGAGTTGTCAGGTGATAGTAAGTCTTTTACACAACGGGACAACACATCCGCGACCACGCTGTGACTGCCCTTGATGACACGAATGACATAGTCGTAGGGTTGGAGCGCAAGTGATGCTCTGGCAGCCCTTTCATTACGAAACTATGCCGTTTTCAGATAGGACAAAGCCCTCTGATCTGTCTCCAAGACAAACTTTGCTCCAAGGAGGTATCTCTGGAGTTTCGAAAAACAATATACAACAGCAAGAAGTTCACGCTCCACAACAGGATATTTTTTTCTTTGGATGTCAATTTTCGACTGACATACAGAATTGGATGTAGACAATCATCGAATTCCTGCATAAGTGTACCACCGATTCCCGATCCAGAGGCGTCGACTCTAAGGATAAAAGGAAATCGAGCATCAGGCAATCTTAAAATTGGTGATTTTGAAAAATAACACTTAAGTATATTTAAAGAATCATTACAAGAATGTGACCAAACAATCTTATTTGGAGAGTCCTTTCTTAATAACGAAGACAGAACTGAAGTAATTTCTGAAACATTAGGCAAAAATTTCCAATAGAATCCTACAAGACCCAAAAGACTACGAACCTGTTTTTTTCTCTTAGGAATTTCTAGATTCAAGATCTTGGAGATATTAGAATCTTCAGGCTTATAAAAATGCCTCTTATTTTATGCCCAAGAAAAGAAATTTCTGTGAATCCTATTTTAGTTGTCGAAGGTCTATCCGTAAGGTGATGGAAACGAAGAGTCGTTAACAAAGACTGAATTCCAAGAATATGTTCATCCCAAGATTGATGAAAAAGACAAATATCATCAATATAGGTAATTATGTCATTACGATTTGAGAAAAATTGTTCGCATCATACGAACAAAGGCTTCAGGATCATTAACGAGACCAAAAGACATAAAATTAAATTGGAACAATCCCAATAGGGGGACTCCATTTGAACGGATTGCAGTCGCCATTATAGGACCCGTTGAAAGGACTAAACGAAGGAACAGGTTTACCCTGACCTTAGTCTACACATGCACTATGTGGGCCGAAGCTATATCGCTAACATGCACGGATTCCAAGCATGTCGCAGAAGCCCTAGTGCAGATTTTTACACGGTTGGGATTCCGTCAACAAGTTTTGACGGATAACGGATCCCAGTTCCGTAGCCTGTTAATGGAGGAAATCTTTAAGATCTTGAGGAACCAGCACTTCTACATCAGCTGCTATCATCCGATAGGAAATGGGTTAGTAGACCGTGTCACCATGATCTTACGTAAGCTGGGACAGGAGAAACCTGAAGATTGGGACCTTTTCATTCCTGCAGCCTTATTCGCCTACAGTGAAGTCCCCCAGGCCTCTACAGGGCTACCGGCAGCTACACTTTTATTCGACAGACCTATTACGGGCCCGTTGTAAGCCTTACTACGGTCACTGACAGACTAGAAGGCTGATGAGACAGTCGTCTCAGCTTTCAAGTATGTATCTGAACTAAAGGAACGGTTACAACTAGGATGGGACCTAGCAACAACCAACCTTAAGAGCGCAATGCTTTTTTCGTATTTTTGTGCGCAGTTTGATGAGCCTTATGTTTCTCTTTAAGGATGATTTCAATGGAGTCTTCTCCCATATATTTTCGTTGTGGACGGAGAAGGTTATCCAGAGGGGATCACAGTTTGCAGCAAGGCATTCAAGACAGCGTAGACGCATCTAGTGCACACGGGTCCGAAGAGTATCCTGAGGAACAGCTTGCCATTCCTGAAGCAGAAATGCAGTCAGCTGTGCAACATCCTTTGGCAGGGTGTGATTTGTTGACAATCTTCGACCAAGGACATCCCAGAGGTGCTCAATCGGAGAAAGGTCAGGTGAATGAGTTGGCCACGCCATCCTGATGATCCCATGCTGCTGAATAAACTCATTCACCACACGAGCTCGATGGGGTCGAGCGTTATCATCTTGGAGGATGGTATTACCACCTATAGCCTCCAGAGCATGCTGAACAATTGGTCTCAAGATTTCGTTCTGGTATCTTGGGCCGGTCAAGTTGCCTTGGATGATATAGAGTGGGGTCCTGCCTTGTCTGTAGAAGCATCCCCAGGCCATGACAGAACCCCTACCATAACGATCCACCTCTCAAATTGTGTCATCAGTAAATCGCTCTCTTCTGGTCGTATCCAAACTCGAATCCTGCCATCATTGAATGACACAGTGAAGCGAGATTCATCAGTGAAGAGAACTTGACTTCATTGTTGCCTTGTCCATCGGATGTGCTCGCGACACTAAGCAACACGGGCTCTGTGATGAGCAGGAGTAAGAGGGATTCTGACTGCAGGACGTCGTACATCCAGTCCAAATTCATGTAAACGTCTTCAAATGGTGCTTTGACTGACATTAACGTTTACAGTTTGTCTCACCTGACATCTTAGAGTGGAACAAGTCACTGTTCGATGCCGCAGGGCTGACAACAAGAGGTACCAGTCATCATGTCTATTGGTGCATCTAGGGCGACCTGGCCGGTATCGGTTCTCCACACTTCCTGTGGCCTGAAATCTCTCCACAATTCTTTGGATAGTAGTGTGTGACACTGCAAGCCGTCTAGCAACCTCACGGACAGATAAACCACTTTCAACCCACGGTATAGCCCTCATTCTTTGTAAGGTGTCAAGACTTCTTCTCGGTGGCATGGTTTTTGCAAGTGATGAAACTTTCCTTAGTCTACTGATTGTAAAACAAATTAAGAGTGAACTCTGTTCACGAAAAGTCGCCATTGCACGTGGAATGTCAATCAGCACGATTACTTCACCTGTTTGGTTGTACGGAAGTTTGAAAAAAAAAACAGATTAAAAATGTGAAAACCAAATTGCACGTGATCACCTTGTTTGATGGTTGAGTTGTTTTTATGCTTAACGTGCATAGAGGACTGTCAGGGGAAGATATTGCACCTATTTTTACTAAAAACTTCCTTCAGTTAATCATTCTGTGCTCTTATATAAAAGTGTATTGAAAATAATAGGGTGGCCCTTGACTTTTGACGAGTAGTATATATATATATATATATATATATATATATATATATATATATATATATATATATATATATATATATATATATATATATATATATATATATATATATATATATATATATATATATATATATATATATATATATATATATATATATACTCCCCTGTTCACAAAGTTCCGGGACTCATTTTTTTATATTCGAATAAGTAGACTTACATACTATTTGGTTCTATCTCCTTCAAAGTAGTTCCCTTGTGAGTGTACACACTTATTCCAACGTTCATGCCACTGAAGGAAGCACCTCTCGTAGTCACTTTGCGGAATAGCCCTCATCTGTCTCGTCGCGTTGGCGTAAATCTGCTCAATGTCATCGAATCTATGACCTTTCATTGTTTTCTTAAGTTGCGGGAACAAGAAAAAGTCACACGGAGCAAGATCGGGTGAGTATGGAGGATGCGGGAGCAATGGAATGTTGTGTTTCGTCACAAATGCGTTTGTGGTGACAGACCTGTGTGCAGGTGCATTGTCATGATGAACACGCCAATTGCCTGTGCGCCACTTCTCAGGGCGATGTCTGCGCACAGCGTCGCGGAGGCGTTGCAGGACTGTTTTGTAGAATTCAGCATTGACACTCTGTCCTATAGGGACGTATTCATGATGCACCAGGCCATCAATGTCGAAAAACGCTACTAACATGGTCTTGACATTGGACTTGACCTGTCGTGCCTTCTTCGGCCGAGGAGATGATTGCGTTTGCCACTGGGAGGACATTTGCTTTGTTTCCGGGTCATATCCGTACACCCAGCTTTCATCACCAGTTATTATCGAGGACATGAAATTTGCGTCGTTTTTTTGCTATCTCAAGGAGGTCAGTGCAAATGGACAACCGATCGTCCTTCTGGTCCTCAGTCAGGTGGCGTGGTACGAGTTTCGCTGACACCCGTCTCATGTGCAAATCTTCAGTTACGATTTTATGGCACGTACCAATTGATATTCCAAGATCATCAGCAACCTCTCTGATAGTCAGACGTCGGTCAGCGCGTATCGTGTCTTGCACACGTGCAACGAACTCGTCGGTGTGGGAGATGGAGGGTCTCCCTTGACGGGGGCCATCTTCAAAGGATCGGAGTCCACTTTTGAAACGGGAATACCACTCAAATGTTTTAGATCTACTTAAACAGGACTCTCCGAAAGCTGTTTGCAACATTTCTAGAGTTTTGGAACGAGTTTTTCCTAGACGAAAACAGAAATCAATACACACACGTTGTTGAATTTTGCTGTCCATTTTTGAAACGCGACGAGCACTATTACGTCACATCCGCTTATACGCTACCACACAGCGCATGCACGAAATTACAGACTTCAGGTTTGGTACATATAGTGGCACGTGGTTGACACGTGCACTGTGTTAATATCACCTAGCTCCTTATAAAGGTTTTCTGGATAAAAAATGAGTCCCGGAACTTTGTGAACAGGGGTGTGTATATATATATATATATATGTTAGAACCAGGAATGTTAACCATGTCTCCAGGGTTTTTTTCTCTGACGACTGCACTGATGACTTCGGAATCAAGCACGAGGTACTTGACTACAACTATATATATATATATATATATATATATATATATATATATATATATATATATATATATATATATATATATAGTTGTAGTCAAGTACCTCGTGCTTGATTCCGAAGTCATCAGTGCAGTCGTCAGAGAAAAAAACCCTGGAGACATGGTTAACATTCCTGGTTCTGACAATTCAACGAGAGAATGCGTAACGAAGACGTCACATTAGCAGATGTCAAGAGTGTCAGAGAGACACTGAAGCAAAGAAAGAGGGAGAAAAGAGACCGGACCAGTAGGGTCTGATGATAGCCTTAGAGATAAACCTAAGGGAATTAGATGTTACAAAAGTCTATTAGGTAGCAGTCCAGTGTTTTAGTTAGCGGCGCTTATCGCTTAACGATTTGGAAGCGGTGTAACCAGTCGGTTAGGCAGAGTTAGCAGAACAGAGACAGTAGATAATCATATTAGTAGTAGACAGTTGAGGCTTCAACAGATAGAGTGTGGTTAAAATCACTAATCATTCTATTTTTCCCATGCAGGGAATGGTTTTGGGGTTTTTGTGTGACTATCTATTTAATTTATTCTTAGTTTTCCAGGTCTGTGCAACAGTGCACGATATTTATTTCTTTGCTGTGTGATGAATTTTTATTTGTTGATTGTGTAAATAAACTATACATATATTGCAATTGGATCAGGTTCTATACTGTACTGTACGTATATGTCGTCTGTATAGCGTGTCTGTGGTCATAGAAATCCTTATCTCCTTTTGTTTAAAGGTAGTTAGAGGGGGTGAGGATATAGCATTTCTGAAGTCACGAAGCGGCAAGGGAGTGTCAATCCAGGTTCCCACCCTTGGGCCAATAGTCTCATCTTTCCATAGTCACGTCATTTCATCTAAATTCTATCTTCTCGGACTTTCTTACCACTAGGGTCTTGTCCCTATATTAAGACAACCTCTAGACTTAAATCCACTTCGTGACAATCAGTGTAAAACGTAAATGAAAACATATTCAATTTATATTGTGAACACTTTTCAATCAGTGGAGATGTGTATGTAAACAGACTCTATCTATATTATTAACCTTTTCATTTAAATACAAAGTAACTATGAAAGCTATTCTATTTAAATGTAAAGCAAGTTTTATACCCAGGGAATAATTTAATTCTCATCCAGGGTAAATTCTTAGTAATTGGAATGGTGTTATGTGAAGATAGGAATCCATAACTATGGGGTGGAAAACACCATACTCAGAAGAGCGTTTCATTCTATTTTTTTTTACCATAGTTATTGGTGGTACCAGTAGAAAGTACCATCTCTGGAACAAGAAGGGAACCATGGCCTAAGATTTAAGACGAAGGATGCACGTGGTAGACTCTCCTTGACATTTCTGGAAAATGAGCTACCCCCGACAACCTTGATCAGAGACGAGCGTGAGAAGAGTGAAAAGAACCAACCCATAAAAAGGAGCAGAACCGTCATCGGCAGCTAATTTCAAATATATACTGCCACTTGAACTTCTTGTAACATCTGACATTCCTTAAAGACTGTGATGATAACTTTTCTTGATTCATAAATATTCAAATTAATTCCAACTGTTAAAACCTAAAGTGATTATTAAATTTTGTTATTTGTAATGTTACAAATTTTTTCGATTTAATCATTTTAAAGTTACTGCATGCTTGCCTCAGTCAAATTACTACACGCACTCTAAACACAGCTATACTAAAATAGTAGAATTCCACTGAGTAAATCAGGGGTGGGGGCTAAACGAGCTGAAAGTAATAAATGCTTAAATCCTTCACAAACGCGTCGGCAGAATAACAAAGTTAACATACTCAGCAAAAGCAGTATTGTTCTCGCTTATTCAGAATATCTTGTGAAGACTCCCTTTGTAATAGAAGTGTCATTACCCTTCTTTCTACATCTCTGCCAAAAGTAATCTTGTGCGAAGGTAGATATGTTTGAAGCCTATATTAGATACTCTTGAGTTTTGGCCACTTTTTTCCACTACTGCAAAGCAGGGGAGGTAATACCGTCAGACTGGGTTACGCGTAATAGCTGTGGCGTACTGTATTTACTCAAAGGCCCGTGTAGGCTTTGAATCGGGGCTGCGTAATTATCTGGATCGGAAAATGTCAGTATGGGTGTTTTCAACTTTACAAATGTATATAATAATACGTTGACAGACACATGAGACACGCCTCTGTGTATGACAAAATCAGTGATAGAGAACTAAGTGGTGAGAAAGAGAGAAACAGGAGACACGCCTCTATGTATGACAAAATCAGTGATAGAGAACTACGTGGTGAGACAGAGAGAAACAGGAGACACACCTCTATGTATGACAAAATTAGTGATAGAGAACTACGTGGTGAGACAGAGAGAAACAGGAGACACGCCTCTATGTATGACAAAATCAGTGATAGAGAACTAAGTGGTGAGACAGAGAGAAACAGGAGACACGCCTCTATGTATGACAAAATCAGTGATAGAGAACTACTTGGTGAGACAGAGAGAAACAGGAGACACGCCTCTATGTATGACAAAATCCGTGATAGAGAACTACTTGGTGAGACAGAGAGAAACAGGAGACACGCCTCTATGTATGACAAAATTAGTGATAGAGAACTAAGTGGTGAGACAGAGAGAAACAGGAGACACGCCTCTATGTATGACAAAATCAGTGATAGAGAACTAAGTGGTGAGACAGAGAGAAACAGGAGACACGCCTCTATGTATGACAAAATCAGTGATAGAGAACTACTTGGTGAGACAGAGAGAAACAGGAGACACGCCTCTATGTATGACAAAATCAGTGATAGAGAACTACTTGGTGAGACAGAGAGAAACAGGAGACACGCCTCTATGTATGACAAAATCAGTGATAGAGAACTAAGTGGTGAGACAGAGAGAAACAGGAGACACGCCTCTATGTATGACAAAATCAGTGATAGATAACTAAGTGGTGAGACAGAGAGAAACAGGAGACACGCCTCTATGTATGACAAAATTAGTGATAGAGAACTACGTGGTGAGGCAGACAGAAACAGGAGACACGCCTCTATGTATGACCAAATCAGTGATAGAGAACTAAGTGGTGAGACAGAGAGAAACAGGAGACACGCCTCTATGTATGACAAAATCAGTGATAGAGAACTACGTGGTGAGACAGAGAGAAACAGGAGACACGCCTCTATGTATGACAAAATTAGTGATAGAGAACTACGTGGTGACGCAGGGATATACTTCATCGCCATTATTTTTCTCTGTGCTCCTGACGGAGTTTTGAACCACCACTACCACTGGTCCCCTTGCAGGAAGTCTACACCAAACAGTCACGTGCTCTTGTAGAAGTGGTTTATGAAGCAATTTGTTTTATTTGATGAGCTTACCAGCCTCATGCACAAACTCATATTAGGCACCTTCTACAACATGCATGAAGACACAGTGGTCCTATTCTTTATTTGTCTCTCCAGCGATCCACGGAAACTACAAGGGGCAGGATACATCTAGAGTTGGTATTTGTCTCTCCAGCGATCCACGGAAACTACAAAGGGCAGGATACATCTAGAGTTGGTATTTGTCTCTCCAGTGATCTACGGAAACTACAAGTGGCAGGATACATCTAGTGTTGGTATTTGTCTCTCCAGCGATCCACGGAAACTACAAGTGGCAGGATACATCTAGAATTGGTATTTGTCTCTCCAGCGATCCACGGAAACTACAAGTGGCAGGATACATCTAGAGTTGGTATTTGTCTCTCTAGCGATCTGTGGAAACTACAAGAGGCAGGATACATCTAGAGTTGGTATTTGTCTCTCTAGCGATCTGTGGAAACTACAAGAGGCAGGATACATCTAGAGTTGGTATTTGTCTCTCTAGCGATCTGTGGAAACTACAAGAGGCAGGATACATCTAGAGTTGGTATTTGTCTCTCTAGCGATCTGTGGAAACTACAAGAGGCAGGATACATCTAGAGTTGGTATTTGTCTCTCTAGCGATCTGTGGAAACTACAAGAGGCAGGATACATCTAGAGTTGGTATTTTTCAATTTATAAGGAAATAATTTTGTTTATGTTGTAATAATGTGAAATACACAGCGCAGAGGCGTTACTCTTAAGAAATTGTCAAAGGGCAACAACCGTTTTCTTATCGTTTAAAGGTGAAATTTCAGATCAGGCCCCATTCGTCACAAACCTTAAAAATGCCTCTGTTGGAAAGTCCTCAGACCATCGACTCTTTTATTCTGTACTATGTAAAACTATTTCTTTTTTTTTTTCTCTCTCTCTTAACGGGCCTTTTAGGTCTAATCAATTCAGCTATTAAAGTAAAACAAGCAAATAATCCGCTAAAACATAACGAGAGTGGGGCATAAATGTGTTGTAATTTTTCTCTTGCATGTCCTGTTGAACACCCGTGTGTTACCGGGGCCCGAAAGGGGAGCAAAGAATAGTAACACTGTCCCCTGCCAAGCATGTCGTAGAAGGCGACTAAGGAGGGTTGGGCATGGGGCCGGTAACCCCATCCTGTAAAAAAAATTTAAACCACAAAAAACTTCAACAAATATGGACAAGTCAAATAAAGAAAATAAAACACAGCCATCCAAGACAGGGGAAGGTCCTCTCGCGGGGAGGCGTATGATGCAACACAGAGAAAGCCGAAAGGAGTCTGTGTTGCTGACTAACCTTCTTTCTTCTAGGAGAACTTCCAGATTTGGCACCTGGAATGTTCGGACATTGAACGAACAAGGGAAAGTGGCACAAGTAGCAGCAGAAATGAGGGAATACAAAATCGAGGTTCTGGGAATGTGTGAAACAAAGTGGAAGGGGGTAGACAGGAAGAAACTCATCACAGGTGAATTGGTGCTGTCCTCAGGACACGAAGACGAAAGTTCACACCACAGTGAAGGGGTAGCTCTTATGTTATCTAAAGAAGCACAGAAAGCACTCATTGAATGGGAAGCTGTGGGACCCAGAATAATAACAGCTACTTTCAAAACAGCTAAAAAGAAAATTCATGTCAATGTCATCCAATGTTATGCACCAACTAATGACAAAGAAGAGTCTGTGAAAGAAGCATTTTATACTAAACTACAGGAAATTATGGATAAAGTAAAAAGAAGAGACATCACAATTTTGATGGGTGACATGAATGCAAAGATAGGTACAGTCAATACCGGATTTGAAGAAGTCATGGGAAAACATGGGCTAGGAGTAATGAATGAAAATGGAGAACTATTCGCAAACTTCTGTGCTTCAAATCAACTGGCTATAGGAGGAAGCATGTTTCCACATAAGAGAATACACAAGGCAACATGGATATCACCAGACCATAGAACAGAAAATCAGATCGATCATATATGCATAAAGAAGAAGTTTAGATCATCATTGCAGGATGTAAAGGTATATAGAGGAGCAGATGTGGCATCAGATCACCATCTTCTGATAGCCAAAGTAAAAATGAAACTCAAGAGATATGCAACAATGCAAAATTATAGACAACAGTTTAATGTAGGACAGCTAAGAAATCAAGAAACAAGAGACAAATTTGCGGTCACAGTATCCAACAAATTCCAAGTGCTCCAACAGTTGGAAGATGTAGAGAATACAGAAGACTATTGGCAGCAGGTCAAAACGGTATGGAAGGAGACATGTGAAGAAATACTGGGGAAAAGGGAAAGACAACAAAAAGCATGGATAACAACAGAAACCATCAATAAGATAAAAGATAGAAAAAACAAGAAAGCAGAGTTAAACACAAGCAAAACCAGAAGTTCCAAAGCCAAGGCTCAAGAAGTGTACACAGAAGCAAACAAAGAAGTAAAAAGAAGTATCAAAAGAGACAAGAGGAAGTATATTGAGGAGTTGGCAAGAGAGGCAGAAGATGCTGCAGCCAAAGGAAATATGAGAGAACTGTATAGCAGCACAAAGAAGCTAACAGGGAAATACAAGCAAACAAGTTGCCTCATAAAAGATAAGAATGGGAAACTGCTCAGCAATATACAAGAGCAAATGAAGAGGTGGACAGAATATTTTGGGGACCTTCTCAATAGACCAGCTCCACAAAACCCGCCGGACATCCAGCCAGCAGAAGAAGAGCTACAAATTAACGATGAAAGACCAACGAAGGAAGAAATAAAGAAAGCCATAAAGCTTCTAAGAGATGGAAAAGCGTCTGGACCTGATGGCATTCCAGCAGAGGCCATCAAAGCAGATATCGACACGGCTACAGAGATGTTATATAAATTACTTGGTAAAGTCTGGGAAAAAGAAGAGATACCAGCAGAATGGAAGGAAGGATATCTGGTTAAGTTGCCTAAGAAGGGAAATCTACAAGAGTGCACAAATTATAGAGGAATAATGTTACTATCAGTGCCAGGAAAGGTATTGAACAGGATTATCCTTGAGAGATTAAAGGAGTCCATAGACAAGAAATTGAGAGATGAACAAGCAGGTTTTCGACAAAACAGATCATGTACAGACCAGATAGCCACTTTGAGAATAATAGTTGAACAAAGTCTGGAATGGAATTCACCACTATACATCGGATTTGTGGACTACGAAAAAGCATTTGACAGTGTGGACAGAGAATCACTTTGGAAATTGATGAGGCATTATGGAGTTCCCCTGAAGATCATTAATTTAATAAAGAAAACCTATGAAGACATGACGTGCAGAGTTCTTCATGAAGGACAGCTTACAGAACCATTTGGGATAAGAACAGGAGTGCGACAGGGATGCCTCTTGTCTCCATTTCTTTTCTTGCTGGCAATAGATTGGGTTATGAGATCATCGACAACACACAACAGAAATGGAATCCAGTGGACTCTGACTAAGCAGTTGGATGATCTGGATTTTGCTGATGACTTGGCTCTCTGTCCCATAACCGTAATCAGATGCAGGACAAATTGAAAACACTCGATGAGAGGTCACAGCAATTGGGTCTGAAAATACACAGGGAAAAGACAAAAATAATGCGAATAAATGCAGGTAATGAAAACAGGGTTGAACTTGAAGAAACACCAATACAAGATGTAGAATCATACACATATCTTGGCAGTAATATAGACAAAGTTGGAGGGACAGACAGCGATATCAAAATAAGAATACAAAAGGCAAGAGGAGCTTTCATTGCATTGGGAAATATATGGAGATCAAGAGAAATCGGATCCAACACGAAAATAAGAATCTTCAACTCAAATGTGAAGTCAGTCCTATTGTATGGCTCAGAGACATGGAGAACAACAAAGACAACAACCAAAAAGCTACAGACTTTCATAAATGGGTGCTTGCGTAGAATAGAGGGATTAAAATGGTATGACAAGGTTACCAATGTGGAACTGATGACAAGAACTGGACAAGTGCCAGTGGAACAAGAGATGAGAAGAAGACGATGGCGATGGATAGGACACACACTGAGGAAACCTGTTGATAGCATTACAAGGCAGTCCTTGTTCTGGAACCCCCAGGGCAAGAGAGGCAGAGGAAGACCAAGAAGTACATGGAGAAGAGAGTTGGAAACAGAGGTGAAAATGATGAGGAGAACATGGAAAGAACTTGAGATGATGGCACGTGACAGGAGGACTTGGCATGTGTTTGTTGAAGGCCTATGCTCCTTTGGGAGTGGAGGGTTATGAATGTCCTGTTGATGACACTAATTCTCCTGTGGTTAATTCATGCCTTTCCATTTCACTTCTGCTTCATTGTAGTCAAAGGTTTCTTGACTTATGGCCAATGACCAATACACCATTACAAAATTGAAAGGCCTGCGTGCTTTTTACATGGGTGTTCGGTTTATCTTTCACGGTGCAATACTCGCAATTTCCGTTTTAGCCACAAAATCCATCACAATTATGGTGACTAGGCTGTCCATAACACCGCTTTTAAGTTCGCTTCCGACACTAGCATGCTTAGACATGACAGCGCATAATTTAAAAAAAATAATATTGCCTCGTTTTAGCGAGGCTCATCCCATTCAGCCTAGACACATGGTCCGTCTGTTATATTAAGGCACATATTCAAATATGAAAGTCTTTGTAGTGTGGTTAATGATTCTGTGTATGACAGCGTATACATTTTAGCGAAGCCAAAATGGTAAACACAGTAGTTACTGGGTGTTGTAAACAACTGATTGAAAACAATATTTACTAATATAACCAGAGGCGAATCTACTATGAAGGTAATGAAGCTAGAGCTTCAGGGCCCTCAAGTTCAGTTTTCTCTATAACACGTTTATTTTCCATCCCCAACATTTTTATTTGATAAAAGGAGCCCCCTCCAAGAGTTCAAGCTTACGGGTCCACAAAATGTAGATCCGACACTGGATACAACTAAACGGTGTAGGTGTTAACCTTTAAAGAACGAGAATCCAGTATTCAGGGCCGGTTGTCCCAGGTGCTCAGACCGGAAACCAGTATTAGGGCCTGTACGTTTGAGCTACGTTTTTTTTTTTTTTTTTTTTTTCAATTTTATATTTTATTAACCCTCATTCAGTTTCATTTGTAAGTATTAAAACATAACCATAATTTAAAAAAAAAAAAAAAAAAAAAAAAAGCGAACCGACTCTTGAACCTAACACTTAATGAACCCTCAAAGGGGTAGGAAATTCCCGTCGTCAAACATGGCATAATCATAATCAGCAGGCGCCATCTTCACATAGAAGGTCGGCTGGAATGGATCTCAACGTCTTCTGTCTTTTGTCTTGATGTTACACTGTAATAGACACTTTCCTGTCCATCTCTTGATGTTACACTGTAATAGACACTTTCCTGTCCATCTCTTGATGTTACACTGTAATAGACACTTTCCTGTCCATCTCTTGATGTTACACTGTAATAGACACTTTCCTGTCTTTTGTCTTGATGTTATCTTCCCACTTATAGTGCAAACTCCCTCTTTCGCGTTTGCCTTCAACTCTTCCTTCTATAATGGTCTTCAGTAATGTGATGTTTTTTTATACGGCTAAAATCTGTTAGCTGTCTAATTTTGAACGCCTTCATTAATTATCTTTTCATACCTAGGTTTTCTAGGACCTCTGTATTTTTTTCTTCTCTTTCCATAAGACGTGCCCCATTCTCAGGGCAAAATCTCCATGCCTTTTAAGTGTTAATGATGCGAGGTGTGTGCTGAAAGTATTTGGCACCCGGAGCGGATCCTTCCTTTGGACACCACCCCAACAAATAAACACAGAACAATGTAATTTACTTGCAAGTAGATTTTTTTTTTACATACAACACTGTTTTAATAGTGTCTGATGCTACCCCCCCCCTCCCCCTGTTTATTCTGTCTGTCACCCAGGATGGTCTGCCCCTCGCACCCTCTTTTAGTACGCCACTGGGTGTACGTTTAAGGTTATGTACATTATTGGTAATGTGTTTAAATAATGTGTGAATTTGTACTTTATTGGTAATGTTTAAATAATGTATGAATTAGTACTTTATCGGTAATGTGTTTAAGTAATGAGTGAATGTGTACTTTAGTGATAAAGTTTTTGAATAATGTGTGAATTTGTACTTTATTGGTAATGTGTTTAAATAATGTGTGAATTTGTACTTCAGTGGTAAAGTTTTTGAATAATTTGTAAATTTTTACTTTATTGGTAATGTGTTTAAATAATGTGGATTTGTACTTTATTGGTAATTTGTTTAAATAATGTGTGAATTAGTACTTTATCGGTAATGTGTTTAAGTAATGTGTGAATTAGTAATTTATTGGTCATGTGTTTAAATAATGTGTGAATTTGTACTTTATTGGCAATGTGTTTGAATAATGTGTGAATTTGTACTGGTTGAAAAGGTGAATAATATAATAAGTATGTACATCAGTTCTATCATCATCCACTCCCTGCTCCACATGGATCTTGTAACTATTTCTGCTTTTGGTTTTTGTCGTAGATTTTTTGATAGGGGAATTAAGACATAGACTGGTCCCTTCTGAATAGATTAGAACAGGTGATAGCTCAGTGAGAGGTAATGTAGAGAAATAGGTTTTCACGAGTGAGATGGTGGAAATTAGTTAGAGTCTGTCCCTGAAATCGAGAAGATTCTCTCGTTCAGCCTATCTCTAAAACAGAACTTAGTTAGTCAGACAGTCTACTAGAATATATATTTATATATACTTTCCAAGTATTTCTTCAGCAGATCTATATGGTAGACCGTCTTCTTTCCTTTAATAGAGATCTGGTAGTTAGCCTTTGAGATTTTTTAAGGACGGTATACGGCCCTTGCCATCCGATACGTAGTTTGTTGTTCCCGGATGTGAGTAGCAACAAAACTTTGTCTCCTGCTTGCAATTCTCTTTCTTTATTTGGCTTTCTTGTATCGGTTAGCGTGCTTTGCGCGTGCTTGCTTAAGGTTGGTCGTTGCTAGGTTCCATCCTAGTTTTAACCGTTCCTTTAATTCCGACACATATTTACTGGCTGAGATGAATGTCTCAGCAGCCTTCTGGTCTGTCAGGGACCGAAATAAGGCTTCAAGCAGCCCCTTAATAGGTCTGCTGAATAAAAGGGTAGCTGGGAGAAATCCTGTGGAAGTATGTGGGGCTTCCCTGAAGGCGAATAAAGCTGCAGGTATACAAAGGTCCCAATCTTCAGGTTTCTCTTGTCCCAGTTTACATAGCATCATGTTGAGGTTTCCGTTGGCACGATCTACTAACCCACTTCCGGCCGGATTATAATAGCTTGTGTAGATGTGCTGGTTCCTCAAGATCTTAATGATCTCATCCATTAACAGGTTACGGTATTGGGATCCGTTATCCGTCAAAACTTGTTGAGGGAATCCCAACCGTGTAAATATCTGCACGAGGGCTTCTGCGACATGCTTGGAATCCGTACATGTTAGCGGTATAGCTTCGGCCCATAACGTGCACGTGTCGACCAAGGTCAGTATGAACCTGTTCCTTCTTTTAGTCCTTACTAAGGGTCCTAGAATGTCGATCACTACCCGTTCAAATGGTGTCTCCAGTACTGGCCTTTCACCCATGGAAACTGCGTGTGTCAAATGCTTGGGTGCCACCCGTTGGCACTTGGCGCAGGATTTCACATACCTGATAATATCAGTATTTATTCCTGGCCACCAATAGTGAGTCTATATTCGCTTATTTGTGGCGTTCTGTCCCATATGTCCTCTAAAGGGAAGAGGGTGCCCTATTTCTAAGATTTGCTTCTGTACTGTTTTGGTACTAGGAGCTGATTAAAACCTTGTTCAGGCTTGCCCATTCTACGATAAAGTACGCCATCCTTAGAAAAAATGTCCCCGTGCTGTGTGGGGTCCTTAGCCATGGGCAGTTTCCTAAAGCAGGGTGCCAATATAGGGTCCTTTTGTTGCGCCTCTTTAAGTTCATTAGGTAACTAATTTGGCGCAGGCTCCCGTTCCTTCTTGGTTTGCCCTCTTGTGGTTACTGCTGCTACAATTGGCTCTTCCTGTTTCCCAATAAACACATATCTACCGCCAAGTATAACTGGGTAGATCGGGTCATCCATAACAGCTGCTTTGATCACACCTCCGACAAAATCAGAGTGTATCTCCACCAATGCGAAGGAAAGCGTTGTTGGTGCACCACTCTTAAAAACTCCACAAAGTTCGACGGTTTCTTCTGTCTCTTGACCAGGTTTGACCAGGTGTCTGGCAACAATGCAATCATAAAAAAGCCGCGTGTCAAAAAGATAATAAGTTGAAGACCCGTTCAAAATAACAGTTCCTCGCGTTGAGGGCCTCTCTCCCTCAGGTTGAGATCACTGACATCAATTCTACCTTACGAGACTGTTAGCAAGCATCCGACGCGTTTAGGTTCGGTGTGCACGCTCTGATAATATGTTCCGTGCGCAGTGGTTTTCCCTTTGTCACCCTGTCCTTTCTGACCGCGCTGCCATGTAGGACGGTTGGGTTGATCAGACTGTTTGTTATTGGTGGGGTACTTGTTTTTGTGGAACTTAGATTTTTTTGGAGGGGGATTCTGGGGTCCAGTTTCTCTGTGGTAATGTTGGTGAGAAGAATGGGAAGATTGCTCTAGGTTATTCTTTCGAGAAAGGTCTTCTGTCGGTTTATGTTTTGCGGCCGGCAATTCGGCCATCCCTCCACCATGCAAAGGCACAACAGGCCAATCACCTGTTTGCTTTAAATCATGATTACGAGCAATACAAGAGAGAAAACTGGACTGATTCTAAAGGCAACGAACTGGAACGGACTACGGACTACTGTTGCCGTCGTTTTTGACGGTGGAAAAAACACCAACCTAATGTATGTTTTTTTAATGTGATCAAAGAGAGATAAATGTTTATTATCTTTCTGTGACAGGTTTGACTGGTGATTATCTTCTCCTGTCTTATGTTGTCCTGTCTCAGGCAATGTCTTATAGTTGACATGTCTTAAGTCTATTTATAGGATCATATACGGAGTATCTTTATCACCCGTTTGGGCGGAAACGCCTGGTCTGGGTTTGCCTCGATCTGGTCCATGCTCTTTGGGCATGCGCGGGTCTTGGCGGCAAAAGCCGGGAGACTGATTCAGAGAGAGTGTACCTGTGGCTTAGAACGGATGTACCGATCCGTAGATTTCTCTCTGCCAAGTTTTCGATAGGGATTGGAAATTCTGGGAATGACAGTCTTATTATCGTACGTCAAAAATAAATATTGTAAACGTCAGCAGCATTCCCTACTTCACTGACTTCTACTTGTGGTTGTGTGAGTTAATGTGAAGACGTCCAAGAGCCTATACGGCCTTCGTGTTATCAGCACTGTTAATTACTCACTTACACAATCAACCACATTGCTATACAAGTACTACACGTCTGAATCTACAGGAATACTGACATTATGTATGTGTCTACTATACCCTGGCGGCACCTCACGCTAGTGACATAAATTCTCGCTACAACTTGGTACTGTCCAGGACAACGACACGCTCAAAGTACTAACATTCATAACACATCAAAACAGTACGTTACATCTGGGCATTTACACTGAACAACCTTTTACATCTCTACATCTCTAGTCAAACAGACTTTTACAAGAATGACTTATGGAACTTGGAACACAAGAAGTATAAATGGGAAGGAAGAGGAGCTGGTGGAAGAGATGAGGAAAGCAAAACTAGAAATCCTGGCTATAACGGAAACAAAGAAAAAAGGACAAGGAGTCATGGATCTCGATTGCAACACGCTGCTCTACAGTGGTGTACCCATATCTGAAAGAGCTAAAGGGGGCGTGGGTTGCATTGTGGCCCAAAATCAAAAAGATAGTATCAAGGGATGAAACTTTGTCTCGGAGCGCATTATGGTTGTTAAACTAAAAGAAGGAGAAACCATAGTCAACCTGGTCATAGTGTATGGGCCAAATGAGGATGAGAGAGCAGAGGTCAAGGAGGAATTCTTCGAGCTGCTTCAAAGGACAGTGGATGACTGCCTAGATGAAGTTATCATGCTCGGAGATTTTAATGCCAGAGTTGGAAATGACCATGCTAGATGGGGGTGGAGTTATCGGAAGATATGGAGAAGATACTCTCAATGACAATGGAAAGCGACTCCTTAGATTCTGCAGTGAGCAGAATCTGATCATTACAAACACAAAGTTCCCCCATAAGCGCATACATGTATACACTAGATGTGAACCAACAAAGAATGAGAAGTCAGTGATCGACTATGCCATTGTTCGGAGAAGCTCATTCAAATATGTCCGAGATGCTAGAGTCTGGAGGGAGGCCAGAGATTGGAAGTGATCACTACCTGCTAACAATCAAAAGAACAACTGAAATAGTTGCTCAGCCTAGGAACTGCCCAACATCACGCAAGAAACCAAGTAAACGAGCAGGAGAAATGAGCATTAATACCTACAAGCTGAGAGAGCCAGAAATTAAGACCTGATATCAGGGACTTATTGCTGATGACTTGGAAACCCTCTGGATAACATTCAAGGATATCATAAAGACAGCTGCTGCAGAAGCATGCGGTGAAGTCCGACTTGGGAACAAGAGAAAGAGGACACCTTGGTGGACAGAGGAAGTCAAAGAGAAAATAAGAGAGAAGAAAATGGCATGGAAACAATAATTATGAACTAAAAACACAACAGGACAAATGGAAAAATATAGAGAATATGTGACACTCAGAACAGAAGCAAAGAACAAAGTGCTAGCAGCAAAACAGAAGTCCTGGGAAGAAATTGGAGAAAAGCTAGAAAAAGATGCACAAGAAAACCAGAAATTGTTCTATTAGACCCTAAAGAACATGAGGAAGGAAAAACAATGCCCTCTCAAATTTATAAAGGACAAGCAAGGCAAATTGCTTACTGCCCCGAAGGAAGTAATGGGAAGATGGAAAGAATATTTCTCAGAACTCCTGGATGGCGAGCATGGTGAAGCATCAGAAATGATAAACACTAGCACAGAAGAGAAAACCAATGATGGTAAAGATAACATAAATATGGAAGAACTGAAGGCAGCACTGGAGAAAATCAAGATGGGCAAAGCAGCAGGGCATGATGGTATAACACCAGAAATGGTTAAGTTCATGGGAGCATCAGGCGACCTATTACTCTGAAGGGTTTTACAGGCAGCGTGGTACAACAAGACCATACCAAAGGATTGGGAGGTTGCCATCATAACACCAATTTTCAAAAAGGGTGACAATCGACAGTGTGGAAACCATAGAGGCATATCCCTTCTCAGTGTCCCTGGTAAAATCTACTCTAGAATCCTAGAGCAGAGACTCCGACGCCTAGCTGAGCCACAATTGGATGAGGTCCAGTGCGGATTCCGAGCAAACCGAAGTACTCAAGACCTAATCTTCACACTCAGACAGCTGAGTAAAAAGGCCCTTGAGTATAAGAGTGAGATCCATCTTTGTTTCATAGATCTGGAAAAGGCGTTTGACAGGGTCCCCTGGAGCAAACTTTGGGACTGTTTGGCAAGGAAGAATATTTCAGCACCTCTGATTCATGCTATACAGAGCTTCTACAAGTCTTGCAGAAATTATGTGAGGACAGCAAACCATAAGTCAGAAGAGTTCAGGACCACCACTGGTGTAAGGCAAGGTGATATCCTATCACCTTACCTCTTCATACTCCTTATGGACGATGTCATCAAGGCATGTAAGGAGAGAACAAGAAAGTATTCAGTGGGGTACTGGAAGATGAGACAGGTCTATATTTCGGAGCTGGCATTTGCTGATGATGTTGCCCTGATTGCTAAATCAGAGGCACATCTCCAATCCAACCTGCAAGTCTGGAAGGAAGAGCTAGAGAAGAGAGGGATGGTCATAAGCAGCTCTAAAACAAAATCCATGGTGATATCACGAGAAGAAAGAAGACATCAGATTAATCTGGGAGAACAGGTCCTGGAGCAGGTCGACCACTTTAAATACCTCGGAGCTATTATAGACCGAAAGGGAGGCATCAAAGAAGAGTTGGCCACTCGAAAAGCAGCAGCTGGGAGACTTTTTCAGGCCATAAATCGAGGATTCCTCAGCAAGAGAGAGGTTGGTAAGAAAGCGAAGATGGCTGTATACCGCTCCACCTATGTCCCAGTCTTGACATATGGATGCGAGTCATGGGCAATGACTACAACCCATAAAAGCCAGATCCAAACCTCAGAAATAAGGTATCTGAGGAAGGTGGTTGAAGTAACAAGAAGAGACATGGTACGCAACCAGACGATACGTCAAGGCCTTAAATCCTACCCCTGCAGACCCAAGTAGAACAGTCCCAATTAAGATGGTTTGGCCATGTCTGTAGAATGGGAGAAGATCGGATACCACGACAAGCATTGGAAACAAAGAGCCAAGGATCCAGACCCCGAGGACGACCCAGAGTCCGCTGGGAAGACAACATTAGACAATCTTTGAAGGACCGAGGACTAGAATGGAACCAGGCCAGGAGGAAGACAGCCGATAGGATAGTCTGGCGCTCTCTCTTCCAAACCTCTACACCTCACGGTAGAAGGGGAACGACTAAGTAAGTAAGTAAGTTCGGCCAGCGCATTGTGATATCGCTCAAACTTTTCCAAAATGTCTTCCAGCTTTTCTGCTATTTGCTCAGCCAGAAATCGACGGGTGTCACTCGACACAGTGTTGTTTATTTGTTCAGTTATAACAAATTCCTCAAGTCCTTAATAGGTAGAGGCGAGCTGTGAAAGCTCCAGGCACTTTGTCAAGTATCCCTTCAGACGAGAAGAGAACTCTGAAAAGTTTCAGAGCTCTCCTTTCTGCTGTTACTTAACAGTTGCAAAAATTTGAGAGCGTTCATTTCAAAGCGCTCAAGCAAAACCTTCTTCAACATGTCGTAATTGTCTTGTTGGCTGCTTTCCAGTTTTGCATACACATCATAAGCAGACCCTTTTAGAGCCTGGGAAAGTTTCAAACACCAACGCGACCTCTCTAAACCGTACAGATTGGCCATTTTCTCAAATTTCTCTAGATAAGTGTCAATCTTCTCATTAGGACATGGGAAAGATTCTAGAGCAAAAGACATAACGGTGAGTTGAGGAGATCGAGTGTTAGAAGGATCAGTTAAAGAAGAATGAGGAGAAGACTCTCCATTGCTGGAGATAGAGGCTGCGCCACGGCTTTGAACCTCTAGAGCTTAAAGCGCCAACTCGTGCTGTCGTCGTTGCTCATTTTCTCTTTCCTCATGCTGTCTCTCCTTCTCCTTCTCTCTTTCCACATGCTGTCTCTCCTTCTCTCTTTCCTCATGCTGTGCCCTGCGAATTTCCATTTCTTCCTCAATCTTCTTCTGCTTTCTATCTTCAGCTGCTTTTTCCTTCTCCCTAGCTTCTGCTTCTTTCTTCTCCGCATCATATCTGTCAAGTTCGTCCCTGAAAAAAGCTTTCGCTTCTTCTCCTTCCAATCCCTCTTCCCTTGCTTCCTCTCTGAGCATCTACCTAAGCTTTGCCCGCTCTGCCATTGCAAATAGCTAACTGAGACTCACTCGAGAAAGAAGTAAGAAAAAGGATACACTGGTTCCCTACCACGTACGAGAAAATCAAACAAGAAATTTATTATATTAACTGGGATACCTCCTCTTATATTAGATATCTAACTATTGCTGCTATTAATTGGCAATAAAGGCTACTAATACAGACGACTACGCCAATTAAATGGTAGTTCAGATTAATCACTGACCAAAAAACTAAGTATTACAGCGGAAACAAAAACTATTTTATAGCAACAATTTTTAAGGAGAAAAAAAAAAGTCCCTTAATTTTTAAGTACACTATCAAGTCACCCCTGAAGTCAGTTAGTGTAAGGGAGGCAATTTACTGGACTAAATAGTCTGAACGCGCTCCTTAGCTTAGCTCAAAACACCTTCTGCTTAAAAATTAAAACCCTGTGATTGTTACACAATCACACACTACCAGCGGCTTTGTATTACAAAATCAATACATAACATATTCCGACAAAGATCACCCTGTAAATCAATTGTATATATAATTTAACAATGCTGTGGAAAAACAATAGCTATATTTGTGTGGTCAGCAAGCCAATAAACAGATCGTTTGCCTAGGGGATAGTTATTTTTAAAGATGTATTACTCCACGAGACAATCACACTCTTTCTCTAACTAGCCTATAAAGATTAACAGATCAAAATCCCGGTAAACGAGAAAATTTATGTCGTACTTGCTCAGGATTAGAGTTCAGTTCCCGGAAAACAAGCCAACATTTGTCGTCTCGTTTTCCTATTCTAAGGTCAAAAATCCCTCGGACGAGCACACATTTGTCGTAGATTTTTTGATAGGGGAATTAAGACATAGATTGGTCTTTTCTGAATAGATTAGAACAGGTGATAGCTCAGTGAGAGGTAATGTAGAGAAATAGATTTTCACGAGTGAGATGGTGGAAACTAGTTAGAGTCTGTCTCTGAAATCGAGAAGATTCTCTCGTTCAGCCTATTTCTACAATAGAACTTAGTTAGTCAGACAGTCTACTAGAATATATATATATATATATATATATATATATATATATATATATATATATATATATATATATATATATATATATATATATATATATATATATATACCTGTCACAAAAAGTAGGGAATATTTTAAGATGGTATGTATTATTTTACAAAAGAGTGGATTTCGTATTTTAATGGTTGTATGGACATATCGAGCACGCTCTTCTCCACTCTCACGTGCAATATCATGTTGACCTGGTGACTCCTGATGAGTAAGCCAATCCCAAGAACAGAGGTGGGGCCAATCCGTAAAGTTCACACATTATTCTCTTTCACAAAAATGCGTGTATCTCGAGTTTGGTGAACACTACTCACCATGGACAGGTATAAAAAGACTCTGTAACAGATAAAAATTCTTTTCTTCGTCATGAAACGTTTGACAGAACAGCAGAGATGAATAGGCATAGGCATGTTGCAAACCTGATTTCTGCAAGTGGATGTTGCTCGGAACCTCAATGTCTCACCTTCAGTTGTCAGCAGACTGTTGAACAGGTATCAAAACTTCCGCACAGTGGCTGATGTGCCTCAGACTGTCCGCCCAAGAGTCACTACACGCCGCCAAGATCAACTTCTTGTTACTCAGGCCCTCAGAACTCGGACCCTAAATGCTACTCAACTTCAGCAACACCTTCAACAGACCACTGGGATTCGGGTCTCAACTCAGACAGTACGAAACCGTTTACACCAAGTGCAACTGCCCTCACGCAGACCCTTTGTAGCTTTGCCCATGTCACCACAACATAGGCGAGCAAGAATGGATTGGTGCCAACGTCATCATCGGTGGACCAATCAACAGTGGGCATCAGTGATGTTTTCTGATGAGTCCCGTTTCGTTTTGGATTTTCGTGATCGTCGAATACGTGTCTGGCAACGGCGAGGTAAGCGTTACTAGCCTCCTGCAACTGTTGCACAAACCGTTATGGAGGTGGCAGTGTAATGGTGTGGGCAGGCATCTGTATGAATGAAAGGACCGACCTTCACATATGCCAGGTCAATATCACAGGGCTCTGCTACCGTGACAACATCATCGAGCCTATCGTTGTGCCATTTGCTGAACGGCACGGACCAGATTTCATCTTCCAGGATGACAATGCACGTCCTCACCTTGCTCGCATCATCCAAGATCATCTTCAGATGCAGCGTATCTGAACATTACCGTGGCCGCCGATGTCCCCCGACCTGTCTCCTATTGAGCATTTTGAGACCTCCTGAATAGACGCGTCCAACAACGTCCAGCCGCTCCACAGACTCTTCAGCAGTTAGCCCAGGCCCTTCAGCAGGAGTGGCAGAGAATTCCTCAAGACAACACCAGAAGGCTTATTTGCAGTATGAGACGTCGTTGCAATGCATGTTTAGCGGCAAACGGGGGCCCTACACGTTTTTAGAAATATTGGAATATTTTTGTGAAAATGAAGTACCTACCCCGCCTTGGTTGCCAGTGCGACTAAAATCATGTGAGTAAAGCCATAACACTTCTTATACCGCAAATGTCTTGTTATGATGCTCAAGTTTACTTGTACGAAGGAATAAATGAACTAATTTGAAATATATCGTCTTTGGATAACTTTAGAATTCAATATCCCCTATTTTTTGTGACAGGTATATATATATATATATATATATATATATATATATATATATATATATATATATATATATATATATATATATATATATATATATATATATATATATAAAACCATCCACATACACACACACATAAGTGACGACCGTTAGACGCGCAGACGTAAAAACTACATCAATGGAATATGGATCTTTTGGGACAAGCTGACCGATACACGTAATAAAGTTTATGTAAATTTTATTTATCATAAAGAACTTTACAACAACAATATCTTTAGACTATCAAATCAAATACAAATAAACATAAGTTAATGAATTAATAAAGAGTTTGACTCATAGGTGTAATCCTCCCTCTCTCTCTTGAGACAAGATCCCGTTAGGAGAAAAGATTTTAACCCCCAAAGAGTCAAAGATGTATACGCTATGGTCTAGAATTTACCTCTACAGTAAAGAACAGAGTTTATACGTTAATCTATTCTGAAAGGGAAACAGTATTAGCAAACAAACTTTGCATTTAAAAAAAAGTACAACGTGGGTACATGAATTTTATGCGATCAAAGAACCACTCATTCCTGCTTTCTTTCTATCCATACAACAGTGGCCACTGACATTCGTTCTTACCTACAAACTTGATTTTCACCTTCTGGCGCAAACTTTAGGACACACACACCCACAGCAAATTCCAGTGTTCTTTTGGCAAAGAGGACCTGAGCTTTACAGAGACCGGTAAAATCCAATTTCTCCGGGGAGCGTTCTCTTAACGACAATTTTTTTTTTTTTTTTGGATTACTGTTTATGTCACTTCAAATCAGTTCAGGTAATAGTTGTCACAGTGCTCACAGTGTCAGAATCTTGAGGTTTCCAGTACTAAAGAAATGTCAGGTCGGCAACTTCTCTCAGTATAAAAATTCTTGGTCACACCACAAATGATCAAACGTCGGAAATGTTAAGGTTATTTATGTCGCCAAAACGGGCCGACTGTACATTAGATGTTGCAAAAGAACTCTGGAACTATGTGCCGAGTTACAAAGTCACTTTAAATGTTCGTTGGGTTGGTATTCGGTCTCTCTCTCTCTCTCTCTCTCTCTCTCTCTCTCTCTCTCTCTCTCTCTCTCTCTCTCTCTCTCTCTCTCTCTGGGTGTAAACACAACCTCAGACCAGATTTACATTGAAGACCCAAAACTAAGTTAAAAATGTTCTTTAGTATGATTATTCTCAGAGTAACATGGAAGCCGCAGGTAGATTTTGGGTTTGACACAAATACTGTATAAAGGAACAGAAAAATACAATGCTTAACCATAATATAGTATTCTCACTCCTGTGCTACCTCGCGTAAAATATAATATGTTCACTTCGGTTATTTAACTTTAAGTTACAAATTACAAGCTTAAAGCTAGTATTATCGTTTAAAATTTGTATGGGTTTGAAAAAAAAATCGAAAAAAGGTGATTCGTCTTACGAGGACAAAAGACAAAGAAAATAGTCTACGTTATGGCCACAAGGCCTTCGTCAGGAAAGGAAAGAAAGTGAAGGCTAGATAGGACACATAAGAACTTAAATAAATATAAAAATAAAACCTAGGTACTTCCCTGAAGGCAAGGCATCGAAATCCTATCACTATTTGCTGTCCGCTAATGGACGCGTGGCTGAAAAGGAAGTGACTTCCGCCACCGGATGTACACAATACATACTAAGAAACTAAAAAACGAAACTGATTAGTAAACTACCCAAACGTAATAAAAGTGGGGACTGGAAATAGAAGAGGACAGAATGAGTGGTAGATAAATAAATATGAAATAAAAAATCAAGACAAATTAGAAACAATGTATATTCATACATATTATGGAGGATGGCATAACAATAGAAAAATAGGATAAGAGTGGAAAGAGTCAAAATAGAGCAAGAGAGGAAAGGGTGACCTCAGACAAAGGTGTGTAAAGTGTTGAGACCGGCTGGTTTTAGACACCCCATGCGGTGGATAAGACGGTTCTCAAGCTGTTCTCGGCTGGCAGTGTCAGAGGAGGAGGATCGGATCGCTGTGACCTGGATGTCGATGGAACCATGGTGGTCAGGACCATTGAAGTGTGTGGCAACTGGTGTGGACTTTTGCTGACAGATGTCATTTAAGTGCTGGCTGAATCTGTCCCCAAGTCGTTTGCCTGTTTGGCCAATATAGGTTCTGCAGCAACGTTTACATATGATCGTATAAATGACACTGTGCGATTCACACGTGAAGCTACTAGTGATGGTGTACGTAGCCTTAGGAAAGGACACCTTCTGGGTTGAGATGACATACTTGCACGTGTTGCATCGTGTCCGACCACAGGGTAGTGTGCCAAAGTGAGTGGCATTCTCCTTTGGGAGACGGCTGTGAATAAGAAGATCCTTCAAGTTCTTGTCGCGTCTATATGCCACCAAAGGTGCTTCACCGAATACTTCTTGGGTCACAGTCTCTGCTTGGAGGATAGGGAGGTGGCGGAAAAGGATCTGTTTGACAGCAGTACTGTGAGGGTGATGGGTCAAGATTAATTTGACTCTATCCTAAGTGGATTTAAAATGAGGTTTGAGGGCCTCCTGACGAGAGATGGGGAGCACACGTTGGAGAGCAGAGGTGAGAACATGTTCCGGATAAAGTCTGCTACGGAAGAAATCCAACATCTCAATTGCTCGGAAGTAGAAGTCATCGTCGTCTTGGCACAAACGGCGGAGGCGGAGAAGTTGTGAAAAATGAAGGGAGTCACGACAGGCCCGAGGATGAGAAGAGGTATACAGGAGGTAGCTGTGGGCATCTGTCGGCTTGTAATATACTGAGGTATTAAGGCCGGAGGGCGTGATAGTAATAGTAATGTCAAGGAAGTTGACAGATACTGTGGAGACGAGGGAGGTGAACTTGATGGTGGGGTGAAAGTGGTTGACAAAGTCGATGAAGCGGTATAAATCAGTCTCAGACATTTCTGTGAGACCTATGCCATCATCGATATATCTGCGGTAAAATCCGGGGAAAGGACCGGAGTATTGTTGCCATATCTGATGCTCCAAGTGGCCCATGAACAGGCAGGCATAGCTAGGACCCATCTTCGTTCCCATGGCAACACCACTAATTTGGTCAAAAAACTGACCATTGAATTCAAAGAAATTCAGTTGAAGGACCAGTTCAGCAAGACGGAGAAGAGTGTCAGTGGATATAGAAGGGCAAGTGCGCTGGTCAAGAAAAACCGAAGAGCTCGGAGACCATCAGAGTGGGGAATAGAGGTATACAGAGAACAGATGTCCAACAAGAAAAGACGGTAGGAACGGTCTGCTGGGAGTTTGATAGAGTAGAAAGTTGTAAGAGCACGATTGGTGTTTTTGACAAAGGAGAGAAGATTCTCAACGATAGGCTGGAAAATGCTATCGAGGAAGTCAGAAATGTGTTCAGTAGGACAGGAACAGGCTGAGACAATAGGTCTGCCAGGGTTGTCGATCTTATGAATTTTGGGGAGCATGTAGAATACAGGCTTGCCCAAAGAGCTGTCATGAATTCTAAGATGAGATGCTTGGGGAGGAAGAGAATTACTAGTGATGAGCTGTTTAATAGTATTGTGTATAATGCGATTGTTAGAGACAGTCGCATCGCTGGTCCTGGGCCTGTAAAAAGAGCCATTGATCAACTGGTTTTTACCTTCACTTAGGTATAAGTCCTTCTGCCAGACGACAATGGCTCTTCCCTTGTCAGCCGGTTTGATGACAATGTCGTCTCTACGGCGAAGAAGGGATAGAGCACAGGACTCTGCCGAAGTGAGACTGGAATAATGCAATCTACGAGGGCGGAGCTGCTGAATGTCATGGATGGTCTTCTTGATATACAGGTCCAGGGCATGAGAGGCCCCAGGTTTAGGTGTAAAGGGAGGTTTCGTAGAGTCAGAAAAGCGTGCGAAGATGTCGGATTCAGCCTGAGACTGCGGAGTGCTGTCTTCCTCTCTAAAATGGAACTTCAGCCTCATGCGATAGTGAAACCGATGAATATCCTGGAGGAGATTGTATTGGTCTAGGGTCGGACGAAGAGGAACAAATTTTAGGCCCTTACTAAGAACAGAGCGCTCTCCCTCAGAGAGGGGTAGATCTGGGGGGGGTGCAGATTACCTGAGTGCACGATGGAGTGGAGGATGGAGGGGTAGCTTTGGGGGTAGGGATGAGACGGGATAGTTTATGGTGTTTAGACGTGGAAAGGGACTCATGCAGCTGCCGGTTCAGTGTGTGGATAGTGGTGCGTATCATAGAATAGAATGGGAAGTTGTTGGAGGTGAGACAACGTAAGTGAAGCAGAAGCTTGGACTGTTGGGCACTGAGGTCTGATAAAAGGCGGGAGTGACTGGCGGCCACTACGCGCATACGTTGAAAGCCACATCTGGTCTCAATTCGTTGTAGGAGACGTTGTTCCCTAGGATTGAGTGTACCAGCAGATGGATGAAAATTGGAAGAGAATCCATTAGGAAGAATTTTGTGGTGGAGGCAGGTGTGAATAAAGTGGAGATGAGAGGTGAATCTAGTTTTCTTGAAAGTAACGAACGCAAAGTCAATGGCGGCACGGGATATATCAGGAGGTAGGGAGCTAAAGCTGGTGGTGACCGACACACGGAGAGAGTTGATAAAATATTTAAGAGAGGGCATAGTGGGGAAAAGTAAAACGTCCAGAAAATAAAAAACGTAAATTATAAAATAAATAATAAATAAAATATAAAACGCTAAATGAAAATAGAGATTAATGAAACAATAAATAAATAGGGTAGAGTGCGGTAATATAAGGTATGAAGGAAGAGTAGGGAAATACGAAAATAAATAAATAAATAGGATATAAAATAATATGCAATACTGAAAAAGAAGAGATAGGATAGGATCAGGGAGATAAGCAGGATAGGTAGATAGAGATACGAGATAACAGAGACACGGTGCAGTCAAAAAAATGTATATAAAATCGAGGAAGTTGAGGGGAACTGCGGTAAGACTTGGAGAACAATGGATGGGTTTTAAAAAAAATTAGAAATAAATACATATTTCGTCAATACTCATGATGAATCAGTGCATTTACTTAGTGGGTTAAAATATTCTCTGACTGGTTACTATCAGTTAATAAAATTTATATTATAGCTGGAAGAGTTTAGCTAGAAAATATTATATGTTCTGCTATCCACTGTAACACAATAAATCTAGAGAAATACCATTTACGGACCTATTAGTAAATCACTCTGCACAAAATCTTAGAGAAATATAATTGACGATTTAACTAGTTAAATCACTCCAACTACTAGTATAATAATTACCTTCACACAAACTACTCAGACTATCTCCACCGAAAACTAAGACTCTACTTTTACAAGTGATTCTAGAATCGTAGCTAGATGTCTTCTGAATCTATGGAGTACTGGATAACTAGAGTTAGAATGCTCTAGTATATATATCTCTGAAATCAAAGAGACTATAACACTATTTACCGAAACCAGACTCTCTGCCAGATGTTAGCACCTACGTTCAGATCTTCGTTCAGATTTCGGCTTATGTGTAAATCAAAGCCGTTCTTCACTCTAGAGCCGAAAACCAGAATCAGGCATAGCGTAATTTTTCTAATCAGTGCAAATTTTACACGTCTCTGCTGGTTTGGCCATTTCTAGCGAGCAGTGTCTTTGATCTCGACGTTCTCACCGTGGTTTAATTAACTACAGGCGAATGAACTCAGGAAACGTTAATAGAAAATTCTCTCCCTTGGTTCCAAAATTATCTCCACCGTGATCGCTGTCTGATCCCATTACTACTATCTTCGATCGCTCGTGTAAAATAATACAGCTCACGTTAGCTAATCGGTCTCTGGTAAACTCTCATCAAAGGGAATAGCGAACAGCAATAACGTACGCATGCTAATGAGAAAAAGAGACGGATATCTGAGCATATAGGGGTTTAAGTTAAAACGTGCAAATGTTGAAGAAAAGGTAAAAGAAAAGTGTAGATAATGAAAAAGACATATGAAGGTATTTTCATAATATGTCACAGTTTTTTATGAGAAACCCGCATAAAACTGTCACTATCTCTTGCAGTAGTGGTTCATGAAACCATCAGTCTGTATGCTGAGGTTGCCAGTCTCATATGACTTGGACATCCTAGAAATTTTCACATGTTAATAAATGCAAAATATAGAATTTTAAAATGTATAACTCGCCCTAAAAACTCTTTAGGAATACTGACTCCCGGTTCAGAGAAGTAGTTAATGGTAACTTGTTTAAGATGCCTCTTACACGCTGTCTGGAGTATTACTTTACACTAGGCTCACACTCAGACTTTGTAACCAGATGCCTAGGATTCCGGCTTTCCCGTGTTAATATAGATAGAGTTTTCCTGTGACATAAATCCACAAGATGCTCAAACAAGGTCCGGTCCAATAAATGGAATTCTGATCCTTTTCCTTACTCTGGCTAGCTGACAGTCTTCTTGACGAGGGAAATTTCACAGTGCTGTAAACTGGCAAAAGTTTCAGATTATATTGCAACTTTCGTCCCACGCACCTGGTGGTTACAATCTGACTAGGCCCTAATCAGAAGTTTTGTTTATAACATCTAGAATTGCCCAGCCAATTGTATTCAGTCAAGCTTGTTATGATAACTCTCCTAATGGAATTTTCTGTATGACTTATACATTTGTGACATTCAAACGGTCACTCTCCATATAAAGTAGTGTGATTTTCCGTCTAGGATTTTCACATTTATAACTCACAACTTCCTGAATTTATTACTGATCATATCTTCCTGAAGCTATTACAACATTCCGTTTATCAGGTGCATGTCTACACTATGTCACTACGTGGGTAATTTACTGGCTAGTATCTGTGCAAACAAACATTCATCGTGTGACCATCTGGGTTGTTTTCTCTCCACGAGAGAAATTAGGAAATCACCATAGCCACATCAGCGATAATCAATTCGCAAGCGATCTACGTGTTAATCCGGCGCACCCATGTTTGGTACACGAAGATTTTACCACCATGACTTTCGGTCAATATTGCGCCACTTGTCTACACCCTCAGCCGGAATGATCAGGTAAACAGACGTGACGAATAACTACAGGAAGGAGTGTGAACAACGACTCGAAAATACCAAATATTGTCCGAGGTAGGAAAATAGAACGTGAAGAGCACAAAATGAATTACGGGATAGTACAAGAAATGAAAAGTTTCGAGGTCATTCTGTGACATAAGCCAAGATGTAGCTATTGCACCTTGTCTTAACATTTGTTTCACATGCGTCCAATAGAGAAAAGTGAAGACGTAACAAATTAAAATTAGGGTGTGAGTTTTCAGTCACTGTTAATAAGGAAAGCGCAACTTAATTTGCACAGGGACCCCTTACATTGTAGTTACGACACTGCCAACAATCAGTGCTAAAATAAACTCAAACACTTACTTAGTCGTTCCCCTTCTACCGTGAGGTGTAGAGGTGTACACATGTTGTACAATCCCATAAAATCATAGAACACAGCAGTAGAAATTGTTACACCCAATTTTATCATTGTTGTTATCTCAATCATACACGACAACTTAGCAACATCAACAAAAAACAACAATGTTTATAAAACATTTCAGCATAAACAAAACACATTAGTTGTGACATTAACCCCATAGTCTCTGTCAATTAAACACTGGGAAGAAGCCCACCCTACAGTCTCTGTCACATAAACACTGGGAAAAGACACACCTCTTCCATGCTGTAAAATTCAGCCGGGCTATTGAAAACTGGTTTGGTATCCTAAAGATAGCAGCGGTATTTAGTCACATCTGTTCAGTGGTTTTCAAACCTTCACTTCACTACGCACAACACTCTTTCAAACATTGGCTACGTAAAATGATCTGGTCATGGACTTGAGATATGACGAGTTCACATCAAAAGTTTTAGCCGTAGAGGTAGGTGCACGAGGTCTAGAGGCTGCCTCAGTGTATGATCTACTGAATGTGAAAGGACAGTCAAGAATGCTGGCACTTAAGAGGCTCGGTGGGATTGCGGAAATGACATCGTGTTGGTTGTGGATCAACCGCAATGGGCTATAGCTATAGAATTATAAATTACAATACAACATAAATTATATTCAAATTAAATACAACATAACGATTATGAATGTTGTGATTTGGGTTTTTTCCCCATTGTTTAGGTGGAAAAGAGAGTTGTGACAAAAGGCGAAAAGAAACCAAAGACGTGTGAGACAAATGTCGAAATAACAGAAAGCCGTGTGCAAATGTCGAAAACAGAGAGCCGTGTGTAGAAAATTGTAACGTGTGAAAAAAGAGTGAGTCGTGTGAAAAATGGCGGGAAAAAGAAGTAGCTGGGTATAAAAAGGAGAGGTGTGGGCGATAGACAGGATTTTACTGATTTTTACGACTTTAGGAAGGATTTTTACAGAGAGTTTATAGTTTTTAGATTTAGAAGAAGGACATTACATATAGACAAGAAATTTGTGCTAGGTAGTTTGTAGTGTTAGATGACCTTCGTCTTTGAGATTATCAAGACCAGTTTATTATTTTCTTTCCTTCAGTTGGATATATTCCATTTGGATGCATACACTATTTTGTTTATAAGTGAGTAACGAACATGTCAAATTTGTGAAAATACCGGTAGTTGTCAAACGACGGTCAATAAACATATACTGCATTGCTGTTTGTGGAACTTTACAATATTTCATTGGGATTATACCTTGTCATGTTGAGACTGTTTTGCTTAGCACTAAACACAAAAGGGAAGAACAAGCCTGGGAAGAAAAAAATGAGCAAAAGTCAAGTATTACCATCTCTGGCGGAAGGCCAGTTAGCACTTGAACTACAACATATAAAGGATTAACTCTGACCAAATAAAATCAATATAACTACTCACCCATTTACATGACGCGGGCACAATGTTATTGTTGAACAGAATCGACTTCACTGCACTCCGGGCAAACCCATATGTGCTCAGTCTCCCTCAGTGTGTGTCGAAGAGTGTGGATGCTAACTGTTCCTGTAGCTCGCTGGTTATAAACACGAAGGAAACATCTTCTCATACGTCCATCTCTTCTAGCCTGACTATTGATGCCAAATTCCAACAGTCTTAACCTTAATGTCATCTATGTTTCCATGCATGGGGTGACGTTTGTCCTTGGTTACTCGCATATAGACTTTTGCCTGGGCCATTGCATAGCTGGATCTAATCGACAGCTCTCCAAGCATGTACCTCATTTGTCACAATGGAGGTATCTCGCATTTAGCCCAAGACTATACGCATCCCTTCATTTTGAATGTGTTCTTGTCGTTGACATTGTGTTACTGACAACGAGAGTGTTCCCAGCTCATACTCAATGACTAGTATGACGAGCTGATGATAAAGAAGAAATAGTAATCTCTGTTCTAGATCAGTGCACACTGCTGTGCCACGAGTGTCTGCCTGGTGTGCCGCGAGTGTCTGCCTGGTGTGCCGCGAGTGTCTGCCTGGTGTGCCGCGAAACCACGAAATAATTTCACATATACAATTTTACAAATAATAAGTTGAGTTATCATCACCCACCAGTCTATGGCAGTTCTTCTTCCTCGTTCGCCCTCAGACTTCTGCATTAATGGCTCTAATAAAGTCAATTGTCAGCTGAATGTTTCTGACATCTCCAAAACAGTTTTTCGTTGAGAGAAGTAAATTGTTGTCATACAGGTAGCTTTGTGGTTCGATCCCCAGTTGAGGTGGGATTATTTAAACCGCGAACTGCTCCGGGGTAGACCCAGCCTCATGAATTGAGTGCAAGAGCAATTCTGGGAAGGTTAAGGCGGCCGACGTGATGCTGACCACATCTTCCCCAATGTGCCGATGGTCAAGAAAATATGGGCCTAACCCCATATTCCCAATATGCCTCAATGGGCGTGTAACGGGATCCTTTACATTCCTTTTACCTTAACTAGTAGCTTTGGGTGGACCCCATGGAGATACGGAGTCCAGCACTGTCCTACCTGGCTGGTCTCCTTGAGTAGAGCACATTCTTGTTGAGTAATATTTGTATCTTTTATCTTAATGTGATTTGCGTGGCACTGTGTTGTGCAACCGCAACCAGCATGCATTTATTTGGGACTGCTTCCCTACCTTTTGGTTTGTCATGACTTCCCTGAAAGGCAGCAGTTTTGTTTCACTATAGAACTGGTCTCTACAAAAATGCAGAAAGCTACCGAGAAATATTATTTTATCCATTTTCGGCATCGGTCTACAGGTTCATTCCTGTCGAACTGAGAATATTAGAAATGTGTTGGCTTGTACTGTTCCTACTCATCCTTCGATGTTTGCAATCAGCCCTGCTTTTGACCAAGTCTAAAAAAAAAAATAGAAGCCGCTGAAGAACCCGGAATCTACTGGACTGTCTCACTAACCTCAGCAATTAGAAAACTCGGTGAGAAAATGTTGAATCATTGGCTTTAATGGTAGCTGGAAAGAAATAAGGTCATCGATGATAGTCAGACAGGCTTCAGACAAGGTTGCAGAACAGACGAAAAACTCTTACATTTTGTGCATTTAAAAAAAAAACTTAGATACATTCCAAGAAGGTAAACACACCACTGTTGTATCATCAGTCTGTAGCAAGCATACAACACAGTGCGGAGACAGAGGCTCTACCCCAAAATGACAAAATTAGTCATACACGGAGAAAATATTCCTCGGGATTTAAGCATACCTAAATAATAGAACAATAAAAGCAACAGTAGAAAACACTAAATCATTCACAAAATAACACAACACAATAATGCTGGAGGGGGATTACCATAGTGGTAAGCATTAAGTTGCTCCCTCTTTTTCATAACTGACCTCCCACCTTGAAGGTATCAAGGATCTTGCAACTTTCCTGTAAAAGTAATAAAAATTAACCCAGACAACGGTAAGAGTTCTTTATATAACGTAAAGAAGAAAATTCGAACATGACATGAGTTTTGTAAGGGCAAAAAATATATTAATAACTGCATGGAAAATCAAAGACTGCATGCAAAAATTCATGTCCATACAACAAACAGTTTTGGAGAAAATTGACACTTTCTGTGGGCACGAATTTCCGAACGGACTATAAAAAATAAAACGTTATGGGTTCCTATCTTCCCAAACCACCATCCCAATTACTCAGAATTTACGCTCGTTGAGAATTAAATTTAATCGCTCGGTATAAAACTTTCTTTACATTTAAATAGAACAGCTTTCATATTTACTTTATATTTAAATGAAAAGGTTAACAATACAGATAGAGTCTGTTTACATATACATCTCCACTGATTGAAAAGTGTTCACAATATAAATTGAATACGTTTTTATTTATGTTTTATACTGATTGAAAAGTTTGAAACTGTTATTATATGCTCTTAATTTTCGCACTTTTCTTTCTTTCTTTCGTCGTTATTAATGTAAGAGTTTTTCGACTGTTCTGCAACCTTGTCTGAAGCCTGTCTTTCATCGATGACCTTATTTCTTTCCAGCCACCAGTAAAGCCTATGATTCACCATTTTCTCACCGAGTTTTCTATATGCCGCCGATGCTCACTATACAAGACAGAGCTGGAAAGACAGAGGCATGTATCCCTCCAATTATACAATGTTCCAGATGTCAGGGTTTTTCGCACACCAAGAGCTCCTGTAGAAAAGATGTAGCCTGCAGGTACTGTGCGGGAAACCACGCATACAGTGACTATCCAAAGGCGAAGAAGGACGCCGACTACAAAGCACCCAATGGAGATAGAACCTGTGTGAATTGCCTGGGAGAGCACGGGGCACGATACCGCGGTTGCCCAGCGTACCAGGAAACAAGAAAGATATTAAAAGTATCAATCAGTAAGGGAGTACCCATACAGTGAGGCAAAGAAAAGAGTAACAGGAAATGCTGCATATCCTTCAAAACAGGAACAAGGCCTTGGAACTCAAATCAGACAACTGACGTCTGAGGTAAAAAGGCATCAAAGAAAAACTACGAAAAGGAAAATAAAACACTAGACGGAGCAAACCCCCAACTGCCATATGCGGAGAAATCCAGGGTGACTTGGATAGGGCAAAACAATTGATCAGCGAAATGAAATCAATACAGCAAGAAATCAAAAAAGACAAAGCAAAGTTGGCTGAAATGAAAAAGGAAAACGAAGAATTCCTTAAAAGGATTGAAGTGTAGAAACAAGTCATGACAGAAATAAGAGACGAAACAACACAAAGACACTAGCACCAACCTAGGCAAAAAGCACGGGGAGAAATTCTAGAGGACGTTGTCCCAGCTATATTCAGCAAAACCATAAGACAGCTGGAGATAAGGCTGGACAAACCCGAAGCTAACACAAAAGTAAGTCCCAGCTCATAGTCCTTTTCAGGACTACCAACAAAGCTAGAACAGCTGGAAACAAAAGGGACAACAAGATTGCAGAAGCGCAATATTGGGATACGAGCAAGAGACGACTCCAGACAGTAAGCTAAAGGTCCTTCTCAGAACCAATCCTTTTCAGGGCTTACAACGACCTAGCTTGAAAAGGAAACAAAGTACTCAATATACACCAATTATAACCTAAATTGCCCACTTTAAGTCTGGTTGAACAGGGTATAGAATGCGCTATACCAAAGCTGAACAGAACGAACAAAAGCCCGTGTCACCAGCACACGTCAATGTGGCAGCGATTCATGGACAATCTATGCTAAGCAAGAAAGAAGGCTCAACACCTTTCCTCTACGGTGTCTACGCTACATCCTCGGTGTTTCGTGGAAGGACAAAGTGACAAATATCGAGGTGTTGTCACATACTAGCTTTCAAAGCATGAATACACTGCTTAGAGCAGACTACGCTGGCTTTGCCATGTCTGCAGCATGTAAGAGGTTTGCCATGTCTGCAGCATGTAAGAGGTTTGCCATGTCCGCAGCATGTAAGAGGTTTGCCATGTCCGCAGCATGTAAGAGGTTTGCCATGTCCGCAGCATGTAAGAGGTTTCCATTGCGAAAGATATCTTCTATTCTTCTTTTCGATTTGGCTGTCTTGAAAAATCTTAAACCATGTATTAAAAAAACCTGCAAAATCAAATAGATAAAGTTTCGGAATGGATAACATTTGGGGCTTCCAAATTAATGTAAACAAAACAGTTAGTATGATATTCAGCAAGAGATTTTTTAAAAAAATAACAAAATCAATATAATCATTAAAGGACAGAAAATAGGTACCTCCCCAACATCTAGATTCATGTGCATGACTTTAGATAAACAACTATATTCTAACAAACATATAGATATTTTAGTAGAAAGCTGTAGGGGACTCATAAATATGCTAAGGGTAATAAAAGATAATGGATAGGGGACAGCAACAAAATAATGCTTATGTTCTATAAGTCATTTATCAGGGGGAAAGTAGACTATGCTAGCATAGTCTACGACTCAGCTTCAACTTCTAGCAAAGCAAAAGGGGACAGAATTCAAAATGCTGCCATGAGAACCATTTCAGGCGAATTTAAATCAACATCAGTAGAAGCACTAGAAGTAGCTCTCGGCATACCGCCCCTTGATCTAAGACGGAAAGAACTAAGATTAAATTATTGGAGCAAAGTAGCACAAGAAGTTACCCATCCAGCACATAATGCATTTGTCAAAAACCAACCAAGTATATGGGATGTCCCTTTGAAAAAAGAAAGATATCCAACAGGGTGGAGAACTTTAGAAGATCTTATACATTTAAAAGAACTATCAAATGCAATCAATAATAGTAATAAATATAGAAGCACAATACCACCCTGGGAGCTAAAAGCACCAATCATAGACTACACACTTACTGAAAAGATTAAACAGAACATAGAAGATAGGGAAGCCAAAATGATAAGTAGACAGTTCATAAATCAACTAACACAACAAAGTCTGGGTGTTTACACTGATGGATCCAAGGGCGATATTGGACAACTAGGTGCAGGAGTAGTGATACCACAGTGGGGAATTAAGAAGAGTTACAGTGTAACTGGAGGGGCTTCGATTTTTTTTTTTACCGCGAAGATGGTAGCAATTCTAAACAGTTCACTAGTCAACAACCAAAATGTACCAGAAATGAAAATAGCTGATCTTAACTAATTTTGGCGTGCTGAAAACGAAAATGACATTAAAAAATGTTGATTGGCTCTAATTTTCAAGATATATGCTACTAGTTTATTTAATTACGGTCAATTTATATATATGACGCAACTGTTGTGGGCGATTGCATAATTTTTTCTAATGACCAATAAAATGTAACTAGAAGTTGATGATGCAATCCTACCTATGATTACATCACCTTTGTGTATAAATATCTTATCTCTGATAAAATTTTCCATTAGTTAGTGCATTTGTCCTTATCAAAAGTATCGTAGTTAGAAATGCCTAGGACATGTGTGAACAGTGCTAATAATATATGTTATATATGTGGTGAGGTGACATTTGAATCACAAAAACGAAATATAACTAAAGTGATTAAGAAGGCGTACAGTTTGTATTTTGGCTGCAGAATAGGAGATCAAGATAAGAGCTGGGCGCCACACATATGCTGCAATACATGTGCAGCACATCTTAAACTGTGGTTGACTGGCAAAAGGCAACCTATGCCTTTTGCAGTCCCAATGATTTGGAGAGAGCCCACTGATCATGTCAACAACTGTTACTTTTGCATGGTCCCTCCAATTGGGAAAGGCATATCAAATAAGAAAAATGGACTCTGGAATATCCAAACATCCCCTCTGCAATACGTCCAGTACCACATGGCGATGACCTACCAGCTCCCAAAGTGCCAGAATCATTTTCAGCTGCCTCCACTGATGAAGAAGAGGACATTGGTGGTCCTGAACCATCAACCTCAAGCGACCCAGATTTTGAGCAAACTACATCCACTAAACCACACTTAATAACCCAAGGTGAACTGAATGATCTTGTAAGAGATCTGAATTTACCGAAGAACAAAGCGGAGCTTTTGGGTTCCAGATTGCAACAGTGGAATCTCCTGGCAGAAGATGTTACAATTTCTGCGTATAGGAACCGCCAGAAGCCGCTTATTACATTCTTTATCAAAGAGGGTGACCTTTCTGCGTGCCACAACATTTCTGGTTTAATGGCAGCCCTCAAAATCAATTACATACCAGAAGAGTGGAGGCTTTTCATTGATTCATCCAAGACGAGTCTTAAAGCTGTTTTGTTGAATAATGGTAATGTGTTACCGTCAATTCCAGTTGGTCACGCAGTTCATATGAAAGAAACTTATGAAAACATTAAGCAGCTTTTGAAGTGTATAAACTACGATCATCATCATTGGTCACTTTGCGGTGACTTAAAAGTGGCCGCTCTTTTGCTTGGACTACAGGGTGGATACACTAAGTACTGTTGCTTTCTCTGTGAGTGGGATAGCCGTGCACGAAGTGACCATTACATCAGAAGACATTGACCAATCAGGCAGTCATTGCAGCCTGGCAGTAAGAACGTTGAGAACCAAGCACCTGTCGACACCAGCAAGATTTTGTTGCCACCCTTGCACATTAAGCTGGGTCTCATGAAAAACTTTGTCAAGGCAATGGAGAAAACAGATGAGGCTTTCAAATACCTCATCAGAAAATTTCCAAGTCTGAGTAAAGCTAAAATAAGAGAGGGAGTATTTGTTGGTCCGCAAATTCGAAAACATCTTCATGATGACGAGTTTCTTTGCGTGTTGCAGGGCAAGGAAAAAGCAGCATGGCTAGCATTTAAGTCAGTGGTGGACAATTTTCTTGGAAACGACAGATCTGATAATTACAATCAAATTGTAGAAAATCTTCTGAAGTATAAGAGTCTTGGCTGCAACATGTCTTTGAAAATTCATTTTCTGGATTCTCATCTGGATTTCTTTACGTCAAACTGTAGAGCTGTCAGTGTCGAGCATGGTGAACGATTTCACCAGGACATTGCTGCTATGGAGACAAGGTATCAAAGCAATTGAAGCCATTCAATGCTTGCTGATTACTGTTGGACTGTGACAAGAGACAGCTCATCGATTGACTACAAGAAGCAATCAAAGATAGCTCGAACAGCGACTGAATAATGACGGAATGGGTTCAACTGTGCCTTTTTAAAACATGATTGTTATTGACTTTCTCTGCGTTCGTGCCTTTGCTTTCTATCTGTCTTTGGTAACTATTCTTCATTTCATTCCTTCTTTTCTGTTGTCTTTTCGGTATGGATTTCATATCTTGTTTATACTTTCGTACCTCATCTTCGTTTTACTTGATTCTATTTGTATACTTTGTCTTCTTTCAACACTTATACTTCTATTCTTTGTATTGTTGGAGTGGTTATATGACTTGATTAACATATCTACTTTTGACAGTTGTATTTATTTTACATGTAATTGTCCAACTTAATTATGAGTATATGGTAATGTTGAGTTCTTATTTTTTTTTTACAGATCATTCTTCTTTTGATTGATCTTGTGTTTTCTTTTTCGATCGGTTGTTGTCGGTTTGGTTTGTACTAAATATACGTATACTTGACTTAATTTTGGAACTGATCATATTTGTATATTTAACTTATTACTTTTTATACTTAGCTGATTATGCTGTATGCTTTAATTGCTACTTTACACTTTAATGCTGATATTTGTTGTAGATATAATTTTGATTTAAAATAAGGTGTTTTTTGTAGGCATATGTTAGAACTTCATTTTCTTCTAAATTTTTTATTTTTGGGAGTTAATTTTTTTTCAAAAAAATGATAGAATCATTTTTTTTCCCGGAGCGGGTGGTAACTGTTGCAAGTGGAACTTATGGAAAGGGAAGTAATCTTTAGAATGTTTTGAACAAATTAAATTTCGAGTTGCAACGCTTGATTAAGCGGATACTTGTTTGACTTTAGGATAGAATTATCTTTTCCTATTTTTCGGGTGACAGAGTACAGATAAGCGTGTGAACGCTGTTTAATGTATTTATTCTGTACTGTTTTGAGTCATGTGAATTGCTCGCAGCTAGTCTGCATATGTTATCGAGAGCGGTGTTCAAGACAGCCGAATCTCGTGACGGGTTTTTTGGCGGGACTAGTGTGTGATTTGGGGAGTTGTGTTTTTGGGCGTGGACCGTGTAGGTCGAGTCCCAGTGGTTTTTGGATAATGTATGCCTACGTAGAATTTGAGAAAATGTCGACTTATATATTTCGCTGTGTGTACAGCCTATGTGATACACTGCAGTGAAGATTTGTTTAGGCTATATGAACCTTATTAATGAAGCTGCCGGGTGATGCAGGCTTCGCTGTGTATTAAGGTACTTTTGTAGGCCATATTGTGAAGATTAATGAAGCTGCCGGGTGATGCAGGCTTTAGTGAGTGTTAAAGTACTGTTTAGGCCAGGATGTGGACAGGCCGTATTATATATATTTAATGCAATGTGGAAATTATATGATTCGTGTTTTGCTGTCGAATGTGTGTCATTTATGTCATCGTGTCTGTGTTGTACGGAATAAACAGTATCGAACTGTTCTAGACGTTTGCAACCCTTTTTGACTCCTGCATGTACTCTTATGTACGTACCGTGGTGTGCGAACATATCAACACACACCCAGGTCAACATTCCAGACACAGTGACAGGACAGCAGCACACATATATTGAATTAGCCTGTGTGGCGAGGAGATAGACCAAACCACTACACTCGCAACAGTGGGTGTAAGCAGACTATTTAACATGGAGAAATAGCGTCGGTATCAATGATATGTGAACTTTAAATAATGTTTTTATTTTTTCTATCATTTTATGTTGAAATATCAATTAATTGAGTATGTAACCACAATTTTTATAATGCTAAAGTAGAAAGACTAGCTGTTCACCCCAGAGAATTAAACAAGCATACATTATTTGTATTACTGTAATGTAAATTCATCATTTAAAAAAAAACCGGAGCCAATTGGTGAATTTCATTATGATATTGAAATCAGCATGTCAAAATCAATAAGAAATGGTATATTTAATTTCTGGTACAAATAACTTTTGAAAATTTGTTGACTAGTGTATAATCGAAGAAATCCGCCTGAAGCAGTAACGATTTTTACAGACTCACTGTCATCACTACAAGCACTAGAACATCCAGGTAAGTGCAGCCGGCCAGACATAAAGGAAGAAATTCTAGCAATTAATACATCACTAGGAAACAGAGGATGCAGGGTGAGGCTAGTGTGGGTTCCAGCACACATAGGTATAGCTGGTAACGAGATGGCAGACCAGTCTGCCAAATATGGAAGAATAAGTAAAAACAATATAAGTGCAGGACTTGGAATATCGGATATTAAGAGCCACGTGAAGCTAACCCTAAACGAGGAATGGAAAACAACATGGAAGGACAGTAGTAAAGGCAGACACGCATTCAAATTTCTAAAAGAACCAACCAGGATGTGCCAGGTCAGAGAAGAAATTAAGGTACCATCGAACAAAAAGCTGTGGCGTCTCCATCTCGATGCAGCGTAATTTATGATAGAGGAACCCCACTGCCAAGAATGTCAGGAAGAAAATGACATAGACCACTACCTGATCCACTGTAAAAAGTACGAACAACAATCGGTTGAATTAAAAACTTACTATAGAAATCACAATATAGACATGACAGGGGATAAGGTTTTAAGTATAGATGCCACAGGGGAAGCCCAATCAATACTTAAACGATATATACATAAAACAAAGGAAAACATATAAGGTTAGTGCTTCAGAAAAGACATTCAATCAAATAGAGATTAAGCTACAAAAACTAACAAATCATAAAAAAGCAGAAACATTAGCAAACTTACTAACTACTCATAGGACAAGGAAAGACAACAAGGTTAAAAAAAAAAAAACCAACTCAAAAAGAACAAATACTAATACAAATTAAAACCAAGTGCAACGAAGAATAGTTATCTATATACAATGCAAAACTGAAAATAAAATGACAAATACTGATATAAATTAAAACTAGCAACTGCCAAAGACAATAGTTATTTAAATTTAATACAAAATTAGTAAATAAAAGGACACAAATACCCCAATTATAACCAATGTTCAGGTTGAACAGGGTAGACCAAGATGGAACGAGAAGAGGCAATAATGGTCAGCTGTTAAGTGCCCGCTCTCCACCCATCACCTTTTTAAAACAACAAGTGGAGGACACACACGAGATCAGAGAACACAAAGGACCAAAGGAGAGAGCTAGTCACGTATAACTTTGAGTATTCGTGATAGCCTGCCTTTGTCAGAAGTAGTCCTGCTAGTGTATTTCTGAGAAGACCAGAGGGTTTCGGTCATACATATAGAACTTAAAACCAGAAGTGAGAACCCAAGTGTTATCCTGCATAGCGACACGGAGAACTAAAGCTGGTCTACCTGGTTGTGCTGGTATCGCTAATACATGGGAAGATCAGCCGAGTCTATATAGCCGTGTGGAGCCCACCAACAGTGTCAACCATCATTTAAGGAGCACTCAGGTAAGTGCAGAAACAGAAGAACATTAGATCAATTTATGTGTGAAGATAAAGCAAAGACATCAACAACAGAATGAACAAAGCAAGAACAGCCTTTTTTAGTCTAAACAACATCTGGAAGTCCTCTCACTACAGCACAAGCACAAAATTAGTATTATATCAGAGATGTGTACTTTCTGTGCTTCTCTATGGCGCGGAGAGCTGGAGAGTCACAGAGAAGGAAATGTCGAAATTGTCCTTTTTTCACGCAACATGCCTTAAAAAAATTCTCGGAATCTTTTGGCCGAATACCATCATCAACCAAGATCTGCGTACTCGGAGCAAGCAAGAGGACATGCACACCATCATAGCTGGCAGACGCTGGAGCTGGGTTGGCCATGTCCTCAGAAGAAACCCCGATGCCATCACAAGAACAGTTATGCTATGGAGGAAAACGAAAGAGAGGCCGACCAAAAACAACCTGGCGGAGGACTGTGGCGGCTGAGATGCAAAGAATGAACCAGAGTTGGGGCACTGTACGAAGGATGGCCGCCGACCGAGCAAAGTGGAATCAATTTGTTGTTGCCCTACAAGACGCCACCAGGCGTAATGGCCACTGACTGCTTTGACGGTCGGCGGCTAAGGATCAAAGAAGAAGAAGATGTGTGAAGACTCAAGCCATATGAAGAAAAGACAGGTTAACTTTTTGTCAGAGAAGCAGAGACACTGTAATTCACTTAAAGTATACACTATAACATCACTGTGATTTATGTGGATACTCTGTGAATAGACAATTCATATCCATTTATAATCTCCATCAATTTCAAGAGCAGAAGAAAAGAGAACCATTATAAATAAATTGATTTTAATTGTAACTTGGATTTTGTTAATTTCATAAAGTTACCATTGAGTTCAATTTGAATTTCATTGTTATTTAAAGCATAGAATAGTTATTACGAGAAGACGCTTTATGCTCTTGATCTTCTTATTACCACCGGACCAGGGGTCTTTACTGTCTGACTATCATTTGTGCTGTCATACACCAGTGCTCATTTCTGAGACTGGGGTATATCGTGTAGTTCATTATTCTTTATTGAACTATCATCGACTGTCATCAAGACAACAACAACTAAACATACCATCTCGTTACACTGATAGAGCGATTTTTCCTCAGGTCAATAACATAAAGTACTCGGGCCTTGAGCTGAAAGTTCCCAGACACTCATTTCCTAGACACAAACAACCAATGGATGGTATGGGGTTATGACCGCCTATCTTTTCGTAAAGCACTGTTTTCTAAGATGGGAACAAATGCTCACATTTACATAGACGCTACAAGATATTAATAATTCAGAACAGTGCTTTTCAGCCGATGATACACGAACCACTACTGGTAATTATCACGGAATGTAAAATGCAGTATTTAAGCACTGGTGCACACAAAAATATGTCATGGGGAAAAGGGCAATCTTAAGTAACTTTACAGCAGAGACAGGGGCCTTGAAAACTGCAGCAGAGGTTATAATGACAGAGGAAAGCGAGAGACAAGCTGCTTTCTTTACCGACGCACAATCAGTTACTGCAGCGTTGAAAAGCTAAAATAATACAGACCTGGATGACCTCAGAATAGTGCTCCAACAACTATGTCAACGATTCAAAAGTGTTGTGATCCAATGGATCCCATCTCATTGTAGCATCACCAGCAATGAAGAGGCTGACAGATTAGCAAAGGAAGAGGAAATCTACCTCAGCCTGATGCAAGCGTAACTTTCGAGGAGGCAAAGAATTTCATCAGAATCATATACAGAAACAAATGGGATGTAGAGCATCCAAGCCACACACAAAATGGTGCATACTCCCAGCTCAACAGAAGAGAACAAATGGTAATCTTCAGACTCCGCACTGGCCACAACAGATTGAGACACCATCTATTCAACAAGCTAAAGATAGGAACTACCGAACAGTGTAACTGTGGCACTGATGAAATGACTGCTGATGCGGAACAGAGACAGCACATATGGCCGACACCAGTACCATTCGTGAAAAATCTCTACCGAGATTCAAACAGCCTATGACGGTACGTCTTTCATTGTGCGCATACGGCATCGGGTAAACTCTGGTTCGCACAGGTGTGTCGTTTGTCAGCTTCATATCGAACTCTACGAGATGCGTTCGACCAGGTATGTCCGTTAAGACTGCCGAGTACTGTTTCAGTAACGCTTTAGTTTATGTCTGTTGTGCTTCTGAGAGAGTGTCGCCGAATTTAACATCTTTAAACGATTCCGTTTGTTGCAATGGGAATTCCATGCAACTATCGTCATGTTCCTCATATTTGGTTGCTATAGCGACCGCCAGGAGATGTTCCGGGGAAGGCACCGGTCTTTCCAAATATTTCTTTAACATATTTATTTGGTAGACTTTTTCCTTTCCTTTAATAGAGATCTTGTAGTTTGTTCTCGAGATCTTTTTAAGGACGGTAAACGACCCTGGCCATCCGATACGTAGTTTGTTGTTTTCGGTAGGAAGTAACAACAGAACTTTCTCTCCTGGTTGCAATTCTCTCTCTCTCTCTCTCTCTCTCTCTCTCTCTCTCTCTCTCTCTCTCTCTCTCTCTCTCTCTTTCGCTGCTCTATTGTATCGTTTAGCGTGCTTCATGCGTGATCGCTTAAGGTTGGTTGTTGTTAGATCCCATCCTAGTTGTAACCTTTCCTTTAACTCCGATACGTACTTGAATGCTGAGACGACTGTCTCATCAGCCTTCTTATCTGTCAGTGACCGTAGTAAAGCTTCTAGCGGGCCTTAATAGGTCTGCCGAATAGAAGTGTAAAGGTACGAACGAACGAACGAACGAACTTTATTTTCAAAGGGTTTAGAATTGGGCACGCAGGCCCGTCTGACATTCTGCCCTTCCTCTCTCTCTCATCATGTATACTGTATCCTTTCATCCTCACATTTACTTTAAGCATTATTAAGGCATTTATCATTATAAAAGTAATATAACATCAAACATTTGCAATAATCATCATAATTAAAGTATGTTTTTAAAATAAATAAAGATAGATAGATAGATAGATAGATAGATAGATAGATAGATAGATAGATAGATAGATAGATAGATAGATAGATAGATAGATAGATAGATAGATAGATAGATAGATAGATAGATAGATAGATAGATAGATAGATAGATAGATAGATGGATAGATAGATAGATAGATAGATAGATAGATAGATAGATAGATAGATAGATAGATAGATAGATAGATAGATAGATAGATAGATAGATAGATAGATAGATAGATAGATAGATAGATAGATAGATAGATAGATAGATAACGAACGAACGAACGAACAAACAAACTATATTTTCAAAGGATTAAGAATTGGGCACGCAGGCCTGTCTTACATTCTGCCCTTCTTCTCTCTGTCATCTTACATACCGTATCCTTTCAATAGCACATGTATTTTTAGCATTATTTAAGCGTACAAAATTCTCGAGGTAAAATAATAACATACATTTGTAACATCCAGACATAATCAAATTTAAGGTGGGAAAAAATTACACTGACAAACAACATTTTTCTTTCTTATATAAGAATAAGTGTTCTTAGGTCAGTTTCTTGCGCTGATTTCAAATCTGAAATCCGTTTATCTCTATCACGTCGGGTTCTTAAGATATTTGTGAATAAATATATTTTTGGGAAACCGTTATTTGCTCCGTTTCATTTTTATTCTATAGCTTATTAAAAATTAATAAAAAGCAACATAATTTTACTTTTTATACTGCTAAAAGATGCATGACATATGTTACACGATTTTTCAAATAGTTACTGTATTTTGAAATAATTCTGAGCAAAATATGGCATCTAGAAGTTGTAGAAATTCGGCTGATCTGTTCTGTTACGTGTGCGGATATTTTACCGATCGTGTTGACCAGAAAAACTTTACACCATTACTAAAGAAAGCAGATGAACTTTATTTCGATTCGAAAGTTGATGATGCAAATAAATCTTGGAAGCCAAATGCAGTTTGTTCGATACATTGGCAGGTTGGTTACGAAAATCGCCGAAGCATAAGTCGATGCCTTTTGGAGTGCCAGTAATATGGCGTGAACATACAACTCACACTACTGATTGTTACTTCTGCTTGACAAATATCCATGGTTTCACTTTTAAAACTAGAAAGTCTGTGGTTTATCCAAATATTGAATCGGTTTCGAAACCAGTGCCTCATGATCCAATCACGTGTCCGATCCAAGTACCACCAGAACAATATCCGTTGGACGTAAATGAACCATCAGAAAGTGATAGTTTACCTGCTTTAGAAACTAATTCTGACTCAGATTACATACCGGTGAATGATGGTGTTTACTTAATTAACCATTCAGAACTTTCAGATCTAATACGTGATCTCGCTCTTACCAAAGGACAAGCGGAATTACTCGGTTCGCGACTCAAAGAATGAAATCTTTTAGCGCCCAATACTCCGATATCTAAATTTCGTCATAGACACAGAGAACTTGTTCAATACTTTGAGATGGGTGATGACATTTGCTATTGCAAAGATGTAAACGGTCATGAGCACATAGTCAACGAATGGCGATTTTTCATCGATTCTTCCAAGACTAGTCTAAAAGCCGTGTTATTGCATAACAGAAATTTTTTTTCATCAATTCCAGTCGCCTACTCTGTTCATATGAAAGAAACTTATGACAATATGGCTATACGTTTGGAAAAAATAAAGTACAATGACTACCAATGGCGGATTTGTGGAGACCTAAAGGTCATTGCAATTCTCACGGGCATGCAGACTGGGTATACTAAATTTTGTTGCTTCTGATGTGAATGGGACAGCCGCAACAGACAGGAACATTATGCAAGAAAGGTGTGGCCTATCCGGGATCGTATGCAGCTCGGGCATAAAAATGTAATACGTGAGCCATTAGTTAACAAAGACAGCTTCATTTTACCACTGTTACATATAAAGTTGGAGCTCATGAAGAATTTTGTAAAAGCGTTAGATAAAACGAGCAAAGCTTTCACTTATCTTCGAGAAAAGTTTCCGCAAGTTAGCGATGCAAAGATAAAGGAAGGTATCTTTGTAGGACCTCAGATTAGGAAAGTTATTGCAGATAAACAATTCGAGAACTTGTTACATGGTAGTGAACTTCGCGCATGGATGGCATTCAAATCGATCGTCGATAACTTTCTGGAAAATCACAAATCTGTCGACTATGTTGCATATTGTTAAGCAGTGCATAGATGCATACAGAATTATGGGCTGTATCATGTCCCTCAAAATCCATTTGCTCGATTCGCATCTTGACTTTTTCCCTGAAAACCTTGGCGAATTCAGCGATGAACATGGAGAATGATTCTATCAAGATATCGCCGTAATGGAGTCACGTTATCAAGGATGGTGGAGTGTGACCATGCTTGCCGATTATTGTTGGATGCTTCATCGCGATGTACCACATGCCATTCACCGACGAAAGTCGACTGCAAAGAAATTCAAGCCTACATAACTGTTATACTTCTTGTACGAATGATGTTGTAATACTGTATGCGTTGTTAAAAAAACTTCAATTGCGTATTTCTAGAGATCCCGACCTGATAGAGAAAAAACGGTTTGCAGATTTAAAAACAGCGCATTAAAATTGACCAGAAAAACATAGAAATGTTAGAGAAAGAAAAAAAAAGTTTTTTTTTGTTAGTCAGTGTTATTAATTAAAATAGATTAACAAAAATTAATACCTTAAAAACAAAAAACAAAAAAAGAAACTAACAAACACAATCAAAACAATTCATACAGTAAATAAGACATAATTAGAAACGTAATCAGATAATGGTGGCATATAATAAGAACTCGTGACAATTTGGAAATCTGCTGAAATAGCTGGGACTTCATGTGTTGTCAGCGCATGCGGAAAATGTTCCCACAGGTGAGCAACTTTGAGTCCCAAGCAGATACTGCCACAGGGAGTGAATTGTTGACGCCTCCACTACACGAGATCCAGTTTTATGACCTATGCTCCTTAGGGAGGTAAAGGGTATTGACTGAAAGATGAGAATCATGCATATAGGCCCGTCTTGCATTTATCCCTTCCTCTTACTCATCTTTTATTGCTAGGTATCCAGACATTCTCCAGCATACTTAAGGTATTAGTTCAGAGGCGATGCAACATTATAAGTAGTATAAAAGCATACATTACAGTATCTGATTACAATTAAGAAGTAAGGTATATTAAAATGAAAAACTAGATCATCAGACCCTCCATACAGTGTATTAGATAATAATAATTCGAAACATAATCCCTTAGGGCGGCATATAATCCGCACTCATAATGTATTTGAACAGTCTACGATTATATGAGTAGGGACTGTGCATGTTTTTCAGGTCATGTGGAAGATTGTTTCAAAGATGAGCAGCTGAGTAAGCCAAGCTCTTCTTGTACAAATCTAGCCTCGGCTTGGGTAAATCTAACTGGTTTAAGCGCTGACTACGTTTTTCATTGAATTTGAAAAGTGGCCACAGATACGTTGGAGCATTATGTGACAAGATTTTGTGAGCGAATTTAGCTTTGTTAAATAGGAAGCGCTTTCTAAGGGGTAATATTTTAAGATAGTTATATAGATCTATACAATGTGTTTGGTGTTTATCAGCAACTAGGCGCACTGCACGTTTTTGAAGTGAATGAAGCCTTTTTGTGTTGGATATGGAACAACCATCCCAGATTGTGGAACAATAGTCTAGGTATGTTTGTATGTGAGATGTGTAGAACATTTTCCTTGCCCCCTCATCCAGGAAGTGTTTGATTTTGGCTAATTGGTAAACTTTTTGTGCCGTTAGCTTTGTGAGTGCACTTACATGTGAGTTCCAACTTAGGTGCTGGTCAACAGTTAGACCTAGAGTTTTATGTTCATTTACGTTTTCAATTAGTGATGTTCCAATGTAGAGCTGAAGTGTTGTTTTCTGCGAGTTTTGTAGTTTTTGTCTGGTTGATATTAACATACATTTCGTTTTACTAATATTTATTTGCATTCGATTCTCGTTGCTCCACTTAATAATATTATGTGTATCAGTTTGTAAAGATAGTTCTAGTGCAGTGCAACTTTTGTCACTAGTGTAAACAGTACAGTCATCGGCAAACAGGTCACAGGATGAATGTTTGATGTGCAGAGGAAGATCATTAATGTATACGGCAAAGAGAAGAGGGCCGAGAATAGAGCCCTGGGGAACACCGATATCGACAACAGTTGGGTTGGACAAAGAATCATTGTAAGACACCACTTGTTGTCTGTCTGTCAGGAATGATTTAATTAACTTCACCAGTTTATGATTTACTTTCATTGTTTCTAATTTTCTGATTAAAATAGTGTGATCTATCATATCGAATGCTTTTTTAAAGTCTACAAAGATTGCTCCACATAAAGTATCGTTATTGATGTTTAGATGCCAGTTATCTATCATTTTTGTTAAGGCTGTGTGACATGAATGTTTTGGTCTAAACCCCGACTGACTATCAACAAGCAGGTCATTATTAGCTAGGTGTTCTGTTACTGTTTTGTGTATGTGTTTTTCCAGTGGTTTGGACAGCGATGATATAAGAGAAATGGGCCTATAGTTACCAAGGTTGTTATTATCTGATGAACCAGGTTTAACAAGAGGGTATACTTTAGCGATTTTAAAGGCAGATGGAAAGTAACTCCTTGCGATACATTGATTATATATGTATGTTAGGGTATCAGTAATAGCTGGTGCAGCATAACGCAGTATTCGATTACTGATTCCATCAAGTCCCGATGAGTCATTATCTTTAAGATCAATAAGATAGTTATGAACTTCGTTAACTGTTATAAAAGGAATGTCGCATGGAATGGTGTTAGTACACTTGTTCTCGCAGAACGTAGATAATTCGCTGAAGTCACAAGGGGAAGAAGGTATGGCAGATTTTATATTGTGGATGTCTGCCTGAAAATGATTGCTGAAGTCTGTACAAGTAAATGAAGTATTGGGATTTTGTGAGTCAGGCGAATTTCTTTTGTTCACCAAGGTATTGATTGCCTTCCATATATTTCTACTGTTGCTTTTGCTTTGAACTAAATGACTAAAGTAGTTTTTCTTTTCTCTGCGAATTAAATATTGTACTTTGTTCCTTGCTGCCCGATATGTAATGATGTCCTTATTTTTGTGCGCTCGATCCCTCTGCCTCATAGCGTCAAGTACTTCTTGTGTGATAAATGGAGATTTTATTTGTCTTTTTACGCGAATTTCTTTAGTAGGCGCATGCTTATTAAAAATACTATAAAATGTCCGTGTCCAATATGCAATGGCGTCATCAGGATCAGGAAGTTGGTAAACATCGGCGAAAGGCGCATTTCGCAAATCATTTAAAAATAATTCTTGGTTGAAATTTTTTAGACTTCTATATTCAATACTGATGTGTTTATTTTTTGGAGATTTGTACCCATTTTTTGCCCAAGTGCAACATATGGGATAGTGGTCACTCATAGCAATAGTAGGGATGGAACATTCTATAATGTTATCTGGACACGTTACATATATGTGATCGATCAGTGTGGATGATGTTTTTGTTACTCTGGTAGGTTTGTTGACTATTTGTTTCATGTTGTACGATGCTATGATGTTGGTCCATGTTTGATTTGGCTTATGCATATCAATATTGAAATCACCAAGAAGAATAATTTCATTGACTGTAGTAATTACTTTATCCATCATGTTCGTGAAATCTTCAAACCATGTTGTTCCTACACTGGGATTTCGATAAATATATCCTATTACAATGGGTCTTTGCTTTTGTGGCTTTACCTCTAACCATATGCATTCTATATCTATGGTCTCTAAATCGTTTCTGCGGCGATAACTGAGAGAAGTGGAAATATAAACTGCTAAACCTGTCTCTAATTGTCTACTAGAATCTCGCCGAATAGTTTTAAACCCATTACGTGCAATGTCACCATCTGTTATTTTCTCATTCAGACGACTTTCTGAAAGTCCAAAAACATGGAAATTTTGATTGAGAACTTGTGTGAGTTCTGGAAGTTTACCTAAAAGATGGTTTACATTCAGATGGCCAAGTCGTAACCCATTCATGGTTAGTAACTGTTCATAAGTACCTGGCATTTATGCTATGTAAAGAAGCTTGCGCTCAAATAAAAAGGTAAATAAATATTAAATTTAACAAATTTTACCAAGGAAGGTGAATTTATGGTGGTATTAATAAGTGGTACACTTTAAACATTAATTACAAACAATTCAGCTAATTAAATTACGTGAAAAATAAGTGAAAAGTGTAACAAATCAAGCGCTCATATCAGACAGGCAAACAGTGTCTAAAAATAAATAAATGAAATTTAAAAAAAAAAAAAAATATATATATATATATATATATATATATATATATATATATAAACAACAATCAACAGTTGCTGGTGTTACAGAGACAACTAGGGAGGCCAACAGTCGCTGTTAATGTGGAGGAGATGGTTGTTGAAAATAGAAGTGGGGTGGATTTGGTCGTGATAGATGATGCATTTGGTAGAAAGCGGGATGTTGAGGTACAGTTGTTGAATAAGTGGGGTATTCCGGCAAGTACGACCTCCAAGTGTAAGGTGCATAGTCCAAGAGTCGTTGTTGATGTAGGAAATTATGAAAGGCTGGGTATGTGGGTTGATGTGGGTAAACCTGTGACGACAGCGATGATGGGTGAACTCTCATTGGTGTCTGGGACGACAGCGGACATGGTGGCATTTTTGTTGATGAAGGCTGAGCAGATTGAATTGGATCACTTACAGACCTTTGAGAATGAAGTGGGTCAAGTCGGTGTTGTCGAGGAGGGTCGTCTGTGGCAGAAGGTTGTTGAAGGCAGACATTGTTGGTTTCCTGCACATCCGTGGTGCTAAGAATAGGTACAACGTGATGATCCTGATTGTCTGATGATTTTGGGCGGCTGGTGTTTAAAGTTATGGGTAGTGATGGAAAATGAAGGTCATAATTGGCGTTAGATGAGTAGCTATTTGTATTCACATGGTGTTTGGATGGATATATGGATGCTGATGTGCGAGTTGTGCCTTTAAGAGTGCTTTCTGGGTATTTTATATTTGTCGCTAACATACTGGTCCCTTGGCTGGACAATGTAATATCGCCGCTGTAAAGATACTTCCTAGGGGCTCCAGATGTGGCAAGGAAGACCGAGCTGTGATCTATGAAAACATGCTCATTTTTGAGGCAGTGTTTTTTAAGTTTAGCATTGTTAGTTTCAACACATTTGCGGTAATAGGCACGGACTGGCGGGATAATAGAGGAAAAATAAATTTTGGCATTATGGAATAGGGACCGAAATATGAATGTGATCTCGTTTAGGTCTGTCTGTGACAGTTCAATGTCTTTTATTGAGTCTGACAGACCTATGTGCACAGTTACTCTAGTTACAGAGAGATCCGGCGAAAACCGTTTAAGGAAGGTCAGTAGGTCGTGAGTTGATGCCCAGTTCTTGAAGCGAACAGACACCGAATCAGTATCACCAGTTAATAGTTTTGACTGTTGAAGCTCCTTCATGGTTTGGTCCCCAAAGATGAGATGTTTTCTTCTGTTCGTGTGGTTGCCAGTGATAACAGCTGTTGCTTCCTTTGTCCCAGTTGTGCTGTGGCTGCTAGAAGTCTCGTGGTGTGTGCTGGCAGCAGCCGGTCGAAGTGGCGGGTGGCGATTTGAAATTTTGACCGGAATTCTGCAGACACTGGCTACAGGATTTTCCGGAGTGTCCAAGGGATTACGTTCATTAAGGCGGAGTTCTGAATGTAGTATTTGTTGTTGAGGTCGGACGCTCTCCGCACGTTTTTGTTTGTGACCCAATTCGTTTGTGTGCTGTTGTGTAGGCTGCTGCTGAATTTGAGTTTTGCTGTTTTCGTAGCTACTTTTTAGAGACACGTGATCAGCCTGAAGCTGTTCGTAAGATTTTTTAAGACAGCTCAGTTCAGCTTTCAGTAGCTCCATCTCAGATGTTATTTTTGTATACATATCATCATGTGGTGATAGTATAGTGTGCTTGCGTGGTGTCCTTTCTAGACTACTATCAAGAAAACCTATGAATGAATTATGCTCTGTCTCTGTAATGGTAGGTCTCGTTGTAACGGAAGGCGTCTCTGTAATGATAGATCTTGATGTAGAGGAAGGTGTGTCTTGTACCATCTGTAGTTGTTTGTCATACTCCTGAACGAATGTATCAGAGACAACGGGAAAGGAACAGCATGTGAGGGCTAATTTCTGGGTATCGGAAGTGGTTGGTGCATTGTTGATAACAGCTGTTGACGTTATAGCCATTCGACTGACTCCAGCAGTAGTTGCTGTTTCCCATAAATGATTTAAATCTTTCTGGATCCACTCTTTAACTGCAGTCTCTGAGCCTTGAACCATAATCTTGTTCGACGTATTATAGAAATGGAGAAAAACGTGTCCAGTAGAAATGACATCTTCGACATGAGCACCATTAGCGTCAGTGCGAGATTCAATTGAAGCGATAGATTTATAGTAGGCCTTAGACAAGCCGCGCAATGCTTCGTACTCGAGAAGTTGTTGGAATGTTAATATCACACACTGGTTCTGGTTCTTGTATTGTAATGTCACTAATGGGGCTGAGGGCGTGTCTGCATTGAGAACTCTGGTCTTCTTCTTCACCGCTTTAGGAGCATTTAAGACGTAGTCCTTTTGTTTCTTTCTGCTCGGTCGAGTGGCGGTGACCGAGTTTACGTTTGGCATTGTGAATGTTATTGCTGGTACCACGAAGGAAGAAGGTAATTAGCTTTGTTCATGGCTGATAATCATCGCTCTAGCGTGACGATTTGGGTCGCGGGGTTTCATTTGTATAGTAGATTGTGCAAAAAGGCCCCGCGCTGAAGACCTATAATTAAACACCTGGGTGGTTCGGTCATTGTTGGGCGCTCAACTATTCGTGGGTTGTGGAATAACAATACTACAAGTTTAGATGCAAAACAGCACAGTGTCTTATAATAGTGAATCCTTTTAGAACAAAATCTAACATTTCTGTTCGTATTGACACCACAAAAATGATTTCACTACAAAGCCACAATGATACCGAACACAATGATATTAAAATCCATCACGAATTACGGCAGGAACACACTTTCACAAATACGAAAGTAGAGCTCTGTGAAAACACGTCCGCACTCCAGAAGAAGACGATGGAAGGTAAAGTGAAGGTAAAGGTAAAGGATCCTGTTACACGCCCATTGAGGCATATTGGGAATATGGTGTTAGGCCCATATTTTCTTGACCGTCGGCACACTAGGGGTGATGTGGTCAGCATCACGGCGGCCGCTTTAACCTTCCCAAAGTTGCTCTGGTACCCATTTGAGGCTGGGTTGACCCAGGAGCCGTTTGTGACCTAAAAAAATCCCACCTCATCTGGGGATCGAACCATAGACCACTGCGCTAGGAAGCCAGCGCAGAATAGAAGTGTAGCTGCTGTTAAACCTGTAGAGGCCTGGGGACTTCACTGAAGGCAAATAAAGCTTCGGGAATGAAAAGGTCCCAATCTTCAGGTTTCTCTTGTCCCAGCTTACGTAACATCATGGTGAGGCTTCCGTTGACACGATCTACTAACCCACTTTCGGCTGGATTATAGATGTGCTGGTCCCTCTGGATCTTTAAGATCTCATCCATTAACAGGCTACGGTATTGGGATCCGTTATCCGCCAACACTTGTTGAGGGAATCCAAACCGTGTAAGAATCTGCACTAGGGCTTCTGCGAATTGCTTGGAATCTGTGCATGTTAGCGGTATAGCTTCTGCCCACAAAGTGTATGCGTCGACTAAGGTAAGAACAAACCTGTTCCTTCTTTTATTCCTTTCTAGGGGTCTTATAATGTCGACTACAACCCGTTCAAATGGTGTCCCTAATATTGGCATTTCTCCCATAGGAACTGGGGTGTCCAATGCTTGGGTGCCACACGTTGGCACTTGGCGCAGGATTTCACATACCTGATGATATCGGTGTTCATTCCTTACCACCAATAGTGAGTAGTTATTCGCTGAATAGTGGCGTTTTTGTCCCATATGTCCGCTAAAGGGAAGAGAGTGCCCCATTTCTAAGATTTGTTCTCTGTACTGCGTCGGTACTAGGAGCTGATTATGTCCCTGTTCAGGGTCGCCCGTTCTTCGATACAGCACTCCATTCTCAGAAAATATGTCTCCGTTGTGTCTGGGGTCCTTGGCCATGGGCAGTTTTCTAAAGCAGGGCTCCATGGTAGGGTCCTTTTGTTGCGCTTCTTTCAGTTCCATAGGTAACATATTAGGTGCAGGCTCCCGTTCCTTTGTGGTTTGCCCTCTTGTAGTTACTGCTGCCACAATCGGCTCTTTCGGTCTCCCTATAAACACATATCTACATCCTAGTATGACTGGGTGGATTGGATCATCCATTATAGCCGCTTTAATAACACCTCGGACGAAATCCGTGAGTATTTCCACTAGTGCGACAGGAAGCGTTATGGAAGCATCTCCTTTCAAAACTCCACATAATGTGACGGTTTCTTCTGTTTCTTGACAAGGTTTGACCAAATGCCTCGCGACAATACAATCAAAACTCAAACCTGTATCAAACAAACAATGAGTTGAAGTCCCGTTCAATATAACAGTTCCTCGCGTGAAAGGCCTCACACCCCCAGGTTGAGAATCACTGACATTACTACTGCTTTGCGAGTCTGATTGCACACATCCGATAAGCTTTGTCCCGGTGTGTTTGCCCTGACCAGATGTCCCTTGCACAGAGGTTTTCCCTTTGTCGTGTCCTTTCTTGCCTGGCTGCCATGAGTGACGTTTGGGCTGATCATGGGGGTTGGTGGGGTATCGAGTTTTATAGGATTTTGTTTTTCCTTGGGGGGGGGGGGGGGGATGGAGTAAAGTTTCTCTTGGGTGTTGATGGCAAAATGACTGGGAAGACTGTTCTAGGTTATTTTTGTGAGAAGGCTCATCTGTAGGCTTGCGTTTTGAGCTTGGAACCTCGGCTAAGGCATTTGCATAACGTTCCGACTTACTTAAAATGGCTTTCAGCTTTACAGCTCCCTGTTCAACAAGAAATCTACGGGTTTCATTTGTCAAAGTGCTTTTGATCTGCTCAGTTAGAATGAGCTCTTCTAGCCCTTCAAAAGTGCAAGGAAGCTCTGAAAGCTCCAGGCAGTCAAATATCCCTTCAGACTGGAAGAGAACTGGAGAAATGTCTCGGTTCCCTCTTTTCTGCTGTTCCGGAACGGTTGTAAAAGTTTGTGAGCGTTCATTTTGAAGCGCTAAAGTAAAGCTTTCTTCAACATGTCATAATTGTCTTGATTGCTGCTTCCCAGTTTCACATACGCATCATATGCATTGCCTTTTAAAGCCTGAGAAAGCTTCAAACACCACCGCGAGCTTTCTAAACCATACAGTGTTGCCATTCTCTCAAATTTTTCTAGATAAGTGTCAATTTTTTCATTGGGGCTTGGGAAGGATTCTAGGGCAAAAGACATAGCTGCTAACTGGTGAGATTGAGTAGTGGACTGATCAGTTGAGAGTGACTGAGGTGAGAAAGGCTCTCCGTTGCTGGAGCTAGACGCTGCACCGCGACGTTGGACCTCTAGAGTCTTAAGCGCAATTCGTGCTGACGTCGTTGCTCATTCTCTCTTTCCTCGTGTTGTCTCTCCTTCTCTCTTTCCTCATGTTATCTCGCTTTCTCCCGTTCCATGTCTCTGCGAGTTTCCATTTCCGCCTCAATTTTCTTCTGCTCCAATTGACGTTCTTCTGTCTCTTTCTTCTTCGCCTCATATTTGGCTAGTTCTTCGTTCACGAAGGCTAGCAACGTTTCACCTTGTAGTCCTATTTCCTTTGCTTCCTCTCTTAGCATTGTTCTATGTTTTACTCGCTCAGCCATGGCTAATAACTAACTGCGACTTACCCGAGAAAGAAAGAAGAAAAGGATGCAGTGCTGCCTAACAAATTAAGAGAAATACCAAAAAAACCTCTGTTTTTACTGTGTTACCCTTCTCCCTGTTATCAGTTATCTAATCTATAGCTGCTGTTAACTGGCAAAATGTCTCCTAATGCAAACTATTAAACCATAAAGATGGTAGATCACGCTAAAAAACTGAAGAAAATAAACTATTATTACTACTGTGGAAAAAAATTATTTTTTTTTAATTTAGGAGAAAAAAAATTTCCTTACTTAAATCCACCACACTCGTCCACACCTGAAGTCAGTTTTGGAGTTAGGGAAGGTTATTAACTTGGCGACTGCCAGAATGCACTTCCTTTGCTATGCTCACACTCCACTGCTCCAAAAACATTTTTGTGATTGATAAACAATCACGCGTACCAGCTGTCTTTTTGTACAAAATTATTATGTATCATATCTCCAACAAAGATCACTATCAAAATCAAACTGTATGTAAATTCTAAAATGCTGTGGAAAGAAACAAATTTCTAATTTGTGTGGTCAGAACCCAGAAAATAGGAACGTTGTCTAAGGGATAATTATTTTTAATATTCCTTAACTCACAACACAAAACGCACACACACTCTATCTTGAGTTAGACTAAGATACAATATCAGACGTTAGTCAATTATCTAGACTCAGACTTTGATCAAATCCTGGAATAAGCCAACCATTTTGTATTCTATCGTGCTTAGATAGGTTTTAAAGTTGTGTATGGTCCCACCTGAGTATAGGAGATGGCGATAGTACGTGAGAAGTAAAAGTGTAAGAAATAGAGTTTCACGAGTGAATAGTTTAAGGAGAAGATCTGAATCTGGATTGAGTAGTTTCTCTAGTCCAGCCTCTCTATACGATTATAATTTAGTATAAGACAATCTTGCACTTCCTTATATTGAGAAATATAAGTTACCTAAACATTCACACACACACACACAGCTATGTGACAACAAGACACACAAACGTGAAAAAAACCATGGTAAATTTGGGTATGGGTCTGACCAACACACAAAGTTTAGTTCTTTTGTTGTTTATTGTCATTAAACTTTACAACATCTAATATCTAAAAAGAGAAAGAACAAATACATCAGAATTACATGCATAGAAAAATAACAAAATACGTATGCCCTTCCCTCATTGAGAAGAAAAGAACCCAACAAGTTAATAACCCCAAAGGTTAAAGGTTAGCACTAGGTTACAGTATAGACAGTAAAGAAAGAACACAGTTCCCATTAAATGTTATCCAATAAAATTAAACAATAGTCAAACAGAGTGCATATGATATAGCGTTTCCTGTATTAAAGAAAATATTTCACTCTCTTTTTCTCTGTCATACATGACCACACAATCTCGCTTCTTACCCTATTCTTGGTGAAACAACCCGTTGGATGTATAAACCATGAATACGTATTTAAGGTCCCGAGTATTTATCGTCCAAATTGGGCTACAGTCCCTCCTTTCAATAATTAAATTGTATAAGGGGAACGCCTTTAAACCCTCTGTGGATGGGAAGGAGCGAAGCTCCTGACCTGGTTGGAAGGAAAGTCCACAGGCTCCCCAGCCTCGCAATGACATGTCATTGCGCCGAAGGGCTGAAAACCCAAGTGCCGCTGGTTAAGAAAAAAAAAGGGGGAACGCCTAATTTGGTGGTTGATTTTCCTGGATAAACCCTGTCACCTTAGATAGTTAATGCCGAGACTCTCCTCTGAGATCTGATGTTCACAGTAAACAGTAGGAAAACATCTGATTGCTAAAACTGTTAATTATTGTTACTTGATGATGAGGATATATCCTATCGGCTGGCTCTGGTGAGTGCCGATTCTGAAATAGCGTTACTCTTCTGGATACAAATCCTTTTGGATACGACTATCAGATGTCGGGAGAACGGTTATTGGTATTACTCCACAATGGGCTGATAAAAGTGAATAGATATATTTTCAGGTGATTATAGTCCAGTTACTTTACTCTTTAAAATGTCAGTTAGTCTCTGTGGCGCGTCCTGTTCACAACTAAACTGGGAGACGCGTAAGCCAAAAGAAGACTACTTTAATCCGATCATTAAATGGAGAAAAGGCTAACATTGACCACAATGGACCAAAATATATGCCACAACAAAGCCACATAAAAAAAACCGCTGGTCGCCGGTTATCAGGTCAAGCCTAAGGATAGAACAACATTATGAAAAATAAGGCTATTAATATATTTTTTCATATATTTAATATATATATATATATATATATGTGTATATATATATATATATATATATATATATATATATATATATATATATATATATATATATATATATATATATATATCTCGGGAAGGGGACGAGACGATCTCTCATCCTCTATGTCAGTCCTGATTAAAGTTAAAAGGCGCATGTTGTGTCTAGCCTATCCTATCGCGCGTCACTTAGCGGATGCAAGTTTGGTTGAGGCATGCAGCCTTTTACCCCTCCTGCTCCAGTCAACGATCAGCGCATAATGTCAATTATGATTTAATTATCCCTACGCGCACTCAACAAATATCGACTGTAGTTAATAACTATTTGATTGTCGGCGTCTGTTTGTTTAGTCGCATGATAGTCAAACACAGTCACTTACTAATTTATACACAATGAAATAAAAGTGAATTTTATTCCGTCAATTATCAGTCGTGCCTAGTGTATTAATTAGTCAACGAAACCGTCTCTTTCTGTGTGATAGCGGGTGATAAAATTAACATTACAACTGAAACCTCTGGAATAAAAATAGCCCCGCGTTATTTAATTTGCTAGTTTTAACGCTAGAAAATCACCGTGAATTATAATGGTAAACTTAACACATTAAATCGCTTAAGCACAAATTTATATTACCAGAAATCCAGAAAGAAAACACTCCACTGCTCCAAAAAAAATTTTGTGATTGATAAACAATCACGCGTACCAGCGGTCTTTTTTTTTTTATAAAATTATTACATATCATATCTCCAACAAAAATCACTATCAAAATCAAACTGTATGTAAATTCTAAAATGCTGTGAAAAGAAACAAATTTCTAATTTGTGTGGTCAGAACTCAAAAATAGGAACGTTGTCTAGGGGATAATTATTTTTAATATTCCTTAACTCACAACACAAAACGCACACACACTCTATTTAGAGTTAGACTAAGATACACTATCAGACGTTGGTCAATTATCTAGACTCAGACTTTGATCAAATCCTTGAACGAGCCAACCATTTTGTATTCTATCGTGCTTAGATAGGTTTTAAAGTTATGTATGGTCCCACCTGAGTATAGGAGATGGCGATAGTACGTGAGAAGAAAAAGTGTAAGAAATAGCGTTTCACGAGTGAATAGTTTAAGGAGAAGATCTGAATCTGGATTGAGTAGTTTCTCTAGTCCAGCCTCTCTATACGATTATAATTTAGTATAAGACAATCTTGCACTTCCTTATATTGAGAAATATAAGTTACCTAAACATTCACACACACACACAGCTATGTGACAACAAGACACACAAACGTGAAAAAAACCATGGTAAATTTGGGTATGGGTCTGACCAACACACAAAGTTTAGTTCTTTTGTTGTTTATTGTCATTAAACTTTACAACATCTAATATCTAAAAAGAGAAAGAACAAATACATCAGAATTACATGCATAGAAAAATAACAAAATACGTATGCCCTTCCCTCATTGAGAAGAAAAGAACCCAACAAGTTAATAACCCCAAAGGTTAAAGGTTAGCACTAGGTTACAGTATAGACAGTAAAGAAAGAACACAGTTCCCACTAAACGTTATCCAAAAAAATTAAACAATAGTCAAACAGAGTGCATATAATACAGCGTTTCCTGTACTAAAGAAAATATTTCACTCTCTCTCTCTTTCTCTCTCTCTCTCTCTCTCTCCCTCTGTCATTCGTGGCCACACAATGTCGCTTCTTACCCTATTCTTGGTGAAACAACCCGTTGGATGTATAATCCATGAATACGTATTTAAGGTCCCGAGTATTTATGATCTGAATTGGGCCACAGTTCCTCCTTTCAATAATTAAATTTTATAAGGGGAACGCCTAATTTGGTGGTTGATTTTCCTGGATAAACCCTGTCACCTTGGATCGTTAATGCCGAGACTCTCTGAGATCTGATGTTCACAGTAAACAGTAGGAAAACTTCTAATTGCTAAAACTGTTAATTATTGTTACTTGATGATGAGGATCTGCCATCACCGGTGTCAATACCTTGTCGAGGTATGGCGGCTTGCGTACCCTGATTACCCCCAGAGCTATGCCAGCGGGAGTTTTACTACTGGAAGGTTCTACCAAGCTGGACAGGTTTGCGCGGGCAGGGGTCAGACGAAAGCAGACACCCTGGTCCTCCAGGTTGGGGGTTTTAGCATAGGGCTGACACCCCTGTCTGTGTAAAAAAAAAAAATTGAAGTTACGGAAACGATAACAAATAAACAAACTTTGCTGCGGGACGGACATCCGGAGTCTGAGGCTCGTATGACTATCAGTGGTGAAAGCCGAAAGGAAGCCACTGACATGAGAACGGACGTCCTGACCGCAAAACATGATACAAGAATAGGATTTTGGAATGTCGGGACAATGAATGAGACGGGTAAACTAAAACAGGTCACGGCAGATATGAGAAACTATAGGTTACACATTCTAGGGATAAGCGAGAGCAGATGGACAGGGGCAGGAAAAGTTAAAACTGCAACAGGAGAAACAGTACTTTACTCTGGAAGAGAGGATGGACAGCACAACGAAGGCGTAGCCATTATTTTACAGAAAGGAATAGAAAGGACATTACTGGAATGGAAACCCATCAACAACAGACTGATAAGATTAAGATTGAGAGGTCGATTCACCAATACTACAATAATACAATGCTACGCACCAACGAATGACAGCGATGAAGAGGTCAAGGATGAATTCTATTAACAACTGCAGAAATAAATGGAAGACACACCTAGATATGATCTTTTTATAATAATGCAAGACCTCAATGCGTAAGTTGGTACACACAATACATATAATGAAAGAGTAATGGGGAAATGCGGCGGCGGAACAGCAAACGAAAATGGGGATAAATTAATAAGTTTCTGTAGTATTAACAACCTGGTCATTGGAGGAACAATTTTCCCACATAAAGAAATTCACAAATTAACATGGGAATCACCAAATGGTCGGGACAGAAACCAGATAAACCACATCATGATTAACGGTAGATGGAGACATGCATTACAAGATGTGAAGGTAAGAAGAGGTGCAGATGTGGGAAGTGATCACCATTTAGTAGTAGCAAAACTGAAAGTGAACTAAGAAGGGCTGGACCAACTGTAACTACACAGAAAAGGTTTGACATCAGCAAATTGAAGGACCCCCTTACCAGAAAAGCTTTTGCGGCTGACATAAAGAAACGATATCAATTTGCCAAAAGTCAGGAAAAGACATTGACTGATGATATAGACCAGAAATTCAACACCATTTCAACAATATATAAGGAAAGCAGCAAATCATGCTTGGGATTCCAGGAAAGGAAGAAGCAAGACTGGATAACACCAGAAACATTAAACACCATAACACTGAGAAAGGAAATGAAAAGAAAGAAAACAGAAGCGAAGTCCCCCAGGTTAAAGCAACTATATAGCGAACAGTACAGTCAGCTGGACAAGGAAGTTAAACGCCAAACCCGAGCCAACAAAAGGAATTTCCTAGACGATCTTGCAAGACAGGCAGAAGAGGCAGCACTGAGAAATGAACAAAGCACAGTATACAAAATAACTAAATTCATCAGCGGAAAACGAGGTGCAAACAATATTACATTAGTAAGAGATAAGCAAGGAAATCTCATCACGACAGCAGAGGGACAGGAAACAAGATGGGCAGAGCACTTTAGAGAAACTCTGAACAGGGAACCACCAGAGACACAATTGAATGTTCCTGAGGCTGAAAACGATCTAGATGTAAATACAGACATTCCACGAAAAGAAGAAATCATCACAGCAATCAAAGGGTTAAAGAACGGAAAAGCTCCTGGCCATGATAACTTAAATGCAGAGCTATTTAAGACAGACCCTGAGCTAGCAGCAGAACTATTAGAACCACTATTTGCACAAGTCTGGAAAACGGGGACAACACCAACAGAGTGGAACAAAGGAATAATTGTCAAATTGCCCAAGAAGGGAGATCTTGCAGACTGCAATAATTGGAGAGGAATAACTCTTCTCTCAGTTCCCAGCAAAATACTAGGCAGGATAATTATACAGAGAATTTCAAAAGCAGTAGACCACAAACTGAGGAAAGAACAAGCAGGATTTAGAAAGAACAGAAGATGTGTAGATCATATATTCACTCTCAGGAACATTATAGAGCAGTGCTCAGAATGGCAAAGACAGCTGTAATTTAACTTCGTTGATTTTGAAAAGGCTTTTGACAGCATACATAGGGACAGTTTATGGAAAATACTGAGGGCTTATGGAATTCCAAGCTGCATAGTGTCAATCATAAAAAGCCTCTATGCCAACTTTACGTGTAGTGTTGGGCAGAGCAACCTTACCTTTGAGGTGAAGACAGGAGTACGACAGGAATGCCCCTTATCAACCACTCTATGTTTAACAGTCATAGACTAGGTGATGCGCCAGACAACAGAGGGCAGTCCAAGAGGAATAAGATGGACTACATTTTCTACATTGGAAGATCTGGAATATGCAGATGACATTGCACTACTAGCACATTCACATCAACACATCCAGGAAAAAACGGATAGACTTAATGAGTTTAGCCAGCAGGTGAACTTGAACATCAATTTAAAGAAGTCAGAGGGCATGACGCTCAATGTGAGCAACCTTGAGCCCATATCAGTAAGGAATCAGCAACTGGTACAGACAGACACCTTCACATACCTAGGATACATAGTAACACCAGAAGCCGGGGCAGACAAAGACATCGACATCAGAATGAATAAGGCAAGAACAGCCTTATTTTAGCCTAAACAACATCTGGAAGTCCTCTCAATACAGCACAAGCACAAAATTAAGATTATATCAGAGCTGTGTGCTTTCTGTGCTTCTCTATGGTGCAGAATGCTGAAGAGTTACAGAGAAGGAAATGTCGAAATTGTCCTCTTTTCACACAACATGCCTAAGAAAAATTCACCGAATCTTTTGGCCGAATACCATCACCAACCAAGATCTGCTTACTCGGAGCAAGCAAGAGGACATGCACACCATCATAGCTGGCAGACGCTGGAGCTGGGTTGGCCATGTCCTCAGAAGAGACCCCAATGCCATCACAAGAACAGCTATGCTTTGGACCCCTGAAGGAAAACGAAAGAGAGGCCGACCAAAAACAACCTGGTGGAGGACTGTGGAGGCTGAGATGGATGGCTGCCGACCGAGCAAAGAGGAAACAATTTGTTGTTGCCCTACAAGACGCTACTAGGCGTGATGGCCACTGACTGCTTTGACGGTCAGCGGCTAAGGATCAAAGAAGAAGAAAGAAGATGATGAGGATATATCCTATCGGCTGGCTCTGGTGAGTGCCGATTCTGAAATAGCGTTACTCATCTGGATACAAATCCACTTGGATACGACTATCAGATGTTGAGAGAACTGTTATTGGTATTACTCCACAATGGGCTGATAAAAGTGAATATATATATTTTCAGGTGATTATAGTCCAAATACTTTACTCTTTAAAATGTCAGTTAGTCTCTGTGGCCAGTCCTGTTCACACCTAAACTGGTGGACGCGTAAGCCAAAAGAAGACTACTTAACCCGATCAGTAAATGGAGAAGAGGCCAATATTGACCACAATATATTCCACAACAAAGCTACATAAACAAACCGCTGGTCGCCGTTGATCAGGTCAAGCCGAAGGATAGAACAACATTATGAAAAATAAGGCTATTAATTTATTTTTTCATATGTATATATACCCGGAAGGGGACGAGACGATCTCTCATCCTCTCCGTGAGTCCTGATTAAAGTTATAAGGCGCACGTTGTGTCTAGCCTATCCTATCGCGCGTCGCTTAGCGGGTGCAAGTTTGGCTGAGGCATGCAGCCTTTTACCCCTCCTGCTCCAGTCAACGATCAGCGCATAATGTCAATTATGATTTAATTATCCCTACGCGCACTCAACAAATATCGACTGTCGTTAATAACTATTTGATTGTCGGCGTCTGTTTGTTTAGTCGCATGATAGTCAAACACAGTCACTTACTAAATTACACACAATGAAATAAAGTGAATTTTATTCCGTCAATTATCAGTCGTGCCTAGTGTATTAATTAGTCAACGAAACCGTCTCTTTCTGTGTGATAGCGGGTGATAACATTAACATTACAACTGAAACCTCTGGAATAAAAATAGCTATGCGTGATTTAATTTGCTAGTTTTAACGCTAGAAAGTCACCGTGAATTATAATGGTAAACTTAACACATTAAATCGCTTAAGCACAAATTTATATTACCAGAAATCCAGAAAGAAAACACCACGAACTATTAACACATCTATTCCCAATGGTTCTAGGTAACGTGTTTAGACTCTCCGAAAAATTATGAGCTACACTGATAACTGATTTGGGAAAGACGCCGTTTATATACGATCATGTTATTATGATCTCTAGAAGATGTGAAATTTCCCACTCTGTTTCCTAGCAGAGAAATCTGAAACTACGTTTCCCAGATAAAAGGTTTACGATCGATTCTGGCCGTTGCTAACCGACAATAGAAGTTTAACCCGTGTAGCGGGCTTCCTTCCGAGATTTTCGCTGTTGCTCGAGATCACAGAGTTATCTGTTCCCTGTATGTGGTTTGCCCACTGCTATGAATGACAGGTTGCGAAAGAAGTTGATAAACAAACTCGTTTGTTATGGTCAAGTAAAAAGAAGCGTGGATTAAAAGGTGAGTCAGACAGGCAGATAAATGCGTGACTTTGTTAACGTATCTTAGGACGCTAACGGGAAAGCAAAGGCTGTCAGATGCTGTAGATTAGATGTCCATTATACGTCACACTATACCACTGTTGTCCTAAATAACTTATATCAAAGAACTACACACGGGCTCGTATTGCCAAAGGCATAACACAACAAGAGTTGGTGGCATATGACTAACGCTCATGAACAGCTTATATCCCATTTATTCAATTAAATACTTGACCACACATGGCCTGATGAAAATACAAATTTACGATTATATACGTGCCACAACAAGGAATGTATGTACTAATATCAATCTACAGAACGGGTAATCTGGCTACCACAATCCTAAAATGGACACCGCGCCATCACGCGGGAAAAACTTACATAGTAACACTGACTATGAAAATGCACGACAGTAACTTAGCATGTACCAAACTCAGAGCTAAGTAAATAACCACTTCCCTGGAATCCTTAATAGCAGAAATATTTAACACAAAGGAATAGGGCTCAAATGGTGGGCACCGCGTCACTCTCCTAGATATCACAGACAGCCGAAGCTGGCATACCAAAAACTGCGTCCGCTATGGATGGCAGTCAGATCTCCACTGACTATATTCGCGCCAGCCTTGCGCATTCCGTTACTTCCGCTGATCAAATGACTCCGCTGATCACATCACTATCCGGACGGATTTCGACCGACTAACAATCTAGAAATACGGACTAGAAATACGCCGTAACAACTGCACTCTGGGCAAACCCATAGGTGCTCAATTCTTCCTCAGTATATGTCGAAGAGTGTGAATGCTAATAGTTCCCGTAGCTCGCTTGTTGTATACACGACGTATGAGTCCTCTCATTTGTCCATCATGAGATATGTACTGTGCCATAGCCATGTCAAGTTCGTTGTAAATTTTGTGTGTGTTTTTTTCCCTTCTATGCTACCCTCTCGTGGTGCGCGTGTTTGAATACAATTATTACCTAGTTGTCTGCTATTCATTTTAACGAATATATCTTGATTTGGTATTGTTCCAAATTTCTTACTGTTCCTGCTCTTTCTTCATTTAAAACAAAATTATCCACATTTATCTGTTACGTTTATTTCCTGCAGTATAATTATTTTTGCAGTTGTTTGAAAACTCCGCCTAGGCCGGTCCCAAGCCCGGCTGAAAAAGGAGGAGGGCGGCCTGCATGGAGGCCGTAAGGAGGCTGCTCCTCCACCATGCAAAGGCACAACAGGCCAATCACCTGTTTGCTTTAAATCATTATTACGAGAACTACAAGAGAGAAAACCGGACTGATTCTAAAGGCGACGAACTGGAATGGACTACGGACTACGACTTATGGAACTAGGAACACACGAAGTATAAATGGGAAAGAAGAGGAGCTGGTGGAAGAGATGAGGAAAGCAAAACTAGAAATCCTGGCTATAACGGAAACAAATAAAAAAGGACAAGGAGTCATGGATCTAGATGGCTAGCACTGCTCTACAGTGGTGTACCTACTTCTGAAAGAGCTAAAGGGGGCGTGGGTTGCATTGTGGCCAAAAGCCAAAAGATAGTATCAAGGGATGGAACTTTGTCTCGGAGCACATTATGGTTTTAAAACTAAAAGAAGGAGAAACCATAGTCAACCTGGCCATAGTGTATAGGTCAAATGAGGATGAGAGAGCAGAGGTCAAGGAGGAATTCTTCGAGCTGCTTCAAAGGACAGTGGATGACTGCCTAGATGAAATTATCATGCTCGAAGATTTCAATGCCAGAGTTGGAAATGACCATGCTAGATGGGGTGGAGTTATCGGAAGATATGGAGAAGATAATCTTAATGACAATGGAAAGCGACTCCTTAGATTCTGTAGTGAGCCGAATGTGATCATTACAAACACAAAGTTCCCCCGTAAGCGCATACATCCATACACTAGATGTGAACCAGCAAAGAATGAGAAATCAGTGATCGACTATGCCATTGTTAAGGGGAGCTCATTCAAATCTGTCCAGAATGCTAGGGTCAGGAGAGGGCCAGAGATTGGTAGTGATCAACACCTGCTTACAATCAAAAGAATAACTGAAAGAGTTGCTCAGCCTAGGAACTGCCCCACATCACGCAAGAAACTAAGTAAGCGAATGGGAGAAATGAGCAGCACAGAAGAACAACCTGATGATTTGGAAACCCTCTGGCTTAAATTCAAGAACATCATAAAGACTGCTGCTGCAGAAGCATGTGGTGAAGTCCGACTTGGGAACAAGAGAAAGAAGACAGCTTGGTGGGCAGAGGAAACCAAAGAGAAAATAAGAGAGAAGAAAATGGCATGGAAACAATGCTTAGGAGCTAAAAACACAACAGGACAGATGGAGAAATATAGAGAATATTTTGACACTCAGAACAGAAGCAAAGAACAAGGTGCTAGCAGCAAAACAGATGTCCTAGGAAGAATTTGGAGAAAAGCTAGAAAAAGATGCGCAAGAAAACCAGAAATTGTTCTATAAGACCCTAAAGAACACGAGGAAGGAAAAACAATGCCCTCTCAAATTTATAAAGGACAAGCAAGGCAAATTGCTTACTGCCCCGAAGGAAGTAATGGAAAGATGGCAAGAATATTTCTCAGAACTCCTGGATGGTGAGCTATGTCAAGCATCAGAAATGATAACCACTAGCACAGAAAAGAAATCCAATGATGGTGAAGAAGACATAAAGATGGAAGAACTGAAGGCAGCACTGGAGAAAATCAAGATGGGCAAAGCAGCGAGGCATGGTGGTATAACACTAAGAATGGTTAAGTACTTGGGAGCATCAGGCAACCTATTACTCTTAAGGGTCCTACAGGCAGCGTGGTGCAACAAGACCATACCAAAAAATTGAGAGATTGCCATCATAACACCAATTTTCAAAAAGGGTGACAATCGACAATGTGGAAACCATAGAGGCATATCCCTTCTCAGTGTCCCTGGTAAAACCTACTCTAGAATCCTAGAGCAGAGACTCCGACGCCTTGCTGAGCCACAACTGGATGAGGTCCAGTGCGGATTCCGAGCAAACTGAAGTATTCAAGACCTAATCTTCACAGACAGCTGAGTGAAAAGGCTCTTGAGTATAAGAGTGAGTTCCATCTTTGTTTCATAGATCTGGAAAAGGCGTTTGAACGGATCACATGGAGCAAACTTTGGGACTGTTTGGCAAGGAAGAACTATCCAGCACCTCTATATCATGCGATACAGAGCTTCTACAAGTCTTGCAGAAATTATGTGAAGACAGCAAACCATACGTCAGAAGCATTCAGAAAACCCCGCTGGTGTAAGATATCCTGTCACCTTATCTTTTCATACTCCTCATGGACGATGTCATCAAGGCGTGTAAGGAGAGAACAAGAAAGTATTCAGTGGGGTTCTGGGAGATGAGACAGGTCTGTATTTCAGAGCTGGCATTTGCTGATGATGTTGCCCTGATTGCTAAATCAGAGGCACATCTCCAATCCAACCTGCAAGTCTGGAAGGAAGAGCTGGAGAAGAGAGGGATGGTCATATGCAACTCTAAAACAAAATCCATGGTGATATCACGAGAAGAAAGAAGACATCAGATTAAGTTGGGAGAACAGGTCCTTGAGCAGTTCAAATACTTTGGAGCTATTATAGACCGAAAAGGAGGCATCAAAGAAGAGTTGGCCACTCGAAAAGCAGCAGCTGGGAGACTTTTTCAGGCCATAAATCGAGGTTTCCTCAGAAAGAGAGAGGTTGGTAAGAAAACGAAGATGGCTGTATACCACTCCACCTATGTCCCAGTCTTGACATATGGATGCGAGTCATGGGCAATGACTACAACCCACAAATGCCAGATCCAAACCTCAGAAATGAGGTATTTGAGGAAGGTGGTTGAAGTAACAAGAAGAGACATGGTCCGCAACCAGACGATACGTAAAGGCCTAAAATCTCACCCACTGCAGACCCAAGTAGAACAGTCTCAACTAAGATGGTTTGGCCATGTCTGCAGAAGGGGAGAAGATCGGCTACCACGACAAGCATGGGAAACAAAGAGCCAGGGATCTAGACCCCCAGGACGACCCAGAGTCCGCTGGGAGGACAACAATAGACAATCTTTAAAGGACCGAGGACTAGAATGGAACCAAACCAGGAGGAAGACAGCCGAAAGGATAGTCTGGCGCTCTCTCTTCCAAACTTCTACACCTGATGGTAAAAGGGAACGACTAAGTAAGTAAGTTGTTTGAATACATTTCCCCAGCTCTGATATGTCGTATTTCACATAATCCTAATAAATGTACATTCGTTATTTCTGTGCAGTGTAAGATCGTGTCATAGAAGAAGTCAGCAACATATTTAATAAACAGCATTGTCCCTCAGGATGTTATGGAGAGGCATTATCACACATGCCAGCCTGGTATGATACACCAAGAAGAATACACATTCAAAGTGTTTTTATATAAAATAATTAAAGACTTAACATTGCTCATCTTATACTCTGTTTGTAAAATGGAAAGTTGCCCATGAAGTTCACCGTTGATTTTCAGGCTATTCGCGTGTGTTTCAGGGTGTTGTGCAATCAAGTTTTCCTTATTTTCTCCTGAAAAGGATTAGTTGATAACAAAGTCAGCTCTGATACTGTCCACCAGTCTCCAACTAAGTCTTCCTCCGTACATCCACGCAAGTGAATCAGGACCAAGTATCCGTGACCCATCTATCATTCCTGAACTCTGTGTTTGGCTAAGTTGAGATTCTGCTGCTGGTCGTATTTGTTGTTCTATAATTATCTCAGTTTGTTTTCATGTTTTTGCAAACTTGCCTCTGCATATGTTACATTTATGTTCATTAAACAGGATCACAGGCGCTGAACCATAACCATAAAAGTATTTACTAGTTTATTTAGTATTAAGCATTTCAATGTCTTAATTATGTACGCCCTGATTCCAACCTGCGGGTATACATATCAATAAACAAAGTTGATTGTTCGTACAAATGGTATAAAAGCTTGTTAGCAACAGGTACGACAAGACCACAAGGAGTCGTGGTAAGTATAAAGTTGTATTTTTGTATAGTCAGTTTTCATACGGTTGTTAAAGGTTTATTCAGACTTAATTTATGTTCTTTAAAGTTGTATTCAAGAAAAACGTAGGCAACGCTACACTGAACAATCATTATTACTGTGCTGTCAGTGATATACCGCTAAAGATTAAATGCAATTTCTATGTCTGTTCGATAGCTTCCATTTTGAAGACAATTTTCATTCCATCAGATCTTCCTCCAATATGGCGACTTAACTTTTCAAGGTAGCGATTTTCTATACGTTTTTTTTATAAACCTGCCAAACAGATAGACCACTGCTGCCTTGCAGGTAGGCTGGCTGAGGACAGTCGAAGGCAAAGGAAGGCAACCCTACATAAATGCCCGTTGAAATCGAATGCATTGGGCCACAGGCCTAAAGAAACAGTGCAAAGTACACCGCTCGATAAAGATAGGAACTACCGATCAGTGTAACTGTGGCACTGATAAAATGACTGCTGAACATTTGCTTCAAAGTAGCCCAACATATGCAGAACAGAAAAAGCGCATATGACCGACACCAGTACCATTCGTGGAAAATCTCTACGGAGATTCAAATAGCCTCAGACTGACTGACTTTTGCATTCTCACTAAAACATTCAAGTTGACGTCTGAGAGAGAACAAAGAAGAAGAAGAAGAAGAAGAAAAAGAAGAAGAAGGTCTTCCTCTGCGAGAAAGTTAGATTCTGTTTTTAAGCTAAGGTCTTCACTTTGTTCGTCTTCGACATTCTTCTGATCAGTACAGTTTCTTCTAGAATGTTCATACGTTTCATCGACAATGCGCTACAAGTTTTATTTCCTCCAACACAAAAGTACTAAGCAGCCCTATACTAACCCCAGTGACATTTTTGTACGTTTCTCCTCCTGCAATTCTACTCGGACTTTCTCATCTGGCGCCTCGTGCACTCTTGACTTGTATTTTCAGAACTCTCTATATCATTCAGCAGCTCCGCCCACAAAGTCTGCGACATGTCAACCTGACTTCTGCTGAGTCGTTTGCTCTTTCCCAATTTTGCTGCAGAAATGAAATTGTTATCAATCATGGCGATAAAGGGAGGTGGGATCCGCTGCTATCGTGCTTTGGCGTATAAGCTTAGTACATACATGTAGACAAAAACCAGCGAATCAACAGTTCATTCTATAAGCCTAGTTTTGACACTGTTTCGTTTGCTAACAATCTTCTTCCTTCAAGTGCAAATTAACTTTGCATTCAGGACAATTTCTCGGATAAACATGTTTTCTACATGCTTCCTAAAATCAATAGACCAAATAATCCTGGCAGACCTATTCGTTCGACCTGAGTCGGCCTTATTGTATACCCTACAGTTCAGATTTCCTTGACAACGTCTTCCAGCCTAACGTTGAGAATCTTATCTCCTGTTTTTTTTTTTTTTTTTACATTACACCTATCATGCTTTTAACGCCATCTCCTCTGGTCAGCTCTCCCCAGGCTGCACCTACTGTCTTTTCCTGTTAGATAACTGTTCACTGTACACATCCATTCCTCACTCTGATGGTCTCAAATATCGTTCTTTTTTGACAACCGAACCAATGCCACCAAATATAAGTTTCTCTCATTCGTTTTGAGGAAGTAGTTCTAGAAACCAACTTCATGGAGTTTAATTGTCAATTCATTGACAAGATCGGAGTTTGTACGACACTCCATATTGAAAACCACTTTGTGACAAGCTCATTACTCGTGGAAGGGCAGAATGTTAGACGGGCCTGCGCGTCCAATTCTTTACCCTTCGAAAATAAAGTTCGTTCGTTCGTTCGTTCTTTATTGGCCTGAGCTGATTTTTCTGTGTTACAGGTAAATATCGTCATGTTTCTCGTAGCGGTTCTTACTTTGCTGCTGTCAATCGTATCGGGTAAGTAATGTTTGTGAAAAGTGTATATGTCTTTGAAGACTTTAGTTACAAAATGGACTAGCTATTCATAGTTAACATTTTAAGGAAAGGAAAGAAAGAAAAAAGACCCACATCCGAAAACTATTGCCTGTAAACCACTGTCCTTTCACCAATGCAACGAAAAACTCAGTGTATTGCGGACTTAGATAAATTTCCACTTTCCGAATTTTCCGTTAACGCAGGTGGTGAATAGAGTTTACTGTTCCAAGTTCCATAGCCCATTGCTGTTGTTCCAACAGTCAGCATAATGCCTTTTCCTCAGTTTCACAAAGTATTTTTAGTGCCCTTGTTCTCGACTGTCCCCTCAGCTCAAACTTTCAAAAATCATACACTGATGCAGCCACGAGCCCTCTTGCACCCACCTCAACAGCCATGACCCTTGCAGTGAACCCATCGTGTATCAGATCCGCGGCCAGATTACTCTACTTGACCGATTTGAACAAATGTTGCTCTTCCAATCTGGATTCAAGTGACACGGTCATTTTTACAGGATGGGGTAACGAGCCCCATTCCCAACCCTCCTTAGTCGCTTTCTACGGCATGCATGGCAGGGAACAGTGTTACTATTTTTTGCTCCCCTTTCGGGCCCCGGTAACACACGGGTGACTGCAGACATTACAAAGAAGTATTGCAGCATATTTGGCATCCCAGAGGAAATTAGATCTGACAACGGTCCACATTTCTCAGGTCAAGCATACAGAAATTTCACTAAGGACTGGAAGATCATACACACAACATCATCGCCTAGATACCCTAAATCTAATGGCTTCATTGAGAGACAAATACAAACTGTCAAGTCAGTCATGAAGAAAACAAGAACAGAGGATGTACACCTAGCACTCTTGAGATGGAGAACGACACCCATAGACAGTAAGATTGATAGTCCAGCAGAACTCATGTTTAACAGAAGAATTAAAGACCTTCTACCATCTAAGGTCCACTTCCGTCCACAACACAAAGACAGCCCATATGATCGACTTCAGCATCGTCAGCAAGTTCAGAAATCCAATTATGACAAATGTGCCAAAGACTTACCACCATTATATCCTGGTCAGCATGTGACTACCTACAACCACAACAATGGCACATGTTCAAAAGCAACAATCATTTCCAGAAACCTTGAACCCAGGAGCTATACCATAAGATCAGACAGCAGCGATCACCTCCTGAGGCGAAACAGAGTAGACATAAGAGAAATCCCACAGAACACAACAGAGAAGAAAATTTCCATGCTTTCAACAGGCAATGCAGTACCTCCAGACCTTGGTAACCCACAAAACCAACAACCACTAAAGATGAAATCACAACCAACTCTAGCTAAACCAGGAACTTCAGCAGAACCACCACCCTTTACACCACTCGTTCTGGCCGTACAGCGAAACCTCCCAGCCGATACAGACAGTAACATATATGCTCACACTGAACATTACACATACATATGCTCTCTCACATGAAACATTTTGTGTAATAGCTTTTCCCAAACGTAGTTTAACACAAGTTGATTCTTGTTCTTGAGTGAACATTCTATATCTCTATTGGCATTATTAGTTTTGCTGCGAGTTATCCTAAATATCTGTTATTCCTTTTCAATAGAAATGTTTGCACACATTTTTTTTTTCAAAAAAAAAAGGGGGGGGGGGGAATGTAATATAATACATTAAAATACGAAACTACACATGTACGAGCATTAAGAAATAAAGTTAAATGGTAGCAAACTGATCAAGCGTTACTGTATGCATTGTGAAACGTATGTGTGCGTGTGAAGAGAACGTAGTCAAGCTTATATACATATATAATAACATTACATTCACCACCCTGTGATTAAAATAGTACAAGAAACTAGGATTCCATCGTCTGCACATATATTTCATTTGTAGACTTCTGGGCTTTGTGAATATAAGTTGTTCAAGACTCCAACAAGAACGTGTCAGGTATCTAGAGAACTAAAAATTCCTAGCAATAAGAAACTTCGTAGACTGCAACTGGGAATGTGCTATTTTAGAATAGAAGAACCTTACTGTGCAGAGTGTCTAGAAACCAAAAAGGGTATAGAGCAAAGCCTACTAAAATGTAGGAAGTATGAACAACAGAGAAAACCAATATTAGAGTATATACAAGCAAGCAATTCATCCATGACTGTGGAGCAGGTGTTAAGAATAGATAGGCCTAGAGAACTGCACAATATAGTAAAACTGTATATAGCAAGAACTAAAATTAATATATAAAGATCAATGATGGTGCAAGGATAGCAGGTTGCCTGATGGGATGGGATGCTCGTGTGGATGATGATAGATAATTGGTGGATTTGGTGTAATCTCAGACACCCATGGGATTTTTTCACCTGTTAACAACAGGGCAGTTATGAGAGACTTTACTTTTTTTTTTAATTGTTGTTGTTTGTATTTGTTTTTTTACTTTTATTGTTTGTTTATTTCTAGGACAGGGAGGTCATATACATTCACACAATTTTACAGTTTTGATTTACTATATTTGGATTGGGAAAGGGGGGGGGGGGAGAAGATACTAAATTTTGATATCGGAAATCAGATTTTACTATCTTGAATTTACTACACTATATATCTTAATTATAACCCATCAAGGGTTGAACGAGATACTTTGTGAAAAACAACAAAAATTTGCTAATTTCACATCAAGGCTGATTCCTCGTAAGTTAATAGCGTTGTTTACAATTTTAGAAGTCACAGTACCTACACAATTATATGTTTGTCTCGCATACAGTTTTGATTTTTATGCGAAGTTAGTCTGTTACAAATGATTTAGTTTGTGTATGTCTGTAACTATCGATCTAGTTCGTTGTTGTCTGTAACTAATGATCTAGCTCATGTATGCCTGTAACTAATAATCTAGTTCATATATGTCTGTAACTAATATCTAGTTTGTGTGTGTGTTTATAATTAATGATCTAGTTCGTTTATGTCTGTAACTTGATCTAGTTCATGTATATCTGTAACTAATAATCTAGTTCATATATGTCTGTAACTAATGATCTAGTTGCTGTATGTCTATAAACAATGATCTAGTTCATGTTTGTCTGTAACTAATGATCTAATTCATCATTGTCTGTAACTTTTAATCTAGTTCATGCATATCTGTAACTAATAATCTAGTTCATATATGTCTGAAACTAATATCTAGTTTGTATGTGTGTCTTTAACTAATGATCTAGTTCATTTCTGTCTGTAACTAATGAAATAGTTAATGTGTGTCTTTAACTAATGTTCAGGTACATGCAGGACTATAATTAATGTTCTAGATCATCTTTATGTAGGTTGATAGGATGTATGTCTGATTTTACCCAAATGTCTTTCCATCTGGCAGCCAGTTAAGTTGTCTACAGCATTAGGATTAGGGATGTGGTTAGTGTTCCTAATTCATATCTCTTTATTACTCATCTCATCTCATAATCGGAACCTCGTCTACCCCGTAAACAGGGTGTTGAGGGGAACCAAAGAACACAAGGCTCCTGAGCAAAACATGTAATCAAAATGTTAGACAAACCACGTGATTCGCCCATTGTGTTCTTTATTACTACATCTCTGAATTTATATTGAAGGCCATAGTGATGTTAGCGAGGATCAATAGACATTTGGACAAAAAGAAACTGCACATACGTACCACTATCTTTCATTTCAACCATTAGTAACTAATATTCTAGTTCACATGTGTCAGCTCTGGTTGTATGTATGACTGTAGCCAATATTCTAGTTTTATATTTGTGACCAGCTGCGTGTATTAGGGAACAGAATACTGGATGGTCTATCACTGTCCTTTATGCAGCTAATTACTTATCCAGTCAGCTATCATTGATTTAATTTGTCCACCATAGTGCCCACTTTTGCATGGAGCATAGTTATATAAACCAAACGACTTATGTGATGTTTAATAATTTCTAAATGGACACTATAACATCTGAAATATGGCATCTGATTAACGTCATATGATGTATGATTCTTGTTCCTCAAATACGGCACAATTCAGTATGCAGGCAACTCTAGGATGAATAAACAGCAAGAAAACATAAATGATTAATATATTATCTCCACAAAAATATTTAATGAAATAATGTTAAAACAGGTACACAAGTTCTTATACTGCAGGACAGTAATAATGTTAGATAAGAATAAAATGAATAATCTCTACAGAAATGTCTAATATATTTTTTAAAAAGAAATCCAAGTTCAAATACAGTTGGACAGGGATAACAGATTAAACTAAATTCATAATGGAGATTAGCAAAATATGTCAAGGAAATAAGGCTTTAAAAGAAAAAAAATATTGTTTATAATAAATCATATTCAGAACAATCATAATACAAGAAAAATAATATTAAGTGAATATGACTGATGCAGTAATTATATCAGATTCAAGGTGGGTACATTCATTGCATTTTTTTCTCTGCAGGTCTTGAAGGTCATTGCCAACCGAAACAGTCTAACAGAACTACAGGTAATACAAAAATGGAAGAAAAGGAGGGAAGAAATATAATAACCTGTTTATTCACGTGTCTCTTAGTTTGGTTTTTGGTTCATGCACAGAAAAACTGGTGTTAGTCTTATGCATGGAATACTAAGTTTAACCCCATGTGGGTTATAATTTGGGTATATAGTTGTGACAGTATTTCCTCCCCTGCTTTGCAGTAGTGGTCCAACAGTGGCCAAAACTCAAGAGTTTCTATTATAGGCTTCAATGGAGTCTATCTTTATACCAGATTACTCTTGGCAGAAATGTAGATAGAAGAGTAATAAAGCTTCTATCACATGGGAGTCTTCACAAGATATTCAGATAAGCGAAAACAATGCTGGCTGTTGCTGAGTACGTTAATTCTGTAATCTGCCGACACCTGTTATGAAGAATTTAAACAATAGTTTATTCTAGCTCATTAAGCCCCTGATTTACTCAGTGGAATTCTATTATTATAATATAGCTCTGTTTAGAGTGTGTGTTTAGTAACTTTGACTGAGACAAACATGTAGTACATTTAAAATGATTAAATGGAAGTTAAATTTGTATCATTACAAGTAACAAAATTTAATAATCACTGTAAGTTTAACAGTTTAAAAGAAAGGAATAACAGTTAGTTACAAAATGACGTTTTAATCACTCGGGTGATGGTTTTTGGATAAGAACTTCAAGTGGCAGCATATAGGTTAACTTAGCTGCCAATGATGATTCTAATCCTCCTCCTGATGGGTAGGTTCTTTTCACTCTGCTTGCGCTCATCTCTGGTCAAAGTTCAGGCTCCACATGTTCCCAGAACGTCAAGGAGTAACGACCAAGCTGGTTCTGCAACTGTCTATAAGACCATCTTATGATGACGTCTCGCACATCATCAGTCCACTTCTACCTTCACTTGGTTCTAGAGATAGTACTTTCTGCAGCTACCACCAATAAGCCAATCTTGGCTACAGACTTGTTGGTCAGATGAATAAAAGAGATGAGTCAGTCCCTAACACGCATCTGGGGTGTCTTGATTTTGACCATAAATTCCTTCTCTGACTCCGTTTGTTTCATCAGTTTCCTAGTCCCGGTGTTCCTTATTAAATTGTAGAGATTTCCTGTGCTTGGTAAGTCTTATTTGGTTCTCCAATAAAAGGTCCGGTTAACAAAAGGAATTCTGAATCCAGTCTTCACTCTGGCGATGTCTGATGTTGTCTTGGCGAGCGTGAAATTCACTGTGAAATAAAACTGCAAAATGGTCAGACTATATTCCCTATCTTCCCAAGCATTCGTTAGTAAGGGAGTTAAATAAACGCTCCAATCATATTCAAACAGGTCAGATGTGGTACTTTCAAAATATTTCCGACACGGAAAAATTTTGCAAAGGTCACGTCTCCCATATATGGTAATATGTTGTCCAATGCCCTCGTGTACAAACTTACAGGCAGATCGGCAGACACACGTGACATGTGTAAGCTGTAATACTTATTACAAGGTACTTGTAAACGAGTGACCGGAAGCTATTATGTCACACTTGTCTGCCCACATGTATCACTTACTTACTTACTTAGTCGTTCCCCTTCTACCGTGAGGTGTAGAGGTTTGGAAGAGAGAGCGCCAGACTATCCTATCGGCTGTCTTCCTCCTGGCCTGGTTCCATTCTAGTCCTCGATGCTTCAAAGATTGTCTAATGTTGTCCTCCCAGCGGACTCTGGGTCGTCCTCGGGGTCTGGATCCTTGGCATGTATCACACAGACAGTAATTTTGTTATCTGTCATATGAGTACGCAAACTCCATGTTTGCTCAGCTGGGTTACCACCCGAGTCGCTTTATCAGCGGTTAAATCTAACACGCCGCCAACTATCTTATCTCAGTCGCTCACCGCAAGCCAGGATGACCGGGTAACAAACCGGTGACATTATCTGCAAGGAATGTCACAAATGTTTGAACATACAAACTATTTGCTCCACAAGCAGAAAATTATCGAAAAAAGAAAGAAAAGTGCGATAATTGACAGCACATAATAAAAATCAGTATCACAAATGTACCGATACTGCTGGATAGAACCAAAGATCGCGAAGAGGTTGTCCATTTCAACACACATGCCCCCCTCTCCTAAGAGATTTGTAGAATATCTAGCTATGGGCGGACACTTCTCGATGGGTTCTACTGTTTCCTGGGTTCTCTCTCTCGTAGAGTTGTGCTCTCTTCCTTTATCTCGGCGGCGAGTGACTGAGTTTCTCGCTTGGCAGTGTGTGCAGCTATGAACGAACTGACGCACATCTGCCCACCGTCTAGGCCAAAAGTAATCCTCCTTAAGGTTACTCATGGTAGTTCCTACTGAAACATGTTCTCCTGATGATGATACATGAGCCGCTTTCATGACGGAGGGTCTTAAGGGGAGAGGCACCACGAGTTGCTTCCCTTGCCTCGTCTGTCGAAAAATAATCCCATCCTTGTTGTGGAAAGTTCCAGCTGAAGTATGGTTTATTTTGAGCTGACTGTGTGCAGAGTATGGCGCTAAAGTAATATCTTCCTTCTGCGCTCGTCGTAACTCTGCTTTACTTCATAGAAATGTCGAGTTGAGGTGCGAGTTATCCAACTTTGGTTGTTTGTTACTCTGCTCAAACTCTTTCTTCGAAGTTTCATCCTTCTGGTTGTCCAGAACAGCTAACAGAGCAATCTAGCACAAACTGTCGAACATCATGTCACAATCCTGGCCAGAAGTATTTCAATGAGACCTGTTTTACTAGGGCATATGAAACTTTAATGGGATGGGGCATGGTTAAATGCATTTCTTGCATGAGGCAGGTGTGATAGAGTAATGGGACAACTCATCATCTCATCTCAACCCGTAACCCGTCATGGGTCGTAGGGGTGCCATGGTGGAAGCATCGGCAGACATAGTCCTCCATTGCTCTCTATCCTCAGCAATGCGTACAAGTGTGGAAAAACCGTGCCCTGCCCATTCTTTGATGTTATCAGCCAAGGATTTTCTTTGCCTTCCTCTTCTCCATTTACCTTCGACTGTTCCCTGGAGGATCGTTTTCGAAAGGGAGTCATGACGAGTTACATGCCCAAACCAGGCAAGCTTTCGACGTTTCACTACCAACAAAAGTGGTTCTTAGTGGCCTGCATAGGTGTTTATTTTCTCTCTAACATAGACAATTGTTTTGTGCTCTTTATAGCAAATGCGCAGAAATCTTCTATAACATTTATACTCGAAAGCCTGAATCCTTCGCTCCGTATCTGCAGTGAGTGTCCAGCCCTCACACCCATACAAGAGAATAGATAATACAAGTGATTTGTATAATTTGATCTTCACAGGAAAACTGATGTTACTTTTCCAGATCACATTCAGCCTTGTTATGGCAGCTGAGGCCATCTCAGGTCTTGTCTTGATTTCTTTACTTAATCTTCCATCACTACATATAGTGGACCCCAGATATTTAAAGGTGTTAACTTCTTCAAACGTTTGCCCATTTAACGTAATGTTGGTCGGAACATGTTTCTTATGGCTATTCACTAATATCTTGCTTTTTTCTATATTAATTTCCATCCCATACGTTCATGTTACTTTCTCCAGTCTAGAGGTAAGGTCTTGAAGTTCTGATTCTGTTCAACTAGCTGTCTCTTTTTCCCCACCCGTCGATATGCCATACCTTTCTCCCTGTAGTATGTTCCCTGGAGAGTATGGGCGTAATTTCCATACAGCTTGGAAAAGCAAGGCTTGAGGGTTTGATCGGCCCTTTGTGCCTGCTTCAGCTCTGAAATATTCAGGCTTTGTAAAAATGACAACTCAGGGGCCACTGAGGCGTATCCTGTGTTCTCTATCTTTTGTGTTGGCCTGGAGTTACCCGAGGGACCTCCAAGGAACACGTACTTTCTCCCTAAAATGACAGGATAGACTAAGTCGTCTACCACAGCGGCATTGATTTTTCCCCTGACATATCGGGTTGAAACATCAATTTCCGCAACCGGGAGAAGCATGGGTTTTATACTCTTCTGAGGCCCCTGTATTTCTACAGTTTCACAAGTGTATTGGTAGGCCTTCACCAAAGATGGACAAATAACGCTGAATATTCTAAGCCCGAATCATACAGGCACCAAAATGGTTTGGTTACCAAAGGTTACGTGTTCAGTAATGGAAGGGTAACTAGGATGTTGTCCGTATGCCTGAGGGTCATGTTTCCCTATCGGCCCCCTGATGCAGCAAGTGACACTATAAGGGCCAGATTTCCGCCTCTTATAATCCAATGTAAAATGTGTGTCAGTTTTGCATGATTTACAATATTGTATGCCAGTTCCCTGGGCTGAATTGCTCTGTTTCTGCCACTGGTGATCTTGTGGTTGTTGTTGCTGTTGGTGGGCTGTTTTGTGTGTTCTTTTGTCCGTACTTTTGGAGCTATCTTCTGGGTGATCCTTCTGTTTGGGGTGACTATCGTGGTGGCGCCTTTTAGACGGATTCACTTCCGACTGGGGGCTCTGGTACCTATCAGCAAACAGTACCACCTGCTCAAGAGTTTCGGCCCCAAGCTCAGCCAGGAATCTTTTCATGTCAGGGGTGAGCGAGTCCTTGAACTGCTCCACGACAATCATCTCCTTCAGCCCTTCAAAAGATTCATCGAAGATGCTCAGGGACCCCCACTTCTCCAAGTACGTTTCTAGCCGTGTAGCAAACTGCCGAAAAGATTCATCTTTCTGTCCTTTCACCTCACAAAATTTACCACGAAAAGTCTCTCCATTTAGCATAAAACGCTGAAGCAGAGCTTTCTTCAACATGTAGTTGTTCTGTTCTTCCGTGGGCATCTTGAGAAACACATCATAAGCAGATCCCCTAAGTCTTTGGGATAGCTTCATATTGTATCTCTCCCTCTCCAAGCCATATGTAGCTGCTAAGAATTCAAATACCAACGGGCTGATCACCCGTTTGCCAGTCACTTCGATTACGGAAACAACAGCAAATGGATTGATTTGCCGTTGCCCTAAAGACGCCAATAGGCGTGATGGGAAACAATGGCAAAGAACACCTATCTGCTGTTGCCCTAAGACGCCACTAGGCGTAATGGCCACTGACTGCTTTGACGGTCGGTGGCTAAGGACGGAAGAAGAAGAAGAAGAAGAAGAATTCAAATCTAGAGAGATATATGTCAATTTCCTTTGAAGCCTCAGAGTAAACATCTAACTGCACTAGGTGCCACCACCTGAGTGGTGCTTCCTCCTTCGCTATTTTGAGAACTGCCAGACCCGTCATTGTTAGAACTAGAATCAACTCTTCTTCCTTCAATCTCTAATTCCTTCATTTTAATAGCGTGGGCTCTGTCGGCCTGTTCCTTTGCGAATGTTCTCTCCTATTCCTTTTCTGCTCTTTCAGCCTGTTCCTTTTCCTTAGCGAATGCCCTTTTGGCCTGTTCCTTTTTTTCTTGGAATGCCTTCTCCTGTGCCTTTTCCACTCTTACATTTGCTCTCTCTGCGGCTTTGTAAGCCCTTTGCTTTTCCTATTCGTGTTCTCTGGCCATCCTTCTCTCTTCCCTCTCGGCTCCATTCTCTGCCTCCATCCTGTCTTTTTCCTCTTTATCTGTTTCTTTCTGTTCTCTCACTGAAGTAAGCACAAAGTCAGAAAGTTCCTTGGCTGAAAACCCTAGTTCGCAGCCTAGGTAAAAGGATGTTTCGGGACTCTGCCATTCTGAGCGAAAAGTCTGTTTACAAAGCTACACAAATGCACAACAGCTACTAACACTAAACACCAAATTACAACACTTAATTTACCACGCCAAGTGAACTTCTTATTTAAATATAACTTTAACTTTAGTTACAGAGATTTCGTTTCTTTCAATTATTCAATTATTCTTTACAAAGTTGTTGTTATTGTTATTTATACATACAATGAATGTTCAGTCTTGGAACTGAAAGATTTAATCATTTTGCTTTAATGCTGATATCAGGTGTTCACCACATACTTAACTTAATCATCATCATTTTGCTCTATGCTGATATCAGGTGTTCACCACATACGTAACTTAATCATCATCATTTTGCTTTATGCTGATGTGATGGGGTGGGCGAGAGATGATGATGCTGTTGTGATATGTGATCACTTTCTTGCACACTCGCAACCAACCCGATCAACAATAAAACTCTGATTCTAAGGCAGGGGCTGTATTTATTCATACAACCCAGTCAGTGACCCAAACATACAAAGCAAACTAAGGAACAAACATCAAACAAGTAACCAAACAAACAAAACACCCAGCCAGTGCTCAATTGCTAAAGCTGAATATAATTCTCATGACTAGACCGCTGGCCATCGCACTTTTTTTAATATAGGCCGCTAGGGCTAATCGCTCAACTTAGTACGTGCGCGTAGTAATTGGGCCACGCAAATAACACACGCGATGGATGCTCTAGAAGGAGCGAAAACACAAATATGAACTTCATGGAGATTTTGGGGCGTTTATTATGGCCCCATTACAAATCATCCTCCTGAAGATGTTGTGGTCCCCCACAACCTACTCTCTGCTGTTGGCGCTGCGCCTAATTCTTTCTGAGCGGCAAGGCTTTGGGCTCAGATTCTGTAATAGGTACAACCCGGCTGGGGACCCTCTTGGTCATCATGTTATTAGTTGTACGTTGTTGGGCTGGCAGTTGCTGTGGTTTAGAAGATCCGTCTACTTGTGCAGCGTCGCTGCTTGCTTGTGACTTCTTGTCAGTGCATGCAGCTGTCGACCTTGGCGGGGGATTGCTTCTAACCTGTTTTATACTCGTTTTGTGTGGACAGTGGCTTACATTCCCCACAATCTGCTTTAGATGAGTTTCCTCTTCTGAATATCGATGTGCATTCCCTCCTATCTGCTTAGGATGAGTTTCCTCCCCTAAACGACGACCAGTTTTCTCGGCACCCTTAGGGTGCCAGTTGTCATGGCCATCTCTTGGCTTGCACCCTAAAAGCAACCTAGTTGTGGCAGTACGTTTAGGGAAAGAGCTCCTTGAGGGACAGGCAAATATCAAATGTTCTGTGGACTTGCACTTAAAGCATCGTTTCGGAAGCAGGCCTTGAGGGTATTTGGCTGCCATGTGGCCTGAGAACTCTCCACAATTGTAGCACCTCAACCTTGTAGGCTTTCTCTGTGCCATGGGTCGCCTCCTACTTCCCTTACATTCTTGGCCGCCAATGCCGCATACATAGACTGCTTCCATGCCCTGGACAGATGGTTTGCGATCAAAGTCTACTTGCTCGTTCCTTGCCAGACTCCTTAATCCTTTTCTGAAGATCTTGGTCTGATGTACGAATACATCAATACCTCCGTCATCTGGCGTAATAAACCCCCATCCCCTGTCGACATTATACCCTTTGCAAACCCTTTGTCATACTAGAATTGCTTTGACAGCTAGCGCCTTCAATAGATTATCTAACATTTGGAAATTACGATCACTGAATATACATACCAAGCTTCGTCTGTTTAATTCGAATGTTATCTCAGTGTTAACATACGGCTGTGAAAGTTGGAAAATCACAAAATCATTGGAGAACAAGCTGAATACATTCGAGAACAAATGTCTTAGAAAACTCATGAACATCAGTTGGAAAGAATTCAAGACTAATCGACAAATAAGAGAAGACTCTATGCAGAAATATGTCTCCGACTATATAAGGAAAAGACGATGGTCATATATCGGTCATGTCCTACGAATGCAAAACAACAGAATACCACTACAGGCGCTCACTTGGGTTCCTGAGGGTAAGAGGAAAAAAGGAAGACCAAAAGAAACACTTAGAAGAACAATAACAAGAGAAGGAAGAACGTTGGGCCTAAATAATGTGCAAGAGTTAAGAGGAGTGGCGTCACAACGAACAACCTGGAGAGCACTGGTTTCTGCCTTATGCGCCGTGTTTGGTGCTTAAAGAATTTATTATTATTATTATTAAACCCTTTGTCGCCTTGTCGGTACAACTGCGTTTGTTGTTACTGTCAGATCACAGCTTTCCTTGTCAACAGACTGACTCTCACCTACAAGAAGGTCTAGTCAGGGGCTGTATTTATTCATACAACCCTGTCAGTGACCCAAACCCACAAAGCAAACTAATGAACAAACATTAAACAAGTAAGCAAACAAACAAAACACCCAGCCATGCTCAATTGCTAATGCTAAATATAATTCTCTCGTCTGGACAGCTCTTGTGAAAAAGGCCTCTGCTTGTTGTTGTTGTTTTGAAGAGGTGATTGGTGGAGAGCGGGCACTTAACAGCTGACCGTTATTGCCTCTTTTCGTTCCATCTTGGTTTACCCTGTTCAACCTGACAATTGGTTATAATTGGGGTATTTAGTGCCATTTTATTTACTAATTTTGTCTTCAATTTAAATAACTAGTCTTTTGCAGTTGCTGATTTTTATTTATATTAGTATTTGTCCATTTTATTTTCTCTTTCGTAATGTTTATAGATAACTATTGTCCTTTATACTTGGTTTTAATTTGTATTAGTATTTGTTCTTTTTGAGTTTTTTTAAAATTATTATATCTCGTTGTCTTTCCTTGTCCTATGAGTAGTTAGTAAGTTTTTTGTTTTTGTTTAAATGATTTGTTAGTTCTTGTTGCTTAATTTCTATTTGGTTGAATGTCTTTTCTGAAGTACTAACCTTATATTTTTTCCTTTGTTTTATGTATATGTCTTTTAAGTATTGATTGGGCATCTCCTGGGGCATCAAAACTTAAAACCTTATCACCTGTCATGTCTATATTGTGATTTCTATTGTAAGTTTTTAATTCAAGCCTGTATTCGTACTTTTTACAGTGGATCAGGTAGTGGTCTATGTCATTCTCTTCCTGACATTCTTGGCAGTGTGGTTCCTCTGTCATAAAGTATGCTGCACCGAGACGGAGACGCCACAGTTTTTTGTTCGATGGTATCTTTAATTCTTCTCTGATCTGGCACGCCCTTGTTGGTTCTTTCAGCAGTTTGAATGCGTGTCTGCCTTTTCTACAGTTCTTCCTTGGTTCTTTCAGCAGTTTGAATGCGTGTCTGCCTTTTCTACAGTTCTTCCTTGGTTCTTTCAGCAGTTTGAATGCGTGTCTGCCTTTTCTACAGTTCTTCCTTGTTGTCTTCCATTCCTTGTTTATAGTTATCTTCACTTGGCTCTTGATCTCTGACTTTCCCAGTCCTGCTCTTATATTGTTTTTACTTATTCTTCCATTCTTGACTTTCTGGTCTGCCAACTTGTTACCAGCTATACCTATGTGTGCTGGAACCCACACTAGCCTCACACTACATCCTCTGTTCCCTAGTGATGTATTAATTGCTAGAATTTCTTCCTTTATGTCTGGCCGGCTACATATACCTGGGTGTTCTAGTGTTTGTAGGGATGATAGTGAGTCTGTAAATATCGTAACAGCTTCTGGTGGGTTATCTTCGATTATTTCTAAACTTTTTAGAATTGCTACCATCTCTGCGGTAAAAATTGAAGCCCCTTCAGTTACACTGTAGCTCTTTTTAATTCCCCACTGTGGTATTACAACTCCTGCACCTAGTTGCCCACTATCACCCTTGGATCCATCAGTGTAGACAGCCAGACTTTGTTTTGTTAGTTGATCTATGAACTTTCTACTTATCATTTTGGCTTCCTTATCTTCTATGTTTTGTTTCAGTAAGTGAGTAGTCTATGATTGGTGTTTTTAGTTCCCAGGGGGGTATTTTGCTTCTATATTTATAACTATTTTTAATTGTGTTTTACAGTTCTTTGAACTGCATTAGATATTCTATAGTTCTCCACCCCGTTGGATATCTATCATTATTTAAAGGGACGTCCCATACACTTGGTTGGTTTTTGACAAATGCTTTATGTGCTGGGTGGGTCACTTCTTGTGCTACTTTACTCCAATAATTTAATCTTAGTTCTTTCCGTCTTAGACCAAGGGGCGGTATGCCAAGAGCTACTTCTAGCGCTTCTACTGGTGTTGATATAAATGCACATTTAATGGTTCTCATGGCTGCATTTTGAATTTTGTCTAGGTTTGCTTTGTTAGAAGCTGCTGCTGAGTCATAGACTATGCTGGCATAATCCAGTTTCCCCCTGATGAAAAACTTGTAGAACATAAGCATTATTTTATTGCTGGCCCCCCATCCATTACCTTTTACTATCCTTAGTATATTTAGGGGTCCCCTACAGCTTGAGTGGAGTAGGAGTAATCTTACTCAAGGGAATGTCCATCCCTAGTACACAAAGACTGAGACGGTGAGTGAGGCAGAGGAATCTAAGAAGATCAACATCTCGCAAAGCGGAACAGCAAAGTGTGTGGCACACTAGAGGCGTGTCGGACATAGAAAAAGACAACGGCTAGCCACCGTGGAAGAGATTGGGGCCTTATTACGTAAATCCTACAGAATGTAATGAGATCACAACAACAAGATAAGAAACGATATGTAGAGAACTCTCTGTCCCCTGGGGAAGAATCTACTGTACAAATTAACAGGGAAGAGTCAACTCCTCTAATGAGTAAAGAAGTACGTAATGACGAGTGTTCCTCAAATTCTGTTGAAAGGGAGAATTCTGAGAAAGATCACCTAAAAACTAGTAGGAGGAGCCTAAAAATAGGAACATGGAACGTTAGAACTCTAAACGGAGAAGGAAAGCTAGACAGTCTAATATTAGATGCAACAGACATGAAACTCGATATACTGGGAGTTGCAGAGGCAAGACTATTGGATACAGGCTACATAAAAAGAGACCAATACACGCTTATACACTCAGGAGGAGAAAAACATGAAAGAGGGGTAGGAATGTTGATAAAGAAGGAGTTAGAAAAATACGTATTTGGATACTGGACACACAACGACAGAATGATGTTACTAAAGATGAGAGCAAAGCTATTCGACATATCAATCTTACAAACGTATGCACCAACTAAAGATCACAGCGAGGAAGAAATAGAAGAAAACTATGAAGAGCTACAACACACACTTTAACCAGTAAAATCTACAGATGTGTTGATAGTAATGGGTGATATGAATGCAAAAGTAGAAAAAGGAAAATACAATAGTAGGACAGTATGGATTAGGGACAAGAAATGATAGAGGAGACAGACTTATCCAGTTCTGTGAAGAAAACCAGCTGGTCATATGTAACACCTTTTCTGAACACCACCCAAGTAAATTATACACATGGAAAAGCCCAGGAGATGTAACAAGAAATCAAATTGACTATATCATGATAAAACATAGATTTAAGAACAGTGTCACAAGTACAAAGACACATCCTGGTGCCAACATAAATTCAGATCACAATCCGGTCGTCATCAAAGTAAATATAAAGCTGAAAAGAACAGAAGACAGGAGGAACCCCAGATAGAAATATCAGCACTGAAACAACCAGATATAAAACAAAAATATCTAATCGACGTCAAAAATAGATATCAATAGTTACTGACAGAAAGCATGGAGCAGTATAGAAGAGAAAACCCAGAAGAAAAAGTAACCACAAAATGGAAATGCTTAAAAACAAGCATACAATCAGCAAATGCAAATTTACCTAAAAAGGAGCCTAAGAAAAATCAAATTTGGATGACAGATGACATCTTGAGTAAAATAGCAGAAAGAAAGAAAGCAAAAAACACTCCAGAATATAAAACAAAAGACAATGACATACGTACAATGTGTAGACAAGCAAAAGAACGGTGGACAGAAACAAAATGTAAGGAAATAGAAGACTTGGAGGCAAAGCACATGACAAGAGATATGCATGAGGAAATAAAGAAATATCAAATAGGTCGCGGTTTGCACAAGGAGGAAGCTGTATCAAGAACAAAAATGGTGTAATATTACTTGATGAGAAAGATATATCAAACAGATGGGCAGAATAAGTAAAAGAACTATTCGAGGACAACAGAGGTAAAAAACCATCACCAGATTCTAATGAAGGCCCAAACATTCTCAGATCAGAAGTAGAGAATGCCATACATATGATGCAAAAAGGAATATCAGCAGGCACGGATAACATAAAAATTGAAATGATCGAAGCCCTAGAGAGCTTTGGCATAGATACAATCACAGATCTATGCAGTGATATATACAATACAGAATATATACCACACGACATGAAGACATCAGTTTTTATAACATTGCCCAAAAAACCTAATGCAACAGAATGTTCAGACTTCAGAACAATCAGCCTGATAAGTCACGCAATTAAGATACTGCTCAAAATCATACAGGAAAGAATAAAAAGTAAGGTAGACAGCAAAATCCAAGAAGAACAGTTTGGTTTTAGACAGAACAGTGGAACAAGAGAGGCAATATTTTGCCTAAGAATATTAGCAGAAAAATATACAGAGGTCCAAAAAAGTATGTACATGTGCTTCATTGACTATAAGAAGGCTTTTGACAGAGTCCATCACGAGAAAATAATTCAATGCCTCGAAGACATAGGTATTGATGGAAAAGATATAAGAATACTCAGTAACCTTTATTGGGAGCAAACTGCCACAGTAAGATCTGGAAGGAATTATTCACCATACATAGACATAAAAAGAGGTGTCAGACAAGGTTGTGTGCTGTCCCCCTACCTATTTAATCTATACACCGAAAAATTTTTCAAACAGATACAGGAAATACCAGGACTGAACATCAGTGGAAGGTCAATAAACAACCTTAGATATGCAGATGATACCGTGTTGTTAGCTGAAAGCGAACAGGAGTTACAAGAACTAGTGAAGCAAGTGAACAGTATAAGTCATGAATATGGACAAGACATTAATATTGAGAAAACAAAAACTTTGATAATTAGCAAAACAGACGATAAACCCACATTAAAGATAAGCGTAAATGGGACAATCCTGGAACAATTCAAGAGCTACGTATATGTTGGTCATACAATAACAGAAGATGGCAGATGTGAAACAGAAATCAAGAAGAGAACAGGAATGGCCAAAGCTACATTCAACAACATGAAACATATACTGACATCTAAACAGTTATCTCACAAATTAAAACTGAGAATCATAAAGTGTTATATATATTCTGCATTTCTGTATGGTGCAGAAACATGGACGATGAATAAGCATTTGGAAGAAAGAATTGAGGCTCTTGAAATGTGGATATATAGAAGAATGGGGCGTATCTCATGGAAAGAGAAGAAAACAAATAAGGAGGTCTTAGAAAATCTAGGTATGAAAAGAGAACTAATGAGGGAGATCAAAGTTCGGCAGCTAAAATACTTTGGCCACATAAAAAGGCATAACACCCTGCAGAAGACCATAATAGAAGGGAGAGGTGAAGGCAAACGTGCAAGGGGAAGACAGCGCTATAAGTGGGAAGATAACATCAAGATATGGACAGGAAAGAGTCTATCAGAGTGCACCACCAAGACAAGAGACAGAAGACGTTGGAGATCCATTACAGCCAACCTTCATTGTGGAGATGGCAGCTGATGATGACAGCTTTCTACTAAATTGTCTATATGGTTATTCCAATTTAGTTGTTTATCTAACGTTATGCCCAGAAATCTTGTTGTTGAGGAGGTACATATTTTCTGTCCTTTAATGGTTATATTGATTTTGTTATTTTTTTTTAAATATCCTTTGCTGAATATCATACCTACTGTTTTGTTTACATTAATTTGGAAGCCCCAACTTTTCATCCACTCTGAAACTTTGTCTATTTGTTTTTGAAGTTTTTGGTAAACATGGTCCAAGTTTTTTTCCAGCTCGCCAAATGGCACAGTTATCTGCAAATTGTGCCATCGCACTTCTTTATATAGGCCGTAAGGGCTAATCGCTCAACTTAGTGCGCGCGCGAAGTAATTGGGGCACGCAAATAACACATGCGATGGATACTCTACAAGGAGCGAAAACACAAATATGAACTTCATGGAGATTTTGGGGCGTTTATTATGGCCCTATCACACTGATATCAGGTGTTCACCACATACGTAACTTAATCATCATTTTGCTTTATGCTGATATCAGGTGTTTACCACATACGTAACTTAATTTAATCATCATCATTTTGCTTTATGCTGATATAAGGTGTTCACTACATATGTAACTTAATCGTCATCATTTTGCTTTATGCCAATAGCAGGTGTTCACCACATACTTAACTTAATCATCATTTTGCTTGATGCTCCCTCCAGAGCATAGAGCCACCATTACAGCTGGACCCCATGTACAACCTCATATTAGTCACCTTGTACAACATGCCTGAGGTAGCAGTAATCTTATTATTTCTTTGCCTTGTCAGAGACCCCCCCCCCCCCCCCCCCCCCCCCCCCCCCCGCCCCCCCCCCAGGAACTCATGGGGCTGACTTCAGAGATAATTTTGTTAGAAATTAAGAGGTAATGCAAATTAGCAGTGGACCAGTAAATAAGGTCAGTGTGACCAATATTCTGTACATTTGATGTCATGAAAGCAACAATTTGTGCCTCGGAAGAAATTGCTTTCTTATATCATTGGTCACACTGCAGTGACATGGTCAAGTATTATCTATCTTTCATATATTTACTCTCAGGAACATTATAGAACAGTGCTCAGAATGGCATTTCGTTGATTTTTAAAAGGCTTTTGACTATACATAGGGACAGTTTATGGAAAATACTGAGGGCTTATGGAATTCCAAGCTGCATAGTGTCAATCATAAAAAGCCTCTATGCCAACTTTACGTGTAGTGTTGGGCAGAGCAACCTAACCTTTGAGGTGAAGACAGGAGTACGACAGGGATGCCCCTTGTCAACCACTCTATTTTTAACAGTCATAGACTAGGTGATGCGCCAGACAACAGAGGGCATTCTAACAGGAATAAGATGGACTACATTTTCTACATTGGACGATCTGGAATATGCAGATGACATTGCACTGCTAACACATTCACATCAACACATCCAGGAAAAAATGGATAGATTTAATAAGTATAGCCAGCAGGTGGGCTAGAACATCAATATAAAGAAGTCAGAGGTCATGACGCTCAATGTGAGCAACCCTGAGCCCATATCAGTAAGGAATCAGCAACTGGTACAGACAGACACCTTCACATACCTAGGATGCATAGTGTCAACTCCTCTCATTCCTGCTGTGGATTTAACACTGATGCTAATTTAATACTTGGCTCATTATCTAAGAATACGACGACAACATGAAATGGTTGACACAGGAAGATAACACTTTCTATAGGAATTCCCTTTTTAATCAAGTACTACACACAGTATAGCCACACATGGCTGAAACAATATGGAATACATAAAATACTGCCCGAGAAACTTCTCGAAGTAATATATCAAAATACTCCTAACAAATGACAGTAAACAGCACTATACAAACTTAGTACTGAACAATCGCTTACTATGGCGAACTGGAAATTACACAATGGAAAAACCAATCCACTGGCAAATGATACAAGATGGCCTGACAATAATATCACTGGACACTAAACCACTCCAGAATTATAATTATGTCCACTAGCCTAAATCACTATAACCCGTATTCCGCCTTCAATGACAAGGGAACCACAAAAAATTTCCGTCACTCTCTGACACAGGCCCAGCATCAACTGCCTCTTTCGAGCCTTCCTATTTCCACTTCTGGTGTCGCCAGACTAGCCGGTTTTCAAAAAGTTATCAGCGTTGCCAACACCCGCTGATAACACTGTCACCAATCTATTTTTCTAAATATGCCGTGACACAGAGTAACACCAGACGGCGGGGCAAGCAAAGACATCAACAACAGAATGAACAAAGCGAGAACAGCCTTTTTTAGCCTAAACAACATCTGGAAGTCCTCTCAATACAGCACAAGCACAAAATTAAGATTATACCAGAGCTGTGTGCGTTCTGTGCTTCTCTATGGTGCGGAAAGCTGGAGAGTTACAGAGAAAGAAACGTCGAAATTGTCCTCTTTTCACACAACATGCCTAAGAAAATTTCACCGAATCTTTTGGCCGAATACCATCACCAACCAAGATCTGCTTACTTGGAACAAGCAAGAGGACATGTACACCATCATAGCTGGCAGACGCTGGAGCTGGGTTGGCCATGTCCTCAGAAGAGACCCCGATGCCATCACAAGAACAGCTATGCTATGGACCCCTGAAGGAAAACGAAAGAGAGGCCGACCAAAAACAACTTGGTGGAGGACTGTGGAGGCTGATATGCAAAGAATGAACCAGAGTTGGGGCACTGTACGAAGGATGGCCACCGACCGAGCAAAGTGGAATCAATTTGTTGTTGCCCTACAAGACGCCACCAGGCGTGATGGCCACTGACTGCTTTGACGGTCGGCGGCTAAGGATCAAAGAAGAAGAATATCATTGGTCACACTGCAGTGACATGGTCAAGTATTTCCTATCTTTCTTTGTTCTATTTATAAGAAAATGCAGAAAGCTTTCCCAGCCTTAGTGGAACTAAAGCAGTAGTTTGTGGCCATTGTTCATTAAAAAAAAAATACACATAGACATACAAGAGAGAAATCCTATCAAAAAAAGAAAGATTCCTAACACTGTTTGGTCATCAGGTCGCCAGGCCTATGGATAACGTCATATTAGTTGCCTTGTATGACATGCCTTAGGGAGCAGTAGTTATATTCGTTTTTGTCTCACTAAAGATCCCCCGGGGACTACGCAGGGCTCTAAAACATTTATTTGACACAAAATATTCTCCTAATTACAGGTCCAGCTCCTGAACTTGATACTCCACCAGTCATCAATGGGCCCAATGTGCAGGCAAACCAAAGCTTTGACTTCCAGTGTGTGATTCAGTATGGTCCTATCGACAATGATCAAGCATTTGAAATTGTGTGGACCTTTAATAACCAGATTGACCCTTCTATAAAATCAGAAGTTTTGACTGGTGCTCAGAGGGTGGCTACTTTGACTGGTGACAAGCTAAGAAACCACCTAGACACTGAAGTAAGTTTACACTAGTTTGTGTTATTTCCCTGCAAATTGTTTTATCAGTTTTAATTTACTATAAATTCACATTTTAAGGCACCCAGAATAATAGTTCTGCATTTGTGTTTTCACACTGAGAAAACCTGTTGATAGCATTACTGGGCAGTCCTACTTTTGGACTAACCAGAGTAAGAGAGGTGGAGGAAGACCAAAGGACACATAGAGACAGACATAAATGAGGATGAAGAAGACATGCAAAAACTTTGAGTTGATAGTAGTGGACAGGAAGACTTGTCATAAGTTTGTTGATGGCACAGGACAGGAAGACTTGTCATAAGTTTGTTGATGGCACAGGACAGGAAGACTTGTCATAAGTTTGTTGATGGCACAGGACAGGAAGACTTGTCATAAGTTTGTTGATGGCACAGGACAGGAAGACTTGTCATAAGTTTGTTGATGGTGCAGGACAGGAAGACTTGTCATAAGTTTGTTGATGGTGCAGGACAGGAAGACTTGTCATAAGTTTGTTGATGGCACAGGACAGGAAGACGTCATAAGTTTGTTGATGGCACAGGACAGGAAGACTTGTCATAAGTTTGTTGATGGCACAGGACAGGAAGACTTGTCATAAGTTTGTTGATGACACAGGACAGGAAGACTTGTCATAAGTTTGTTGATGGCACAGGACAGGAAGACTTGTCATAAGTTTGTTGATGGCACAGGACAGGAAAACTTGTCATAAGTTTGTTGATGGCACAGGACAGGAAAACTTGTCATAAGTTTGTTGATGGCACAGGACAGGAAGACTTGTCATAAGTTTGTTGATGGCACAGGACAGGAAGACTTGTCATAAGTTTGTTGATGGCACAGGACAGGAAAACTTGTCATAAGTTTGTTGATGGCACAGGACAGGAAGACTTGTCATACGTTTGTTGATGACCTGTGGCCCATGGGGAGCTGAAGGTTGATGATGTGTGTTGTACCGCAGTAATATTTAGTTTGATAGTGAATCAGTCTGCCTCATGTGATGACCAGTGTGATGTCTGAAGGTTGATGATGTGTGTTGTGTCGCAGTAATATTTAGTTTGATAGTGAATCAGTCTGCCCCATGTGATGACCAGTGTGATGTCTGAAGGTTGATGGTGTGTGTTGTACCGCAGTAATATTTAGTTTGATAGTGAATCAGTCTGCCCCATGTGATGACCAGTGTGATGTCTGAAGAGACAAAGAATGAAGTTATGCTACATCAGGTATGTCATAAGGAACAACCAGGATGAAGTTATGCATGAGAGTGGCAGCCTCGTCATGTGAAATAACTTGGTTCTGATGTCACCACAGTGCTAAAAAATGCTTCAGAAACAGCAGATGATGTGTGAACAGGTTTCCTCCAGGTGGGTCAGCCACAGTAGTGGCACAAGTTCCCCGAGGAGTACAAGAATTGATTGAAATTCATAAACATAAATTATTAAAAATGTTAACAGGTGATCCATTAATCCATTTCTATGTCAACAATCAGAATAAATTTTAAAGTTTCTTTTAGATTTGTGTCTGCTAGCTTATCTCAACATAAAGAACAAAAATCTCTCAACTGGGATTTTTGATGAAGAAAACATAACAGGTAGTCAGCGAGGAGGTTACATATGGGGAAATAATTGGCCCTTTCTCTGTGAGTCTGTTAGAGAGTTGTCTACTGAATGTTATATTTAAACATATAATAATATAATGACTCTCTAGGGTAAAGTTTTTCTTGTGTGTGAGTCTGCAATACACATTGAAACAAATTCTTGATGCTCATTACCATACTACCACATTGGTGTAACAGTTGAAATTCAGACTTAAATATAGTTTACAAGTTAATGCCCCATGATTTTTGCTACAATGAGTTTCCTACCATCATCGCTGTGTTGGTACCTGGGATATCCATTAAAATTACTGATGGTTTCAAGCTGGTATGGTTTTAGGAATTCTTGACTGCGCCTGCAATCTTCCATACATGGAGATCTTGAACTAAGGACTCCCGTGTGGCTCATATATCATGTGCTTCAGAATGATTTGATGTACTCCTGGAGATTTACTCTTATCTGGTATCTTTACTGAAACAATTTTATTGATCGCCTCACTGTACCAAGACTTATTTTCATCAGCAAGGAAAAACAGCATATATGCTTGAGTAAGCCCCCTATTAGAAATTCAGTTACATAAACTTTAGCAATGTCAAAAACTCGTGCCACCAAGTCCTGACAGTGTTCCACCTTTTAATTTGTCTTTTAATGGTGTCTGTCATTTCCCTCCATTTTGGGTTACATATCACTGTAATGAAAGGATCTGGTTTGCTGTGCAGTATTTCTGAACATGACATCCGGATAGTATTGCTGTGTATTCTGGGGGCTGCCTATAAACTTTTGGATGCTTGGGAGTGCAAATGATCCATTAAGCCCTGATAGATTTTCGTGTAGAGTTCTCTCTGATGGTCCCTGATCCACTGGTACCAACTGGACTCCATCTTAATGCAACGTGCACTCTAGCGTTAAAGATCAGAAAAGAGGTCGTGCATCAGAATAGCCACATTTGCAGGAGGGATACCTAAATTCCTGGTTGCCTGATTTTTGCACACAGTTCAGTGTTCCTTCTGTGGCATCCCTAAATTCAGATTCCCAGATCCTTGGGAAGTATGCAGAATCAGTTGGACAGACATACACATCTTTTATATGCCTTACTTACTTAGTCGTTCCCCTTCTACCGTGAGGTGTAGAGGTTTGGAAGAGAGAGCGCCAGACTATCCTATCGGCTGTTTTGCTCCTGGCTTGGTTCCATTCTAGTCCTCGGTCCTTCAAAGATTGTCTAATGTTGTCCTCCCAGTGGACTCTGGGTCATCCTGGGGGTCTGGATCCCTGGCTCTTTGTTTCCCATGCTTGTCATGGTAGCCGATCTTCTCCCATTCTGCAGACATGGCCAAACCATCTTAGTTGGGACTGTTCTACTTGGGTCTGCAGGGGGTGGGATTTTAGGCCTTGACGTATCATCTGGTTGTGGACCATATCTCTTCTTGTTACTTCAGCCACCTTCCTCAGATACCTCATTTCTGAGGTTTGGATCTGGCTTTTGTGGGTTGTAGTCATTGCCCACGACTCGCATCCATGTGTCAAGACTGAGACATAGATGGAGCAGTATACAGCCATCTTCGTTTTCTTACCAACCTCTCTCTTGCTGAGGAAACCTCAATTTATGGCCTGAAAAAGTCTCCCATTCGCTGCTTTTCGAGTGGCCAACTCTTCTTTGATGCCTCCTTTGGTATTCTACCTTAGTCCTATCTAAAAGAACTGATATCAGACTTTTGACGTTTTTAATATTTTATTACACACAGGGTTACAAACATGTCTGATCTCACATAACGGCCATCTTCCCAAGTCCCGTAACTCTCGCGTCCTATCTATATATGGGACACTACATTCTCTCCCTTTCTTGAATAACAAAACACTCTGAAACACAAACTATTCTACAAACATCACTAATGACAGACAGTGTCATTGTCAATACAAAACATAGTCATTGAGACGTCTTGGTACATTTCGATGTCTAGGCGGTGGTCTGCCTGTTTGCGGTAACTGCCTGTTGTTGTCCATGGTGACGTCAGCTGGTTCTATGGCAGTTAGTGGCAACTCATGACTGACAAAGTCATCTAAGTAATCATCATCTGGCTGTGATTTCTTTTTGGCTGATCTGGCCAGGTTTTCGTTGACTTTCTTGAAAAACGAAACATTTCTTGTCACAACTCTGCCTTCACCTGAAGCACTTATCATGTTTCCTTTGATTTTAGTAATCTGGTAAGGTTCTGGATTAAACCTCGGAGTTGACTTGCTGTTTTGTTCTTGTCGTACTAAAACAAAATCTCCTACTTTCAAATGAGACGGCTGCGATCGTAGTCTACGGTCTGCATGTTGCTTCATTCTGTTTTTAGCCTGTGGATCTTTTCTCTGCACATTTGATGAGGCTGGTCGACTCTCTTTGGTTTCAACTGTTGGAATCTTAATCGAGACCTTTCTCTGAAACATGAGCTCATATGGTGATTTGCTTGTTGACATATGAGGTGTTGCCCTATAATTTCTAAGGAAAGCATACAGCTGTTGTCTCCAACACTTTCCTTCAACTGTGGCTGTTTGAATGACCTTCTTGAGATTTCTCATCATCCTTTCCACCTCCCCGTTTGCCCTTGGCCAGTAAGGTGTGATTCTTCTGTGTCTGCATCCAACATGGTGCATAAAATTGTTCATGTCTTGACTGTTAAATGGGGAACCATTATCTGTTTTTAAAGTTTCAGGAATTCCAAATGTCGAAAATATCTTGTCAATCACAGGAATGACAGTTCTTGCTGATGTGGAATTAATGATTTCAGCAACTGGAAATCTTGAATATTCATCTACCATGACAAGAATATACTGTCTACACGGTAATGGTCCACAAAAATCTGCAGAGACCTCTGTCCATGGAGCTTTTGGAAGCTCAGACATTTTCAAAGGTGTCATATGTGCTCCACTTTCTGTGCAAGCTTGACAAGCTAAACAATTTGCAACAGTCTCTTCAACCATTTTGTCCAATCTGGGGAGCCAAATTTTCTCTCTAACCAAACATTTGGTCTTGACTATACCTTGATGTCCTTCATGAGCTAACTCTATTGCTCTTCTCTGGAGTGTACTAGGAATTACTGTTCTTGAACCTCTCAGTAATAAATTGTCTTCAGTAAGTGTAAGTTCATTTCTAAATCTGTGGAAAATATTGAGATTGTCCCTGTTCACATTAGAGAACTGTTCATAAGGAATGTTATTCCATTTATTATTTCTGATTATAAACTGAACTGCTTGTAACAGTGGGTCTTTCATGGTCTCTTCTTGTATTTCTTTGAGATCCATAGCTTTTGAAACGCTGTTCATGGCAAGGAATCTCACATATATTTCTGTCTCTTCACTGTTTTTGTTCTCAGACTGCACCTTTAGTGGGTGTCTTGACATATAATCAACAGGATTATTTTTCCCAGGCTTGTATACAACATTAAAATCATACTGCTGCAGTCTTAAAACCCATCTTTCTATACGAGCAGGAGGCTTGGATGTTCTTTTTCCAAAAATCAACTCCAATGCCTTGTGATCTGATATGATGGTGAACTTGCTGCCATAAATATATAAGTGAAAATATTCACAAGCCCACACTATTGCTAAAGCCTCTTTTTCTGTCTGTGAGTATCTAGTTTCGGTATCTGACAGACTTCTACTGCCAAAAGCTACAACATATTCTTTGTTTATGTCATCTCTTTGGGTTAGCATTGCCGCTAAACCGACTGGACTTGCATCCACTGAGATGAATGTCTTTCTGTTCCTATCAAAATAGGATGTACCAGCACTTTTGGATAGTTCTGATTTCAGCATATCTAATGCTTTTGACTGAGTTGCAGTCCATATCCATGGTGTGCCTTTTCTTGTAAGCATTCTTAAAGGCTGACTGAGAGTTGCATAGTTTTGAATAAAATGTGAACAGTAGTTGAACATTCCCAGTAGACTTCTCAATTCAGATACATTGGTTGGTTCTGCCATTTCTTGAAGTGCACTAACTTTTCTGTGGTCTGGAACAATTCTCTTCTCAGAAAAAGTATATCCATAAAAATCCAATGTGTTTTTGCTGAATTCACATTTCTCTTTATTCAATGTGAGGTTATGCTGCCCCAGTCTGATGAATACCTGTTCTAGATTTTCATCATGTTCTTTCTGGGTTTTTCCATAAACCAGAATATCATCAGATACATTCAACTGTCCTTTCAGACCCTGAAGCACATTTCCAATTATATTCTGGAATGCTTCTGCCGCTGAGGCTATTCCAAAACTGAGCCTTTTGTATCTTCGTAAACCTAGATGTGTTGAGAAAGTTGTGATGTATCTAGATTCCGGAGCTAATGGAATTTGTTGGTAGCCACTTCTCAGATCTAATTTGCTGAAAACCTTTGCTCCATTTAGATCCACTATTATGTTGTCTATTTTAAGAGTGATGTGTCTCTCTCTTTCTATAGCTTCATTAGGCTGTCTCATGTCTACACAAATTCTTACATCACCATTCTTCTTGATGACAGGTACTATAGGACTGACCCACGGTGTTGGTCCTGAAACATGTTCAATGATATCTTCTTCTAATCTTTTCATTTCTTCTTCTACTTTTTGCCTGATGTGAAATGGAATTCTTCTGTGCTGTTGTGCTTTAGGTTTCACATTCACATTTATGTGAAGTTTCAGCTCAAAATCTTTCAATTTACCCACACCTTGGAACAGGTCTGAATACTTTTCAAACAGATTCTGTGTTCTCTTGCTGTTGATGCTATTTATTATTCTGACAACCTGCAATTTAGATGCTGTCTTATGGCTCAAAAGAACTTCATGTCCACCTTCTACTACATAGACAGTAGTACTGGCTTGATGATGCCTGGATTCAATGGTTGTTCTGAACATTCCAACCACTTTTAATGGAGTCTTGGATGCATATGCATATAACTTTTTATTAGTGTGAAACAACTGTGGTCTTTTCTTCAACTGGTTGTACGTGGTTGTGCTTATGACATCCACACCTGAACCCATGTCTATCATTGCAGGCAGATGTGAATTTTGCATTTTAATGATTATTCTGGGAACATCTGATCTGTTATCCAGTGCATAAACATAAGCCTCTGAGCTGCTGTCAGTGTCTGTGGTGTTTTCTCACTAATCTGTTGAATCTTATTTTTAGGTGTGAAACAGAACTTGGCAAAGTGATTTTGCTTGTGACAAATATGACACTCTTCCCCAAATGCAGGGCAGTTCTGTCTTCCGCCTTTGTGAGGATATTTCCTTCCACAACATTTGCAATTTGTATACGATTCTTTCTTGGAGTTAGATCTGGACTCATGAAACTGTGGTTTATGTCTGCCATGTTTGTCAGCTAGTGTGACTGAATCTTGGGTTCTAGATCTAGAATTCTTAAATTGCAGTTTGTTGACAGTGTTCTCTTCTTTCTTCTCTATGTGTGTGGCCTGTATTTCTACAATCTCTAACGTCCTGCCAATCTGTAGTGCTTCATCTAACGTAAGGGATTTTTCACTTTGAAGAATCCTTCTTCTTAACTTCGATGATGTACATGTCTGTATGACATGATTTCTAATTTCATCATATTGATTCTGAAATTGACAGTGTTTTACAAGTTGGCGTAACCTCGTGACGTATTGATCTAAATTTTCTTCACCGTTTTGAATGGCCTGTCAGAACTTGAACTGTTCATACATCGTATTCTTCTTAGGGATGAAATACGAGGTCAGCTTTTGCTTCACCTTGTCGTAATCATCACTTGTATTGGCCATAGTCTGGTAGATGTCATATACCTCTTCTCCGGCATAGTGCAATAGTAAACACTGTTTGCGTTTGACATCTTTGACCTCAAATGCCGTCAGACAGTTTTCGAAACGGCTTACCCATTTTTCCCATTTGGTTCCTATGTTCACATCGTGATCGTACTGAAAAAACGTAATGGGTAATTCTAACATCCTCGTCGCCATTTGTGGTATTCTACCTTAGTCCTATCTAAAAGAACTGATATCAGACTTTTGACGTTTTTAATATTTTATTACACACAGGGTTACAAACATGTCTGATCTCACATAACGGCCATCTTCCCAAGTCCCGTAACTCTCGCGTCCTATCTATATATGGGACACTACACCTCCGTTTCGGTCTATAATAGCTCCGAGATATTTAAAAGTGGTCGACCTGCTCCAGGACCTGTTCTCCCAGCTTAATCTGATGTCTTCTTTCTTCTCATGATATCACTATGTATTATGTTTTAAAGCTGCTTATGACCATCCTTCTCTTCTCCAGCTCTTCCTTCCAGACTTGCAGGTTGGATTGGAGATATGCCTCTGATTTAGCAATCAGGGCAACATCATCAGAAAATGCCAGCTCTGAAATACAGACCTGTCTCATCTTCCAGTACCCTACTGAATACTTTCTTGTTCTCTCCTTACATGCCTTGATAACATCGTCCATGAGGAGTATGAAAAGATAAGGTGACAGGGTATCACCTTGTCTTACACCAGTGGTGGTCCTGAACTCTTCTGACTTATGGTTTGCTGTCCTCACATAATTTCTGCAAGACTTGTAGAAGCTCTGTATAGCATGAATCAGAGGTGCTGGAATGTTCTTCCTTGCCAAACAGTCCCAAAGTTTGCTCCAGGGGACCCTGTCAAACGCCTTTTCCAGATCTATGAAACAAAGATGGATCTCACTCTTATTATCAAGGGCCTTTTCACTCAGCTGTCTGAGTGTGAAGATTAGGTCTTGAGTACTTCGGTTAGCTCGGAATCCGCACTGGACCTCATCCAATTGTGGCTCAGCTATGAGTTGGAATCTCTGCTCTAGGATTCTAGAGTAGATTTTACCAGGGACACTGAGAAGGGATATGCCTCTATGGTTTCCACATTGTTGATTGTCACCCTTTTTGAAAATTTGTGTTATGATGGCAATCTCCCAATCCTTTGGTATGGTCTTGTTGCACCACGCTGCCTGTAGGACCCTTAAGAGTAATAGGTCGCCTGATGCTCCCATGTACTTAACCATTTCTGGTGTTATACCATCATGCCCTGTTGCTTTGCCCATCTTGATTTTCTCCAGTGCTGCCTTCAGTTCTTCCATCTTTATGTCATCTTCATCACCATTGGTTTCCTCTTCTGTGCTAGTGGTTATCACTTCTGATGCTTGATCTTACTCATCATCCAGGAGTTCTGAGAAATATTCTTTCCATCTTTCCATTACTTCCTTCGGGGCAGTAAGCAATTTGCCTTGCTTGTCCTTTATAAATTTGAGAGGGCATTGTTTTTTCTTCCTCATGTTCTTTAGGGTCTTATAGAACAATTTCTGGTTTTCTTGCGCATCTTTTTCTAGCTTTTCTCCAAATTCTTCCCAGGACTTCTGTTTACTGCTAGCACCTTGTTCTTTGCTTCTGTTCTCAGTATCACATATTCTCTATATTTCTCTATTTGTCCTGCTGTGTTTTTAGCTCCTAAGTATTGTATTCATGCCATCTTTTATATGCCACCATTTTTAATTCCCCTTCCTCTTTTTTGCTCATTGAAAGTGGAATTCCAGATTGGCTGATTTTTGTGCACACATTGAGTAGTCCCTGCATAATAGTGTTTCTTAACCTTTCAGAGGTCTCGCATCCCTTTACAGCATCTTAAGAATCCTCTGGATGGGTGTGAAAAAAAAAATCGAAAAAAGGTGATTCGTCTTACGAGGACAAAAGACAAAGAAAATAGTCTACGTTATGGCCACAAGACCTTCGTCAGGGAAAGGTAAGAAAGTGAAGGCGAATCACCTGTTTTTTTCACACCCATCCGTTGTACTCCACGTGTTACCGCAGTTCCCCTCAACTTCCTCGACTTAAGAATCCTCACACCCCTGTACAGCATCTTAAGAATCCTCGCAACTCTTTAAAGCATCTTAAGAAGCCTCTCACCCCTTTATCTTCTAGCTCTAGAAATGTGCCAGAAATGCTTAAAAGAGATAAAAGTATGTTTTGAGAAAATGGTATTTACAGAATGTGACTAATGTTCAGTATCTAATTCACATTGTCATTGTTCTATTTTGTACAAATACATTTGAGTTCTATGTATTATATATTGTTTATGATGATTCACGTTATAAAATATTTGCATGTCTAGCATAAGTTAAGTCCGCATAAGTTAAGTCTTGATAAGTTAAGTCCACGTAAGTTAAGTCTGCGAAAGTCAAGTCCACATAAGTTGTCTTCATAAGTTAAGTCTTCATAAGTTAAGTCTGCATAAGTTAAGTCTGCATAAGATGCGATCAAACTGTATGTATCTTCTTGACACTCTAGGGGTCTGGCCCACTTGGATATAGTAATAACTGTTATTGTTATTGTAACAAAAAGCTCCATGTTGTTGCAAGGGGTCTCTCTTATGACAAAGAAATTTAGCAACACAGCTCACACCATGTGTCATAAGGTGGCTAAGTTGAGGTTGTACATGAGGCTAGTATTCCCACTATGTAAAACAAATAGCTTCAGAAACTACCACTGTAAAAACACATGATATGCTTTGTTGGAGACTGTTTCATGAGGATACTGTAGTGGTAGTTCTCATTGTTTCATGAGGATACTGTAGTGGTGGTTCTCATTGCTTTATGAGGATACTGTAGTGGTGGTTCCCATTGTTTTATGAGGATACTGTAGTGGTGGTTCTCATTGTTTCATGAGGATACTGTAGTGGTGGTTCCCATTGTTTTATGAGGATACTGTAGTGGTGGTTCCCATTGTTTCATGAGGATACTGTAGTGGTGGTTCACATTGTTTCATGTGGATACTGTAGTGGTGGTTCCCGTTGTTTTATGAGGATACTGTAGTGGTGGTTCCCATTGTTTCATGAGGATACTGTAGTGGTGGTCCCCATTGTTTCATGAGGATACTGTAGTGGTGGTTCCCATTGTTTCATGAGGATACTGTAGTGGTGGTTCCCATTGTTTCATGAGGATACTGTAGTGGTGGTTCCCGTTGTTTCATGAGGATACTGTAGTGGTGGTTCCCATTGTTTCATGAGGATACTGTAGAGGTGGTTCTAATTGTTTCATGAGGATACTGTAGTGGTGGTTCCCATTGTTTCATGAGGATACAGTAGTGGTGGTTCCCATTGTTTCATGAGTATACTATTGTGGTGGTTCTCATTGTTTCATGAGGATACTGTAGTAGTGGTTCCCATTGTTTCATGAGGATACTGTAGTGGTGGTTCTCATTGTTTCATGAGGATACTGTAGCAGTGGTTCCCATTGTTTTATGAGGATGCTGTAGCGGTGGTTCCCATTGTTTCATGAGGATACTGTAGTGGTGGTTCCCATTGTTTCATGAGGATACTGTAGTGGTGGTCCCCATTGTTTCATGAGGATACTGTAGTGGTGGTCCTCATTGTTCCATGAGGATACTGTAGTGGTGGTCCCCATTGTTTCATGAGGATACTGCCATGGTGGTTCTCATTGTTTCATGAGGATACTGTAGTGGTGGTTCTCATTGTTTCATGAGGATACTGCGGTGGTAGTTCCCATTGTTTCATGAGGATACTGTAGTGGTGGTTCCCATTGTTTCATGAGGATACTGTAGTGGTGGTTCTCATTGTTTCATGAGGATACTGTAGTGGTGGTTCTCATTGTTTCATGAGGATACTGCCATGATGGTCCTCATTGTTTTATGAGGATACTATAGTGGTGGTTCTCATTGTTTCATGAGGATACTGCCGTGGTAGTTCCCATTGTTTCATGAGGATACTGTAGTGGTGGTTCCCATTGTTTCATGAGGATACTGTAGTGGTGTTTCTCAATGTTTTTTGAGGATACTGTAGTGGTGGTTCCCATTGTTTCATGAGGATACTCTAGTGGTTCCCATTGATTCAAGAGGATACTGTAGTGGTGGTCCCCATTGTTTCATGAGGATACTGTAGTGGTAGTTCCCATTGTTTCATGTGGATACTGTAGTGGTGGTTCCCATTGTTTTATGAGGATACTGTAGTGGTTGTTCTCATTGTTTTATGAGGATACTGTAGTGGTGGTCCCAATTGCTTCATGGGGATACTGTAGTGGTGGTTCTCATTGTTTCAATAGGATACTGTAGTGGTGGTCCTCATTGTTTCATGAGGATACTGTAGTGGTGGTTCTCATTGTTTCATGAGGATACTGTAGTGGTGGTTCCCATTGTTTCATGAGGATACTGTAGTGGTGGTTCCCATTGTTTCATGAGGATACTGTAGTGGTGATTCCCATTGTTTCATGAGGATACTGTAGGGGTGGTCCTCATTGTTTCATGAGGATACTGTAGTGGTGGTACTCATTGTTTCATGAGGATACTATAGTGGTGGTTCTCATTGTTTTATGAGGATAAAAGTTGCCCATCGCAAGCAAAGATGGCGACAGCTTCAGACTTGAATTGTGAGACATCAGTGTCGTGATCTCATGTGGCTAATTAGTCCTATTTTAGCTTTACAGGCCGTGCCACATACAGGGCACACATGGATAGAGTCGATAGTGGTGTTGCTGCGCATTCTGACTTTTCTTGCAGCACGCTTGCCTTCTGCCTTATCAGCTAAATTCTGTTCTGCAATGCAAGCGCCTTGAGTAATGTTTGTCCGCCAGGCAGAGCGATCATGTGCAATAGTCTCCCAGGAGGAGACATCAATTTTGAAGCTGCTCAACGATGCTTTCAGTGTGTCTTTGAAGCGTTTCTTTTGTCCCCCTACTGTTCGCTTACCCATAGAGAGTTTGCTGTACATCAACTGCTTTGGGAGGCGTTTTTCGGGCAAGCAAACAACATGTCCGGCCCATCTAGTTTGGGTCATCTGCAGCAATGTGTAGATGCTTGAGATATGTGCTCTGTTGAGGACCTCAGAATTAGATACTCTATCATGCCACTTGATCCTGAGTATCCTGCGAAGACAGCTCATGTGGAAATGATTAAGCTTCTTGGCGTGTCTGCTATACACTGTCCATGTTTCACAGGCATACAGGAGGGTAGTGAGCACTATTGCATGATATACTTTTATCTTGGTGGCGGCACTAATTCCTTGTCGATCCCAGACATTTACTCTTAGTCTTCCAAAAGCTGCACTTGCCTTTGCAATTCTGTTGTTGACCTCGGCGTCGATATTCGCATCTTTGGTAAGGGTACTGCCTTGATAAGTGAAGCTGTCCACCACTTGGAGACGTTGGTTCTTTACTGTGATATTTGGTTCACAGTAAGGTTTCCCAGGAGCAGGTTGCAACATTACTTCAGATTTCTTCGTATTGATGGTAAGACCAAAGTCATCACACGCTACAGAAACCTCCTCATATTGTTCTGCATGTCTAGTTCTGTGCAGGTGTTGAGGGCACAGTCGTCCGCAAAGACAAGGTCAGAGATCATTGTTTCATTCACCTTTGTAAAGGACTGTAATCGTCTCAAATTAAACAGCTTCCCATCTGTCCTGTATCTGATGTGTACGCCGTCACTACTGCCATGCGTAACGTTAGACAGCATGGCAGCAAATATCATACTGAATAGTGTCGGAGCGAGCACACATCCCTGTTTGACACCGTTTGTGACCGGAAAGGGTTCAGAAGGTTCTCCATCATTCAATACGCGAGCCATCATACCTTCATGAAACTGGCGGACAATTGAGATGAACTTATCGGGAAAGCCGACTTCCGCCATAATTTTCCATAGTCCATCCCTATTGACAGTGTCAAAGGCCTTGGTCAAGTCAATAAATGTTGTGTATAGGTCACTGTACTGTTCCTGGCATTTCTCCTGAAGTTGGCGAGCGGCAAATATCATATCGACGGTCCCGCGGCCTGCTCGGAAACCACACTGACTCTCTGGAAGTAAGTCTTGCGATTCGAGATGAACAGTCAAGCGATTGAGCAGGACTCGAGCCAGGATTTTGCCCGCAATAGATAATAGGGAGATTCCCCTATGGTTATCACATGACTGATGATTTCCCTTTCGCTTGTATATGTGAACAGTGGTGGCATCTTTCAATTCCTGTGGTATCTGTTCTTCATCCCAGACTGAGTGGAAGAGGTCTGTTAGTCTCTGCAGCAGCATGCTGCCTCCAGCTGTATAAATCTCAGCAGGAATAGCATCTGATCCTGGAGCTTTGCCGCTGGACAGTAGACTGGTTGCTTTCTTGACCTCTTCCAAGCTGGGTGGAAGGTCAAGTCTATCATTTATTGTAACTTGCGGGATGCTTGCAATGGCCTGGTCGTTCACGGTTGATGGATAATTTAAGATGTCATTGAAGTGTTGTGCCCAGCGTTCCAAAATCTGCGTTTTATCAGTGAGCAATGCCATGCCATCAGCATTTAGGATCGGTGATGATTGATTCGATTGAGGGCCATAAATTGCTTTCAGGGCATCATAAAAGCGCTTTGAGTCATTTCTGTCTGCATATCTCTGTATCTCGTTTGCTTTATTGCTGAGCCATGCATCATGCATCTTCCTGAGCTTATTCTGGACAACTCTGCGTATGTTGGTAAAGGCTGCCTTTTTGGATGTTGAGGAAGGGTTGTTTTGATAGTCTCTGTGCAAGCGATATTTTTCAGCCAGCAGTGTTTTAATATTTACATCATTCTCATCAAACCAGTCAGGGTTCTGCAGTCAAGCGATTGAGCAGGACTCGAGCCAGGATTTTGCCCGCAATAGATAATAGGGAGATTCCCCTATGGTTATCACATGACTGATGATTTCCCTTTCGCTTGTATATGTGAACAGTGGTGGCATCTTTCAATTCCTGTGGTATCTGTTCTTCATCCCAGACTGAGTGGAAGAGGTCTGTTAGTCTCTGCAGCAGCATGCTGCCTCCAGCTGTATAAATCTCAGCAGGAATAGCATCTGATCCTGGAGCTTTGCCGCTGGACAGTAGACTGGTTGCTTTCTTGACCTCTTCCAAGCTGGGTGGAAGGTCAAGTCTATCATTTATTGTAACTTGCGGGATGCTTGCAATGGCCTGGTCGTTCACGGTTGATGGATAATTTAAGATGTCATTGAAGTGTTGTGCCCAGCGTTCCAAAATCTGCGTTTTATCAGTGAGCAATGCCATGCCATCAGCATTTAGGATCGGTGATGATTGATTCGATTGAGGGCCATAAATTGCTTTCAGGGCATCATAAAAGCGCTTTGAGTCATTTCTGTCTGCATATCTCTGTATCTCGTTTGCTTTATTGCTGAGCCATGCATCATGCATCTTCCTGAGCTTATTCTGGACAACTCTGCGTATGTTGGTAAAGGCTGCCTTTTTGGATGTTGAGGAAGGGTTGTTTTGATAGTCTCTGTGCAAGCGATATTTTTCAGCCAGCAGTGTTTTAATATTTACATCATTCTCATCAAACCAGTCAGGGTTCTTGCGTGTTGTATATCCCAAGCTCTCAGAGGCTACAGAGTACACAGTGTTCTTTAGAGTGGCCCATTTTTCCTCTATAGTGGTTTGACCGAGCTCAACGTCCCTCAGACGGCTGTCCAAGTTCCTTGAGAAGCTCTCTGCGGTTGCTTCGCTTTTAAGTTTTGTGACGTTGAGCCTCTTTATGGGTTTCTGACTCTGGTGTCTTCGCTTGGGCTGTATGTTAAGGTTGAGTTTTGATACAATCAGCCTGTGGTCAGTCCAGCATTCGGCACCACACATGGCCTTGGTCACTCTCACGTCACGTCTGTCACTCCTTCTCGTGATGACATAATCAATGAGATGCCACTGTTTGGAGCGGGGGTGCATCCATGTTGTTTTATTTCGAGTGGGTAGGCAAAACATGGTGTTCGTGATGGACAAATCATGTGTGGCACACAGGCTGAGTAATAGGAGCCCATTACTATTACATTTGCCTATGCCATGTTTTCCAAGTATTCCTTCCCAGGTGTTGTGGTCAGTGCCTACTCTGGCATTAAAGTCGCCGAGAATAATAAGTTTCTCAGATTTATGAACTGATGAGATAATAGAGTTAAGTTTATCATAAAATTTTTCTTTTGTTTCCTCTGGGTTTGTCATTGTTGGGGCATATGCACTGATCAGTGTGGCACTTCTGTTGCTTCCTAGTGGGACATGAAGGGTCATTAGGCGATCATTAATGCCCTTAGGAGATTTGACAAGTTTACGTACGATATGAGATTTAATGGCGAATCCAACGCCAGCCTCACGCCGTTCCTTGCTGTCCCGGCCATTCCAATAAAATGTGTGGCCACCTCCAGTTTCAGTAATCTGACCTTCTTCTGGTAGTCGTGTCTCACTTAGGGCTGCTATATCGACATTATAGCGCGCCAGTTCTTTGGCCACAAGTGCAGTCCGTCTTTCAGGTCTGTCGGCCAGGGTATTGTCGAGTAGTGTTCGCACGTTCCACGTGCCGAAGGCAAGCACCTTCATTTTTTTTCTTATTTTTTGTTCGAACGCATGATTGGGATACCCTCCAGCCGCGTCAAGCTGGTCAGAGTAGGTTGAAGCAGGCTATGTTCAGGGCACCTTTTCTAGCCCCTTCCTCATGCCATAGAGGTGAGCAGAGTGATCCTAAAGAGGGCTGCTCAGTCGCTCAGGGGGCTGCTGGATCTTGCCGCTGCTTCAAATTTCCAGCGAGAAACGACCCTATGGCCTGAGCCGCCTGTGTGCAGGATCGTGGCTGCAGCTTGAGTGTATCCACACTTTCTGGTTCGCCACTCCCCCATCGCCACAGGTCTTTAAGTGTAGTGTCTGTATGTTTCTGTCTGAAGCTGTGACTTGCGCTGTAATTGGATTTAAGTGAGGAAGAGTTGCGCTAATCGTCATCCTCACTCTCTCATCCTTAATTATCTGGTCCAGTGGCAAGATATTATCGAGACGACTGGAGACAACACATGATGCAGTGGATGACCAGGGCATTCTAAGTGTCTCGCCATGCTCTTTGCGTTCCACTCCGCGCTGCTGGTAGTTGCCTTCATATCCGTTGAGCCAGCTGATGGCTTCATCCGCATAGTCCGACAAATCCAGTCTTCACGTGCTAGGTAGACAAGCCCTGTTTTTTACCGAGGGTTATGAGGATACTGTAGTGGTGGTCCTCATTGTTTCATGAGGATACTGTAGTAGTGGTTCCCATTGTTTCATGAGGATACTATAGTGGTGGTTCCCATTGTTTCATGAGGATAGTGTAGTGGTGGTTCCCATTGTTTCATGAGAAAACTGTAATGGTGGTTCCCATTGTTTCATGAGGAAACTGTAGTGGTGGTCCTCATTGTTTCATGAGGATACTGTAGTGGTGGTTCCCATTGTTTCAAGAGGATACTGTAGTGGTGGTTCTCATTGTTTCATGAGGATACTGTAGTGGTGGTTCCCATTGTTTCATGAGGATACTGTAGTGGTGGTTCTCATTGTTTCAAGAGGATACTGCAGTGGTGGTTCCCATTGTTTCATGAGGATACTGTAGTGGTGGTTCCCATTGTTTCATGAGGATACTGTAGTGGTTGTTCTAATAGTTTCATGAGGATACTGTAGTGGTGGTTCCCATTGTTTCACGAGGATACTGTAGTGGTAGTCCCTATTGTTTCATGAGGATACTGCAGTGATGGTCCCTATTGTTTCATGAGGATACTGTAGTGGTGGTTCCCATTGTTTCATGAGTATACTATTGTGGTGGTTCTCATTGTTTCATGAGAATACTGTAGTGGTGGTTCCCACAGTTTCATGAGGATACTGTAGTGGTGGTTCTCATTGTTTCATGAGGATACTGTAGTGGTGGTTCCCATTGTTTTAAGAGATTACTGTAGTGGTGGTCCTCATTGTTTCATGAGGATACTGTAGTGGTGGTTCCCATTGTTTCATGAGCATACTGTAGTGGTGGTCCCCATTGTTTCATGAAGATACTGTAGTGGTAGTTCTTATTGTTTCACGAGGATACTGTAGTAGTGGTTCTCATTGTTTCATGAGGATACTGTAGTGGTGGTTCCCATTGTTTCATGAGGATACTGTAGTGGTGGTCCCCATTGTTTCATGAGGATACTGTAGTGGTGGTTCTCATTGTTTCATGAGGAAACTGTAGTGGTAGTTCCCATTGTTTCATGATGATACAATAGTGGTGGTCCCTATTGTTTCATGAAGATACTGTAGTGGTAGTTCTTATTGTTTCATGAGGATACTGTAGTGGTGGTTCCCATTGTTTCATGAGTATACTGTAGTGGTGGTTCTCATTGTTTCATGAGGATACTGTAGTAATGGTTCCCATTGTTTCATAAGGATACTGTAGTGGTGGTTTCCATTGTTTCATGAGGATACTGTAGTGGTGGTTTGCATTGTTTCATTAAGATACTGTAGTGGTAATTCTCATTGTTTCATGAGGATACTGTAGTGGTAGTTCCCATTGTTTCATGAGGATACTGTAGTGGTGGTTCTCATTGTTTCATGAAGATACTGTAGTGGTAGTTCCCATTGTTTCATGATGATACAGTAGTGGTGGTCCCCATTGTTTCATGAGAATACTGTAGTGGTGGTTCTCATTGTTTCATGAGGATACTGTAGTGGTAGTTCCCATTGTTTCATGAGGATACTGTAGTGGTGGTTTTCATTGTTTCATGAAGATACTGTAGTGGTAGTTCCCATTGTTTCATGGGGATACTGTAGTGGTGGTTCCCATTGTTTCATGAGGATACTGTAGTGGTGGTTCCCACAGTTTCATTAGGATACTGTAGTGGTGGTTCCCATTGTTTCATGAGGATACAGTAGTGGTGGTCCCTATTGTTTCATGAGGATACTGCAGTGGTGGTCCCTATTGTTTCATGAGGATACTGTAGTGGTGGTTCCCATTGTTTCATGAGGATACTGTAGTGGTGGTTCCCACAGTTTCATGAGGATACTGTAGTGGTCGTTCCCATTGTTTCATTTGGATACTGCAGTGGTGGTCCCTATTGTTTCATGAGGATACTGTAGTGGTGGTTCCCACAGTTTCATGAGGATACTTAGTGGTGGTTCTCATTGTTTTATGAGGATACTGTAGTGGTGGTTCCCATTGTTTCATGAGGATACTGTAGTGGTGGTTCCCATTGTTTCATGAGGATACTGTAGTGGTGGTTCCCATTGTTTCATGAGGATACTGTAGTGGTGGTTCTCATTGTTTCAAGAGGATACTGTAGTGGTGGTCCTTATTGTTTCATGAGGATACTGTAGTGGTGGTTCCCATTGTTTCAAGAGGATACTGTAGTGGTGGTTCCCATTGTTTCATGAGGATTCTGCAGTGGTGGTCCCTATTGTTTCATGAGGATACTGTCGTGGTGGTTCTCATTGTTTCAAGAGGATACTGTAGTGGTGGTTCCCATTGTTTCATGAGGATACTGTAGTGGTGGTCCCCATTGTTTCATGAGGATACTGTAGTGGTGGTTCTCATTGTTTCATGAGGAAACTGTAGTGGTAGTTCCCATTGTTTCATGATGATACAGTAGTGGTGGTCCCCATTGTTTCATGAAGATACTGTAGTGGTAGTTCTTATTGTTTCATGAGGATACTGTAGTGGTGGTTCTCATTGTTTCATGAGGATACTGTAGTGGTGGTCCCCATTGTTTCATGAGGATACTGTAATGGTGGTGATGCGTGATGCCATATGATGATGGATGGTATCCGCATGTCTGGTTTTGTGTGGTGTGCAGATGTGTTCAGTCAAAACAATGTTCATACAAAAATAACAGGGCAATCCACATAGGACGTCAGTAAACTCACGACGTATAAGTCAATGATTCTTGTAACAGCCGTTGACGTTTTTCTTCATTATTTATTGTGGACGCCACAGTGACAAAATGGTTACGCGAATATGTAGGCACATCAAACAGTCATTTTCACAGCAACATTCAATACAGCAATAGACGGTAGACAGCATTACAATGATGAGTCAGATGCATGTTATATTTCAAAGTGCTGTAAATGTAGTCAGGTGAAAAACTCCATCCTTTTCTATAACAGCCAGGAGATAACCAGATGTATGAGATCAGTTCACTCTCCTTAGTTTGACTTCAGCAAGACAGACACGTCTGCCGAAGTATAAATAATGTCCTCAAAATATCCTCTAGATAATAAAGGTTTTCCAAACCTAGTTCATTTAACAAAGTAGCAAGTAATGGTCCTTGGTACCTGCATCAACCGATGCAGTACAATGCAGCGACATGTGAGCTGGGAAAAAACATCTCGTGACGACGACTTTCGAAGACAGGCTATGAATCGAAATCGCTCACGACCCAAAATCGATAGAGTTAATGAAAAAGTCAATTTACCTTGCTTTCAAGAAATACAGAAATATCACGCCTCCCGGCATGTGCAAATACACTAGAGGTATTATCCCGAATAAACGAAATATCCATAAGAGGACTACACATCCCTGACAGAACAAAAATAGCGGAGATCCCCTCTTCAACGAGGCATCTCTTTCGCCATTCCAAATCGCTCACTCCACTAGTGGTGGGCGGAAACCGATCGACCAAGAAGCAAGACAAGTCATGCGCAGTCCAGCGCAAAATGACCACAGCTCAAACTTAACTGCATTCGATACCAACGCGAGAAGACAAATGCTTACCGAGAAAAGTGACTATAAATTTCAAGCAGTTGTTGCCCTTGCGTTATAAAATAGATATTGAAATAAAACGATGTTGCGAGAATTTATCACGCAACAGGTGGTTCCCATTGTTTCATGAGTATACTGTAGTGGTGGTTCTCATTGTTTCGTGAGGATACTGTAGTAGTGGTTCCCATTGTTTCATGAGGATACTGTAGTGGTGGTTTCCATTGTTTCATGAGGATACTGTAGTGGTGGTTTGCATTGTTTCATTAGGATACTGTAGTAGTAATTCTCATTGTTTCATGAGGATACTGTAGTGGTAGTTCCCATTGTTTCATGAGGATACTGTAGTGGTGGTTCTCATTGTTTCATGAAGATACTGTAGTGGTAGTTCTCATTGTTTCATGATGATACAGTAGTGGTGGTCCCCATTGTTTCATGAGAATACTGTAGTGGTGGTTCTCATTGTTTCATGAGGATACTGTAGTGGTAGTTCCCATTGTTTCATGAGGATACTGTAGTGGTGGTTCTCATTGTTTCATGAAGATACTGTAGTGATAGTTCCCATTGTTTCTTGATGATACAGTAGTGGTGGTCCCCATTGTTTCATGAGAATACTGTAGTGGTGGTTCTCTATGTTTCATGAGGATACAGTAGTGGTAGTTCCCATTGTTTCATGATGATACAGTAGTGGTGGTTCCCATTGTTTCATGAGGATACTGTAGTGGTAGTTCCCATTGTTTCATGATGATACAGTAATGGTGGTTCCCTTTGTTTCATGAGGATACTGTAGTGGTGGTTCTCATTGTTTCATGAGGATACTGTAGTGGTTTTTCTCATTGTTTTATGAGGATACTGTAGTGGTGGTTCTCATTGTTTCATGAGGATACTGTAGTGGTAGTTCCCATTGTTTAATGATGATACAGTAGTGGTGGTTCCCATTGTTTCATGAGGATACTGTAGTGGTGGTTCTCATTGTTTCATGAGGATACTGTAGTGGTAGTTCCCATTGTTTCATGATGAAACAGTAGTGGTGGTTTCCATTGTTTTATGAGGATACTGTAGTGGTGGTTCTCATTGTTTTATGAGGATACTGTAGTGGTAGTTCCCATTGTTTCATGATGATTCAGTCGTGGTGGTTCCTATTGTTTCATGAGGATACAGTAATGGTGGTTCCCATAGTTTCATGAGGATACTGTAGTGGTGGTTCCCATTGTTTCATGAGGATACTGTAATGGTGGTTCCCATTCCCTAATTTTTTTATTGCATAGTGTTTTTAATTGTAATTATTATTCATCCACATATTATTTGTTTTGTCATGTTGTCAGAACCTTTCTGTATTTCCCATCCATAGTACCTGTTGGGACTGTGGTTAATGAAGGAGAACCCTAAATCATGCCATGTTTCTAATATACTTTGCATTTGTAAACTACAATACTATTTGTTGTTTCTTTTTGTTACTGTTATCAGTTTGTTACAAGCATGTCACACAATGTGACTAATAAGAGGTTGTACAAGGGGCTGACAACCTAATCATATAAAACAGATTGTAACAGAAACGACTTCTGCAAGAGCATGTAAATATTTGGTGCAAGGGGACCAGCTACAAAGGAACATGATGATGATTATCACTTGTAACAACAGCCTCCTTCATTATTTACACAAACAACCTTGTGTCTGTGCTGAGCAGGAAGAGGCAAAACTCACAATTTAAAACAAAATGGGCTGGAATACTTGTCCAAGAGAGATGTTGCCTCTGATGGTCAAAGAAATTGTATAGTTTTTTTGTCTTCTTTTTGCTTTGTTGTTTCCAGTCTGCAAAAATTTGGTGCACCTATTTTAACAAAGTACCAAGCTGTCTGTTCTATTTCTTTATTATTTTATTCTTAATAACTTTTTAATATTTGAGTAAATAGCTGGGCATTAGATTTACTGGCACTCCCTGCCTATGTCATATAGAATGCAACGTTTGCTAACAATGTTTAATGTAGTGTTCATTCACTGAGTACCCATTAGCTCCAAGAACAGCATATACATTCAACAAATTTACACCAAGCTTCTTGACTTGTGCTGTCTGTTTAAGGTCTTTACATTTTTTCTTTATATCTTTCATGTCTCCAGTTCCCTTCTCCATATATTATTTTTAAACAAGGACTGAATTGTAAAAATATCAGCAGGTGTCCTCAATTTGTGTTCTACCTGATGCCACCATCTTGCCACCTCCTGTTCCACTGACACTTGCCAGATTCTTGTCATCGCTCCATATTGGTGATCTTAATCTAGAATTGTTTGTATTAATAAATTGTATCAATCCACTTGCCCAATTCATGCTGATGGGATTAATTGCTATATTTATATATGTGTATATTTCAGATTGGTTGTCAGGCAAGATTAATCAATAATGGAACAGGCATCAAAACAGAATTTCGTAACAGTAATACCTACTTTGCAGGAATATGGGTGAGTCTTTTTCTTGCAGCAGTGATTGTTTTTAGTTACTGATATGATTGCGACATTATTTTAAACTTTTTGGCACATTGTCAGTTTCAGATTGGAAAATTGTGGCTAATCTGTGTATCCATTGCAAGAAACAACTCATGATCAACTGGACAGATTTTGCTAAATTTTCATTTTGAAAACTTTTTCAGAACAATTTGTTGACCAGTGTCAAATTTGATTTCAGTCTCATAAGGGGCTTCAGTTTCAAAGCTGCATTTTTTATTTAAAAATACCAGTGCCATTTTTGTTTCATTCTCATTTTAACTTTACCATTTCATCATTTCCCTTATCTCTCATTGTAGAGCATGAAACCATAAGGGGTTAAGGAAGGTTCTGCATAGAGCTGGCTAGCAGCTTTAACATATAAAACAACATTGTAGCAGAAGTCACCACTGCAGGAGTATTTTAAAGACTTTGATACCGACTTCTTGCAAGTGGGACAATTGTTGTGGTGACCTGATGCTCCCAATGGAGCAGAGATGACAATTGTTGTGGTGACCTGATGCTCCCAATGGAGCAGAGATGACAATTGTTGTGGTGACCTGATGCTCCCAATGGAGCAGACATGAAAATTATAAAAAAAATATTAAGGGCAATACACTTAACACTTCTTGATTTTTGGTGGTAAAATATAATTTATTCTCCATGGCGATGACCTTGGCGTAAGAAATCAGGAATTTATATTTGATAGGATTTGTCATACAGAAGTTCATCATGTCTGAGAGTTCTACATTGGTGTATGGTGACATGTTTTGTTGACATTAATGATGAGAAAGATTCAATCTGTGTTAGGTTGTGTAGAAGGAAGTATTTAGTGCTTGTATCAGGTGATCCCAGTGACACTGACACATGTGTTTATGGACATGTTATAATTGTACATGCATGGAATGGTCTGTCAATAGATATGTGCATTTGTGCCAGTCATTTCTAGAATTTACATGAATACTCACACTATATGAATCAGACTGCGACTGTGGAAAATGATGGAATAGTTTGTTCATTACGAAGTATGACTTGTAAATGGAGAAAGTAAAACGTTTGATTTTGGATCGTGCTAAAGAATAATATCTCACATGTGAATGAGTCCTGTATTGATGTAGTTAAATTTTGTGAAGCATGTCATTAATAAATTATGGATCGGAAATCAATGTGGCAATGTTATGTACTTATGTATTGAAAATTTGGCCAAGTGTACAAGCTGATATAGATTGTTACTGTTCACATATCACAGAAGATACACAGGTTTCATTTACATTGTCATTGTTATACATCCATTACATTAGCTTCATCACAGTCTCATTGTTATTAATCATTCACTGATTATCCTTCAGCTCGCTGTGAAGTGTAGGCCTTCAACAAAGTCATACCAAGCTGTCCTTACATATCTTTGAAAAAATTATACTGTTACTTTAAAAGTATAGAAATAAAACAGAATGATAGTATATGTGTGCACAATTATATACATGTAGAACATACAGATTTCTATTTGTGATTCATATCATATTTTTTATTTATAACTTCAAATCAAATAAATTATTTTCTTCTTGTTTTCTGTGCCTTCAGGTGAACACTGGCAGACTTGAAATAAGCGATAGTGAAGGGGAGAAAGACATTACTATCACGTCTACCATTCCAGTAGTTTGTAACAATGGTCCAAGTTGCTGTTTGACTTTCAGAATAAACATTGATAAAAATACAGGTCTGGCCTTAATTAAATAATATATTGTATATCATTATTGTTATTACTTTTATTGTTCTGTTGTTGACACATTTGTCTTCAACTGTGAATGTTTATCTGATCATTGACATTTAAGTAAATGAAATGGAAGTATCAGTTAAGAGTTATCAGGTCAAAGAGTTGATTATTAAAAGATGTTTTAGCTATGCTGTTTAGTGTGTTGGTCAGTAGCTAAGATGTTTTACCTATGCTGTTTTGTGTGTTGGTTGGTAGCTAAGATGTTTTAACTGTGCTGTTTAGTGTGTTGCTTAGTAGCTAATATGTTTTAGCTATGCTGGTTAGTCTGTTGGTTGGTAGCTAAGATGTTTTAGCTATGCTGTTTAGTGTGTTGGTTGGTAGCTATGATGTTTTAGCTGTGCTGTTTAGTGTGTTGCTTAGTAGCTAATATGTTTTAGCTATGCTGGTTAGTCTGTTGGTTGGTAGCTAAGATGTTTTAGCTATGCTGTTTAATGTGTTGGTTGGTAGCTAAGATGTTATATCTATGATGTTTACTGTGTTGGTTGGTAGCTAAGAAGTTTTAACTACGCTGTTTAGTGTGTTGGTTGGTAGCTAAGATGTTTTAGCTGCTGTTTAGTGTGTTGGTTGGTAGCTAAGATGTTTTAGCTAAACTGTTTAGTGTGTTGCTTAGTAGCTAAGATGTTTTAGCTGTGCTGTTTAAAATGTTTGAGCTATGCTGTTTAGTGTGTTGGTTGGTAGCTAAGATGTTTTAGCTATGCAGTTTAGCATGTTGGTTGGTAGCTAAGATGTTTTAGCTGTGCTGTTTAGTCTTTTGGTTGGTAGCTAAAATGTTTTAGTGTTTAGTCTGTTGGCTGGTGGCTAAGATGTTTTAGCTATACTGTTTAGTGTTTTGGTTGGTAGTTAAGATGTTTTAGCTATTCTGTTTAGTGTGTTGGTTGGTAGCTAAGATGTTTTAGCTATGCTGTTTAGTGTGTTGGTTGTTACCTAAGATGTTATAGCTATTCTGTTTAGTGTGTTGGTTGGTTCTAAAGGTTGTTATAGCTGGGAGTTGTAGTGAGGATAAGCTCTCACTGCAGATAAATGCTTCTATGGCACGCGCCTCAAATAGCCTTTGACAACCAAGCCCAGCTCCCGGCCTTCATGTGTGGCTCAATTTGTGCCCGGCGGAACTGTTTCCACTGACGGGAGAAGGGGCGAAGGTGAGTCACTGGCACCTTAAAACCAGCAGCTTCGGGCAGATAGGGATCTTGACCCTTGGTTGGTAGCCTATCTAAGAAAAGGTAAAACTCTGAATTCAAACCACTGCTGCCTAACGGGAATATCCATTTGTGGGAAAGGCTTCAGGAGTAAACCCTGAGGAAAAATCCAGAATCAGAGCCTCTAAGGCAGTCTAATATTGATTTGACATTATTCTGGCAACTACTGCGACATGGCTGGTACCAAACTGCATCGGCTACTGCCGTTCTTTTGGATCTAACGGCTGCATGGAGAGGAGGAACATGCTGCATGGGCAACAGCTTGATCTCCATATAACTGCCCAAGCTCGCGCCCTAGAGAGAACACTCTAGCATCACCCTATAGGTGTCAGCAAAACATGGGAAGTAGCAGTTACCAGTTAAAGCACTTTGCCCAATTGGCGTAGGGCATGGCACCAGGGGCTACTTCATACAGTGGGAGAGGTTCTAGGATCTCACTGGACAGCTACCGCCCACTTCAAGCTGGGCAGCCCCCAGTCAAGCAGGAGTTGTCCCTCGACTGTCTTCTTTCCCCAATGGGTGCAGGGGGATTAGGATCAAACCCAAACTGTGGTCAGAAAATTTTGAACCAAGCAGTTATCAAAAAACGAGAAGTAATAGAAATAAACAACTTATCAGATTGGGATGCTGGAACGTCTGATGTTGACTGGACTATCCAAAAACCTACAGGACATAAATGATGTCAGGAAGACAGCCGTCATCAATGATGAATTCAAATGACTTCTGATGGATATAGCTGCACTTCAGGAAACGTGCCTGGCAGGCTCAGTAATGGTGAGCAAGAAGAACTACACATTTTATTGGCAAGGGAAAGACCTTAATAAAACTAGAGAACACAAAGTAGGTTTTGTGGTAAAAAAAAATTGCTTACTAAAATGGTTGAACCAGGTGAGAATCAATAAGAATGCCTGTTAACGCTCCGCCAGCAAACTAGCGCACGTCCCATCACCCTTGTCAGTGTGTATGCTCCTACTCTGTAATGCCTCAGAAGCTAAAGATGAGTTCTATGAGAATCTAGCAGCAGTCATCAAAAGCACACCTAGGCAAGAACAACTTGTTCTCCTTGGGGACTTTAACGCTAGAGTGGGTGCCGATAATGTTTCATGGCCTTCATGTCTGGGCAGGTTTGGTATTGGCAAGATGAATAAAAATGCACAATGGCTCTTGGAGTTGTGTGTCCGTCATGACCTCTGCGTGACCAACACTTACTTTCAGACAAAACCCCAGCGTAAGGTGTCGTGGAGACACCCATGATCCAAACACTGGCATCAACTGGATCTGATTCATGTCAGGAGGCCACTTCTTAGGTCTATACTCTCTACTCGCTCGTACCGTTGTGCAGACTGTGATACAAACCATTCCTTGGTTTGCTGCAAAATCAGAGCACAACCAAGAAAACTCCATCATGTTAGACATGAAGGAAAACCACGCATTGATTCCAGCAAGATGTCAGACCCTGCCATGATCGCTCAATTTACCACGACCTTCAAGAAAGTGCTCAGTAGCCCATAGCATTGTGATACTGTTATATAGAACTGGGAGCACATGCGGAACACCATTCAAAGTACTTCACTTGCCACCTTCGGTAAGAAAACAGCAAAGTCAAATGACTGGTTCGATGCTTCATCATATGTGATGATACCTTTTATTGAAGCTAAGCGCAGTGCTGCGATTGAATACAAACTTTCACCGAGTGCTAGAAAGGGTTCTAAGAAAAGTCCAACAAACTGCTCGACGTTGTGCAAATGACTGTTGACTCCAGCTCAGTGAGAGCATCCAGACTGCAGCGCATACAGGCAACACTAGACAAATGTATGACGGTATTAAGAAAGCCCTTGATTCCCAAAAAATTAAGATGGCACCACTAAAAACCATCAGCAGAGAGAAGCTAACCGATAAGGGTAAGCAGATGGAGAGGTGGGTCGAGCACTACTCTGAGCTTTACGCTAGAGAAAATACCGTCACGCCTGTAGCCAGTGATGCTGTCAAATGTCTGCCAACTATAGAGGAGCTGGATGCCAAACCAACATTAGAAAACTCAGCAAGGCCATTGATAGCTTGGTCTCTGACAAAGCACCAGGCAGTGATGGGATTCCTTCCAATTTAATCAGATGTTATAAGAGCTTGCTATTACACCCCCAGCATAGGGTGCTGCGCCAGTGCTGGGAAGAGACAACTGTTCCTCAAGACATGCAAGATGCCAAGATTGTAACACTGTATAAAAATAAAAGAGACAGAAGTGATTGCAATAACTACAGAGGCATCTCTCTTCTTAGTATTGTTGGCAAGGTTTTTGCCAGAGTCATCTTAATGCGACTACACAAGTTAGTTGAGCGCATATATCCAGAGTCATAGAGTGGATTCTGAGCTGGTAGATCAAAAACAGACTTGATCTGTTCTCTCCGCAAGCTTCAGGAAAAAATCAAGAGAGCAGAAAAGACCTTTATATATCGCCTATATAGACCTCACTAGGTCAGATGGCCGTCTGTATAATCTCACAAGGATGAAGGCAAAAACAAAAATCAGAAGGGTCACTATAAGAGACTTGTTATTCGCTGATGACGCTGCAGTCGTCACTCAAAACCAAAAGGAGCTTCAGAGCCTGATGAATCGCTTCACCCAAGCATGCAAAGACTTTGGCCTCACAATAAGTCTAAAGAAAACAAATGTACTGAGTCAGGATGTGGGTGCAGCACTGTTGCGTGATAAATTCTCGCAACATCATTTTATTACAATATCTATTTTATAACGCAAGGGCAACAACTGCTTGAAATTTATAGTCACTTTTCTCGGTAAGCATTTGTCTTCTCGCGTTGGTATTGAATGCAGTTAAGTTTTGAGCTGTGGTCATTTTGCGCTGGACTGCGCATGACTTGTCTTGCTTCTTGGTCGATCGGTTTCCGCCCACCACTAGTGGAGTGAGCGATTTGGAATGGCGAAAGAGATGCCTCGTTGAAGAGGGGATCTCCGCTATTTTTTGTTCTGTCAGGGATGTGTAGTCCTCTTATGGATGTTTCGTTTATTCGAGATAATACCTCTAGTGTTTCCCACATGTCGGGAGGCGTGATATTTCTGGGTATTTCATGAAAGCAAGGTAAATTGACTTTTTCATTAACTCTATCGATTTTGGGTCGTGAGCGATTTCGATTCATAGCCTGTCTTCGAAAGTCGTCGTCACGAGATGTTTTCCTAGCTCACATGTCGCTGTATTGTGCTGCATCGGTTGATGCAGGTCCCAAGGACTATTACTTGCTACTTTGTTAAATGAACTAGGTTTGAAAAACCTTTATTATCTAGAGGATATTTTTGAGGACATTATTTATACTTCGGCAGACGTGTCTGTCTTGCTGAAGTCAGACTAAGGAGAGTGAACTGATCTCATACATCTGGTTATCTCCTGGCTGTTATAGAAAAGGATGGAGTTTTCACCTGACTACATTTACAGCACTATGAAATATAACATGCATCTGACTCATCATTGTAATGCTGTCTACCGTCTATTGCTGTATTGAATGTTGCTGTGATAATGACTGTTTGATGTGCCTACATATTCGCGTAACCATTTTGTCACTGTGGCGTCCACAATAAATAATGAAGAAAAACGTCAACGGCTGTTTCAAGAATCATTGACTTTATACGTCGTGAGTTTACTGACGTCCTATGTGGATTGCCCTGTTATTTTTGTATGAACATTGTTTTGACTGAACACATCTGCACACTACACAAAACCAGACATGCGGATACCATCCATCATCATATGGCATCACGCATCATTTGGTGGCCATAAGCTGGTTTGATTCTGGTACCAGCAAACACGGGGTCCCTTACCCACTTCATTTTCAACAAGAATTCATCAGCATCCTTCAAGAAATTAACATTCTTCAATACAGTCAACATCTTCAAAATTTTCAAAGTACTCGGCGTTGCCCGGTAAAAGTCAAAATTTCAACTTTTTGACGGAAACAAGAATTTGACAGTACCCGGCGTTGTTACATGTTGCCGGATAACTCGGACTGCTGTTATCTTTTACGCAAGTCAAGCAAGTTGCTGCTGTCAAGGTTCCAGTGCTGTCGTTTTTGTGAAGGTCAAGTGCCGGTTGAAACGGGTTGTTTTCTGAAGAAGGCCAAGTACCGATTTCCATCAACTTACTTTTGGATTAGAAGGTCAAGTGCCGAAACAACTCAACACACAGTATTTCAGAAGCTCTTGTACCATCGTGTTAGCAGTGGAAGCAGTTCAGATGTGCCATCATCGTTGGAGCTTCGCTCTTTAGGACGTTGATTGACATCCGTTTTTTCTGCTGTTCTACGATTGGAAGCCTATAAGTTAAGTGGCCTGTTTGTATGTAAACTGTGCCCTTATACTTCTGCTGAGTCTTCTGTGTATCATCTCATTCTATATGTTATATGTCTATATGTTATTTGTATATTTATATGTTTATATTTCAGCGGGTTCTCGGTTGGGTGGTGTCTCCGTTAGATTATGCCACGTCATAGAGGTCGTCTATTGTGAGCGTTTTCTGTAAGGTTTGCAAATTTCCGATACTGGAATTTGCTAAGCGACTTCTGTTGCTATTTATGTTAGCTGTGATGACATGTTTTAATATTGTTTTCGTTATTATTTCGCATTCTTTAGTTTTGTTTTGATTCGTTTGTATTTGTTAGCCTACTCTTGTCTATAATTTAGTTTCATACAACATTTTTGTTTATACACTGTGGTGTCATGTATTTTGTTTAATTCTATCGCAGATATCGTCACATTTTTTGTGATATTTCATTAATTTCTGCTTTATTTTTAGTTGATTTCTGCGAACGTTTTTGTATTGTTGCTGATCTTTGTTATTGTTTACATTGTTATTGTTTACATTGTTTGTATTGTTTACATTTTCAATGTTTACATTCTGCATGTGTTTACATAGTCATTGTTTACAGTTATAGTAATTAGTTAATGGGCTATGCTAATGCACTGTTACTACTACACTGATGATAAATGAATGATGAATAGTGTCGTGCACTATTGAATGAGAAGTGCACTTATGATCAAGAATTGATTGTTGATATTTCATATACAAGTTCTTTGATTGGAGACTTGTTTCCCACAGAGACTGGGATAATATAAGGTGATGTGAATATACAAGTGCTTAATTAAGACTTGTTACACTTAGGTTTGAAATAAATTAGTTAATTATTTCAGGTTTTGGACTCATATGTTAGACAACATGTCTACATTTGAGCACTTTATTGAGCAGGGTAAATTGCTTGGGAAGACTGGTGATAAGTTAGAAGAATTTGCAACTGCTCGATATGATAAAGCAATGGAAGCTGAACAAAAGAAACTGCATATGGAAGCTGAACAAAAGAAACTGCAGATGCAGGTGGATGAAAAAAGATTCCAAATGGAAATGGAAAAACAAAAAAGGGAATCAGAAGCTGAGGAAAGAAAACTCCAGCTAGAGGCTGAAAATAAAAGACTTGAAAAAGAGGCTGAGAATAAAAGACTTGAAAAAGAGGCTGAAAATAAAAGACTTGAAAAAGAGCTGAAAATAAAAGACTTGAAAAAGAAGCTGAAAGACTTCAAATAGAGGCTCAGGCTGAGGAAAGAAGATTACAGAGAGAGTCTGATGAGAGGAAAGAGAAAGCAAAAATGGAACATGAAGAAAAGGTCTTAGCTTTAGAGTTGGAAAAATTGAAATTGACGAGCATGAGTAATGGTAATGATTCAAACAAGGGTTCATCTTCTGGTAAGGCTAATAATGATACTTTTAAGATTAAGTTACCAACATTTAGTCCTTCCAGTGATGACATAATGTTCTATCTGGACAGATTTGAACAAGCATGTACAGCTCATAACATAGACAAAGCAAAATATGTTTATCAGTTATCAGGGATACTGACAGGTAAAGCTCTAAGTATATTAAATATGGTGGATGAACCTGACAAGAACAATTATGAGGTTGTCAGGGCCGCTTTGTTAAAGAAATATCAGCTTAACGAAGACGGCTATCGTCTACAATTTAAAAACATGTTACCTGAAAATGGAGTTGAATTCTCCGAGTTTATTGCAAGAATACGCATTACTTTCTCACGATGGGTTGAACTATCTAAGACGGAAAAAACTTATGAAGGACTTATGGACTTAATACTTAGAGACAAAGTCATGTCGTCTGTCAATGAGTCTTTCCTTGCTTTCCTTCATGAACGTAAACCTAAAACAATAAAAGAAATGGAAGATTTCTGTTGCCAATACGTAACTGCGCACCCACACATAACCATGGGTAACTCTAAGGTGAAAGAAGGTTTACCAGTTGCTTCGGCAGCTCCGTATGGTCAAAACTTTGCTCGTAGATTCCAACAAAATTTTGATAGAAAGAGTAGCGGTAATTTCTGTCAAAATCATGGAAATCAATTTCATGGTGATTCTTCTTCGAAGAATTGGAGACAACCTGATAGTACTCGTTACTATCACCCTAATAATTATAAGCATTTCAAAAGAGGATATGGTAATAGAGGTTATTCCTGCCGAAGACCTCAGAACCAAACAAATAGATGTTCGCATCAATGTGAACATGATAGTAATCGTGGAAACTGGAATTCGAACCAGGATAACAATTACAATAGAGACAATAATAACTGCAGAGATAATAATAACTCTGATAACTTCAGAGGTAATAATAGTCGGGGTAGATCTCAACACAAAAAAAAGAGATATCAGCAGGCTAATGCTGTACAACAGGAAACTGAGGGAGCCTGTAATCATGTTGTTGATAGTAAAAACTTTGACGCTGTCACTGGTTCTGCTTTTGACTTTGAGAGAGCAAACAAATGCCCCCAATGCAGTACTTTATTCGAACCGGGTACCATAACTACTTTGAGTTGTGGTCACCCACTTCCCGCTCTTCCTGCTGCTGTTGCGCATGACGGGAGGGGTTCTTTAATTCTACATAAGGGTCTTGTTAATGATACTCCGGTCTCACTACTTTTCGATTCCGGATGCACCACTATTGGTGTTAGACAATCGCTTGTAGATCCATCTTGTGCTACAGGAAGGGTTATTAAATGTGTCACATTTGGCGGCACTCTAGAAAAATATCCTACTGCTGTAATTCGCATTGCCACTCCTTTCTTTACTGGAGATGTGCATGCTTGTCTCTTACCTAATCCTATTGCGGACCTTATTATTGGTCGTATTCACGGAGTTAGGGAGTGTACCCCACAGCAGATTGCTGCTTGGGAAGATAATAACATGCAAGCTACAAATGCAGTAGTTACAAGAGCACAAGCTCTACAAACACCCGAAACTTCACTGAATAGTGATAATGAAGTTGATAGCCAAGATAGTCACTTAGTAATCACTCGTGACTCTTTCATAAAATTGCAAGAAGAAGATCCTTCTTTAAAAAAATTCTTCGTTCTTGCGAAGAAAGGTGATCCGAATCAGGATACAAATAGAAAATCTTGGATTGCAATGAGAAACGGCGTACTTGTACGTATGGTACAAGATTCGACTACGTCGGCACATTCGCAAATTCTTGTTCCCAAGAGCATGAGAGTGCAAATATTACAACATGCTCATGACTCGCAATGTGCTGGACATATGGGTTTTGCCCGTACGAAGTCGAGAGTCCTTGCGGCTTTCTTTTGGCCTTTTGTCAATAAGGACATTCGTATTTACTGCCGATCATGCAAGGTATGTCAGGAGGTCAAATCTAGAGGACCACGACATGCTGCGCCTATCCAGGCTGCTGACATTCCTATTCGGCCGTTTCAGAAAATGGCCATAGATATTATTGGCCCTTTTAAGGTCAAGTCGGCCAGAGGACATCAGTTTATCCTTACATGTGTCGATATGTGCACACGTTGGCCAGAGGCTATTCCTCTTAAGAGCATATCTACTACAGATATCGCAGATGCTCTTTGGTTGATATTTTCTCGCTTGGGGTTCCCCAGAGAAATATTGTCAGACCATGGCACTCAACTCATATCTGACACTATGTCACAGGTAATGTCTACCTTACATATTGAACGATCTCTCAGTAGTATCTACCATCCTATGTCTAATGGGTTAGTTGAGCGTCTGAATAGAACGCTCAAGACTTTGCTTGGTAAGATAACTGAAGATCATCCTCAAGATTGGGACAGGGTTTTACCCGCGGCTCTCTTTGCCTATAGAGAAGTCCCTAATGAACACACAGGATTTTCTCCCTTCGAACTTGTCTTTGGCGCGCGTCCACGCGGCCCTATGTCTTTATTACACGATCTCATCACTGCCGATGATATTAGCGATGAAACTCAATCCTCATATGAGTATGTCATTGCTCTTAGACAAAAGATCATTGAGGCATGTAAGCTAGCAACTGCTTCATCAGAAATTGCTAAAGAGAAGGCAAGGCAGTTTGCTAACAAGAATAGATGTCTACGACAACTTTGTCCAGGTGACAAAGCATTCGTCCTACTCCCCAGTAGGGAAAATAGACTTCTTATTGCATGGAAAGGTCCGTATGCAATAGTCTCTCGGATTTCCGATGTTGACTATGTGGTCGATATTGATGGAAAGCATAAAACTTTCCACATAAACATGCTTTCGGAATTTCACGAACGTCCGGACTATTTGCTGCCTATTTTCCAGGCAACGGATGATGCTCCTGCACCTCACGGTCATTATTCATCCCTGTCTGTCATTCAGGATGAGGAAGCTACCTTCTCTGATGTCAACCTTCCCCTTCCAGTGGTTCCATTACATTCCACGGAATCTTGGAAAAACGTTTCTGTTTCTCCTAATCTTTCTGGTGACGAACATCGACAAGTCTCGTCGATGTTACAAACATTTCAGGATGTTCTCACTGACATTCCTGGACACACAGATGTCATAGAACATGACATAATTCTTACCGACAATAATCCAATTAGGGTTAGGCCGTATCCTATTCCTATACACTTTCAGTCGCAAGTGGAAAAGGAATTGGATGAAATGATTCAATTAAATATAATTGAACCATCGACTTCACCATATTCTTCTTCCATGGTTATTGTCCGGAAGAAGGATAAGAACATACGAATTTGCGTTGATTATCGCAAATTGAATCAGGTCACAAAGTTCGACGCTGAACCGATGCCTTTGTTAGAAGATCTACTGATTAGACTTTCTAATTCTAGATTCTTCACTAAACTTGACTTGTCTAAAGGTTATTGGCAAGTGCCTTTAGCAGAGCATGCCAAACCTCTTACTGCTTTTTCTACACCTAGGGGTCTATTTCAATGGAATGTTATGCCTTTTGGTCTCATGAACGCCCCTGCCACTTTCGTTCGCATGATGCGTCGAATTCTGTCACATCGTTCGGATGTCATCGCATACTTAGATGACATCTGTCTCTTCAGTGATACCTGGGAAGATCACTATTTAGGGTTATATGACTTACTGTCCACTCTACGTGAGAATAATTTGACAGCAAAACCTTCTAAAGCTTTTGTTGGTTTTGGTGAAATCTCTTTCCTGGGTCATCGTGTTGGTCATGGTCTCTTGAAGACAGAAGACCACAATACTTCCAAAATACTGAACATCTCTGTTCCTAAAACGAAGAAACAAGTTAGGAGTCTCTTAGGTTTAATTCAATTTTATGGGAGATTTATTCCAAATTTATCTTCGATCATGGCACCTCTCTCAACATTGTTGAAGAAAGGTTCGCCTAATCTGGTCCGTTGGTCTGAAGAATGCCAATCTTCACTAGACCAAATCAAGAATATATTTTCTTCTCCTCCCATCTTAAGATTACCTACTCTTGATAGGACTTTTGTTCTTCGGAGTGATGCTTCATCCACTGGGATTGGAGCAGCACTGATGCAAGAATATGCAAATACTCTGCATCCTGTTATGTACATTTCTAGAAAACTAAATGCGGCAGAGAGGAACTACTCGGTTTTAGACCGTGAGTTGTTAGCGATGGTTTGGTCAATTCTAAAGCTACAAAGATTCCTCCTGGGCGCACATTTCATTCTAGAGACTGATCAGAAAGCTCTTACAGCTATTCAGACTAAGAATTTGAAGAGTTCGAGATCCACTCGATATGCTATAGCTCTTCAACCTTTTCACTTCACGGTAGGAGCTATCCGTGGTGCGGATAATGTGATGGCTGACATTTTGTCTAGATGCCCACATGACTCCAACTAATACTTCTGTCCTATATTTCTATATATTACAGAGTCATAACACACCTATATTACTACAATAGATTAGCACATCTGTACTCACTTTATATGTACACACTATCGTGCTTTGTTGTCATCTTCTTCTGTTCGTTTTTACGATGATAGAGGAGGACTGAGTAGTTAATATAAGGGCCGTTAGTTTACTAAACAGCCACAATTATTAATAATGTATTGTACCTTATGAAGCATATTAGTTATTAATTAGCATTATATTGCTTGTACTTTCTCAGAATGTCATTGTTGAGCTGAGGACTTACCTTACTAGTATCAAGCATGACGAGTTCTAGATTGTGTACTTACCCTCGGAATACCAGAGCATATGTCCTGGATCGTCATGTAGTTTAACTTTACTATGTACTTATGTCATTACATGTCAAATAATGTGTGGTGAAGTGGGATGTTATAAATATTTATAGGGGACTTAGTGTACTGACTGAGATCAGCTGTGAAGGTATCTATATCTATTAAGAGTAGTGTATTATAGATAACCTTACTTGCTACCACATATCTCTATATCTCAGTCAGAATTATTCTGGAATAGTGTGATGCTACGTTATGTGTCTAGGGTATGTGTATGATGAAGTGTAAGTCACAACAACAGACAGATAAACAATTTAATTTAATCCACTACTCTTGACAACACTGTGACACTCACATACATATAACACTCTACAAAGATATCTTAAAAGAGTCACTGATAAACTTTCAAATAACAATATGTATTCATTACTGGCATGAATGAATATGTGTCCTGATTCAACTACAAGGGAACCAGGAATCACAATCAATTTAAATTACAAGTTATGTACAGAATGTATTTAATATGAATATTGTAGTGACATATATTATTACAAATGTTCTATGTGTGTCAGTTGTGTAGTAGTAAAATGAGGTAATACTGGTTTTGTTTTGTTCAAGCTCTGTTGGTATTTGTCATCATGACTTCAATAGTTTGTCTTTAGGGACTAGTATTGGAGATGTTCACAGTTCCTGATTTTAAGACAAGTAAATTCCCCTCTGAATGTATTTTTATAAAGTTATTTCAAGATGAGGGGACATAATGTTGAGCTCAGCTGGCCAACTCTGCTTATCTTGCGTGATGGCGGCAGGAAAGGACTCCTCTGCTCGAATTCTCCTCTGGGCTCAGGAGACACCTCACTGATAGCTAAAAAGACCAAGGAGTATGCTGTCCGACTCTGGATTCAGCAAAGCTCTGACCAGGTGCTGCTCAGTACCATCAAGACCACTGTCCCTGAAATCAAGAAGGATGTACCTTCTACTTCATAACTAATTTATATTCTCTTTTACACTGATCACAATACAGCACAAACATTGCGTTCAGAGCGTTAGGCCAACAGTCAGCTTCATTTGAAATACTTTATTCCAGTATTACCCTTCTTAATGGTTACTACGCCTCTGCACTTCCAGCATTATTTCTTTCTAGTCAATCATCCAGGTGTCAGTGTACTGTTTGGCCATTCCATGCCGTTTTACTTCTCTCCGACACCCTCTGTTCAGGCTGGAGCATTATAGGCTTTACCTCACGTTTGCCACTGAACTACACATATATATACAGGCATAAATCAACAATTCACATTCAATTTTCATTAAAAGATATTGAATGGTTCAAGCTTACCACAATTCATACGAATAAACACAGATACGTTGATTAGCAATGAATTCTGGCACAAACTGGCACAAATTCCATCTGCTTATGTTCCAGGCTTTTATTTAGCAAAATATGAGCTGGCTTCAACGCACTGATGCTTTATCAAGCTTATTTAAACAAGTGGTTTCGAACTAACGCTCCCAAGTGTGTATATCAGCGAGACTGGCCAATGAGCCACGTTTCGACAAGTGTTTGAAAAAATGTTATCTTTTCCCGTCTCCCCTAACAACCAAGATAGTATTTATAGCCCGACCAATCGTGGTTAGGCTTTCATTTGTTGCGCTCCAATCAATTTGGAGTTTACATGGTAGGCTATTTCTGTAACGTAAATTTTTTTCAAACACGTTAAAAAAAAATCTTATGAGCAGAAATGATTTTATGCTGTCAGGCACCCCCAATATTTTATTTTGGGTATAATTTATTAATTCCTGGACTATTTGCGTAACGTTTTACATATTATTTGTCAGCAAGCCCTAAGGAACCCAAAAATACTAATTTAAAGGAGCTACGTGGCTGCGTTCAAAATATGCAATTTCTTCTACCTCCTGTTTCGAAGATGTGCTGTCTGGGTACTGTTATGTTTTCAAACGTAAACCCATCTAATGTTATCTTTTCTAATAAGAGTTTTTTATGATTTATAAACCTAACTCTGGGAAAGGGTAGTGTATTTTATCACTGTCCGTCTGAAAAAGTTAGTGCTTGTAGACTTACACGCGTGATGCCAGCATTTGTATATCGCGCGTTGCATGCGTTCCTGATTTTCAGCCCTCCCCTCTCGCTATCCTTTTGTCCATCTGTTCGTTCGTTTTGGTAACGCAGTATAATTAATGTTAGGATTAATTTAGGTCATTACGCAGTCTGCCTCTCAATGTTTTTCTTAGAAATACAGCACACGTTTCATTGAAGAAAGCGGGTAATAATACAGTAGGCTTTTACTATCAACGTGAAAGCGTTACAATTTGCAGACGAAGCAGAAAACAAGGGGGATTTCGAGTACATTCTTTGTGACAGCACTGTCATTTTACCATTGCTCTTCTCTTTATTAATTTTATTTGTTAGGCTTCATATTTACCTAATAATTTATATATGTGGATTAGAATATTTCATGACACCTCCCCTCTTAAAACAGACATTATATGTCAGTCCTTTATTCTATATACACATAGAGAAATTTATTATTATTTCTGGGGTTTACGGTGATTCTCATCACACGGATGGCGGCTTAAAAAATCCGCTCCCAGATTGGTTTTTCCAGATATATATTCAATGCTAAAATTATATGGAGCCAGAAGCAAAGACCATCGGAGTAACCTAGAGTTCTCATGCTTAGCCTGTGCTAAAAACGATAAAGGTTTGTGGTCAGTTTGCAACTTAAATGCCTTCCCATATAGATAAATATTGAATTTCTTTATTGCCCATATTACTGCAAGACATTCTTTTTCGCTAGTTGAGTAGTTGATTTCAGCTTTATTCAACTTTCTGCTAGCATATGCCACTGGGCTTAATTCCCCATCCAATGCATCTGATTTCTGTAGTAAAGTTGCACCTAACCCAATATTACTTGCATCCGTCCTTACTATGAATTCTTGACTTAAGTCAGGTAATTTCAAAATGGGTTTACTTGTGAGCTTTTCCTTCAATTCTTGGTAAGTCATTTCACATTGTGGTGTCCATGTAATGCGATCTGGAAGTCCTTTACGTGTCAATTCAGTTAACGGTGCACATATGGAATTAAAGTTTTTGATATACTTCTGGTAGAAACCACATAATGAGACAAAGGATCTCACGTCCTTCTTGGTTTGTGGTCTCGGGGCTTTCTGTAGTTTCTCTAAATTCTTTGGGTCAGGGGTCATGTTTCCCTGATAAACTGTGTGTCCCAAAAATTCCAATTCTTTACATCCAACGCAACATTTGGTTGGTCGGGCTGTTAAATTTGCCTCCCTAAGTCGATCAAACAGCATGTTCAGAGAGTCAATGTGTTCCTCAAATGTTTCTGTTGCTATAAGGATATCATCCATAAAATTTGTTATACAGGGATTATTCAGAGGATCCAATAATTTTCTCATCATTCTAGAGAAGACACTAGGCGCATTCTTCAATCCAAATGGCAATCTATTAAACTCATAGTGTCCTTCTGAGGTACTAAAAGCTAGGTATGGTCTAACCTCAGGCTTTACTGGAATCTGATAGTATCCTTTACTCAGATCCACTTTTGAGAAATATTTAGCTTTATTTAGTCTGGCAAACAGCTGATTTGTATCCGGCAATGGATCCACCTGTCCTTCTGTAATAGCATTCAGTCTCCTGTAATCTATACAGAGTCTATGTTCTCCAGAGGGCTTCCTTAAGAGTACAACACCGGAACTATACGAAGACTCACTGTGCGAAATAATTCCTTCCTTCAATAGATAGTCTATCTCTTCCTTCAAAGCTTTTTCCTTAGCAAACGGAATCGAATATGGTTTCATACAGACAGGTGTGGAGTCTATGAGTTTCATATCATATTCCAATAGGTTTGTATGCCCTGGTCGGTCTGTTAACACCTCTGCATGATTATTTAGAACCTGTTGCACTCTCTCTTTCTGAGTTTTCGTTAAATGTGTACTGATTTTCACCTGTGCTGCTGTCTCACAGGGGTGTAATGGATATTCAAATGATGAAAGTGGTTCCTTTTTCATCTCCATGGCGATGGACAAGGTCAACAAGTGTGTCTCTTCCTGATGTTCTCTTTCCAAATATTTCTTCAGGAGATTCACATGATAGATTTTTTCTTTCCCCTTCTTATCTATCTTATAATTTGTTCTAGACACCTTCTCTAGAACTGTATATGGACCCTGCCATCCAATTTGTAACTTATTCTGACTCCCGGGCAAAAGAAGCAGTACTTTCTCTCCCACAGCCAAATTTCTGTCTTTCGCCTTCCTGTTATAATAGGCAGCATGTTTCTTCCTGGCTTGTTTCAAATTTTCATTGGCAAGTTTCCAGCCAGTTTTTAACCGAGTGGTCAGCTCATTCACATATTGGTATGAAGATGTAATGTTTTCCTCTGCCTTTTCATCAGTCCACGTTCTTAACAAAGCTACATATGGACCTTTAATTGTGTGGACCTATTTGTCCATGCACCGGTATGGTCTCTTCCACTCGAAGCTTTATAGTGATGATTTTTCCTCCCAGAATTATCATTCACAAAACGACCGCTACCAATTTTTCTTTTGGGGCTTTCTCCCCACTTAAAATTCTTGATGAGAGATTTCCTCTCTACATCCTCTTCCTCCAGTTTGTTTAAGTCCGATTGAGGGATTTTCGGCTTATCCTGGGGTAAGACATCTTTTTGCACTCTCCGCATAGTGGCCATTGTAAAACAGTTAAGTGAAGCTTGTCCGTGAAAAGGGGCTTCCCATTCCATTTGGTCCACTTTATCAAATCTATTTTTCTTTTTATTATCAGGCCTAATTTTGCCCCGTGGCGTGTCCAGGTCCTGATCCATGTTCCCACTTGTGGGTGTTCCCTCATGTGCTATGCTACACCTTTCTACAAAATTCTCAATGTCCCATCTTGCTTTGGGCCAATAATAATTGTGAGCCACCTTTTGAATGATGGTACCTATCTTCTCATGGTCCCCATCTGGTTTCACATGTAGGCTCCTTATTAATTCTGTCCTATATCTTTTTGGAAGAACCAGCTGTCCGTGACCATTGGATCTAGCTCCAGTCTTCCTATACATCAACTTGTTTTTCATGTAAAAATCTCCCTTGCCTGGAGTTGTATGACAAGTTGACAATTTTCTGAAACAAGGCTTGAGTGTTTTATCCCCAGCCTGTGCCTTCCTCATCTCTTCTGGAGTGGTATCTAACATAATATCCTCCTCCTGTCTTGAGGTCGACCTGACCTGAAGGGTTGCCATATACACAGGTTTCCTTCTGCAACGGTCAGTGTCATGATTGTCCATCTGACAATTTTTACACCACCTTTTTCCTTGGTTGAAAGATTTTCTTTCATCATATTTCCTTTCATCGAATTGTGGGAATTTATTTTTATTTTCATACCGTGGCCTATCAAATTGGTGCTTACCTTTATTTTGATCCCTAGGATCAAATTTATTAAAGTTCTGTGGTGCCCTAAAGTTATCCACCTGTTTCTTTTTATTACCTGTTACCTCTGCTTGAGCTGCTTGATACCTTTCAGCAACATTTAGCAACTCACCCAGCCTCTCTGCACCTTGTTCCATGAGAAACTTTCTCAGGTCTGGAGCCATGGACTCTCTTAGTTGCTCTATAAGGACCATTTCCTTAAGATCTTGGGTTTTCCCCAGAGAAGTCCATTTCTCCAAGTATGTCTCTATTCGTGCAGAGAACTGGTGATAGGTTTCACCTGACAGTAGTTTAGCATTCCTAAATTTTTTCCTATAAAATTCTGCATTCTTTTCATACCTTAACAAAAGAGCCTGCTTTAGCATGTCATAATTTTCCTGATCACCTCTGCTCATTTTTGCAAAAACTTCATAAGCTGCCCCACGAAGTCCCTGAGATAACTTTAAGCTCCACCTTTCTCTCTCTAACCCATACGTGGTAGCTAATAGTTCATACCTATTTATATAGCTCTCAATATCATCGTCTTTCTCAACAAAATGATCTAAATGAAAGTTCATAGCTGAGGTTGAGGCTCCTTGAGTAACCGTAGCATCAGAGGCAAAGGGACTGGCACCATTTTCAGGAGCATGGCCTTGAAACTCAAACTCCCTTAGTCGTAACTCATGTTCCCTTTGTAATCTCTTCTCCTCCTTTTCTGCTTCCCTCTCTGCAGCTAATTTCTTCTCTTCCCTTTCTGCAGTCAATCTTCTTTCTTCTCTTTCTGCAGCTAATCTTTTGTCTTCTCTTTCTGCGTCCAATTTCTTAGCCTCAGCCTCAATCTGCAACCTCTTAGTCTCAGCCTCAGCCTCAAATTGTAACTTCTTAATTTCCCTTTCAGCCTCTAACTTTCTTTCGGCTTCAAACCTTCTTTCTTCGCGTTCAATAAATTTGTCACATTCCGTAGTGACATAGGCAACCATAACTTGCCCATCTAATCCTAACTCTTTTGCAGTCTGAACAGCAGCAGATCGAACTTGGCCAGGTCCGCCATTGTCTATCAGGTAAATTTATACAATGTCTAACCAACAATTCAATCTCTAATGGACAACACAGGCACCGTGAGCTCAACCTTATTTAATTCCACCCAAGGATACCTTTTAATTCTTATATTCCCTGAAGTGAATTACCCCCAATATTTTTAATAGTTAAAGATTCAAAATCCCAAGAGCGAGACCCCAATATATGTGGTGAAGTGGGATGTTATAAATATTTATAGGGGACTTAGTGTACTGACTGAGATCAGCTGTGAAGGTATCTATATCTATTAAGAGTAGTGTATTATAGATAACCTTACTTGCTACCACATATCTATATATCTCAGTCAGAATTATTCTGGAATAGTGTGATGCTACGTTATGTGTCTAGGGTATGTGTATGATGAAGTGTAAGTCACAACAACAGACAGATAAACAATTTAATTTAATCCACTACTCTTGACAACACTGTGACACTCACATACATATAACACTCTATGAGATATCTTAAAAGAGTCACTGATAACTTTCAAATAACAATATGTATTCATTACTGGCATGAATGAATATGTGTCCTGATTCAACTACAAGGGAACCAGGAATCACAATCAATTTAAATTACAAGTTATGTACAGAATGTATTTAATATGAATATTGTAGTGACATATATTATTACAAATGTTCTATGTGTGTCAGTTGTGTAGTAGTAAAATGAGGTAATACTGGTTTTGTTTTGTTCAAGCTCTGTTGGTATTTGTCATCATGACTTCAATAGTTTGTCTTTAGGGACTAGTATTGGAGATGTTCACAGTTCCTGATTTTAAGACAAGTAAATTCCCCTCTGAATAGTATTTTTATAAAGTCATTTCAAGATGAGGGGACATAATGTTGAGCTCAGCTGGCCAAGTTAGCTTATCTGGCGTGATGGCGGCAGGAAAGGACTCCTCTGCTCGAATTCTCCTCTGGGCTCTGGAGACACCTCACTGATAGCTAAAAGACCAAGGAGTATGCTGTCCGACTCTGGATTCAGCAAAGCTCTGACCAGGTGCTGCTCAGTACCATCAAGACCACTGTCCCTGAAATCAAGAAGGATGTACCTTCTACTTCATAACTAATTTATATTCTCTTTTACACTGATCACAATACAGCACAAACATTGCGTTCAGAGCGTTAGGCCAACAGTCAGCTTCATTTGAAATACTTTATTCCAGTATTACCCTTCTTAATGGTTACTACGCCTCTGCACTTCCAGCATTATTTCTTTCTAGTCAATCATCCAGGTGTCAGTGTACTGTTTGGCCATTCCATGCCGTTTTACTTCTCTCCGACACCCTCCGTTCAGGCTGGAGCATTTAGGCTTTACCTCACGTTTGCCACTGAACTACACATATATATACAGGCATAAATCAACAATTCACATTCAATTTTCATTAAAAGATATTAAATGGTTCAAGCTTACCACAATTCATACGAATAACACAGATACGTTGATTAGCAATGAATTCTGGCACAAACTGGCACAAATTCCATCTGCTTATCTTCCAGGCTTTTATTGAGCCAAATATAGCTGGCTTCAACGCACTGATGCTTTATCAAGTGTATTTAAACAAGTGGTTTCGAACTAACGCTCCCAAGTGTGTATATCAGCGAGACTGGCCAATGAGCCACGTTTCGACAAGTGTTTGAAAAAATGTTATCTTTTCCCGTCTCCCCTAACAACCAAGATAGTATTTATAGCCCGACCAATCGTGGTTAGGCTTTCATTTGTTGCGCTCCAATCAATTTGGAGTTTACATGGTAGGCTATTTCTGTAACGTAAATTTTTTTCAAACACGTTAAAAAAAAATCTTATGAGCAGAAATGATTTTATGCTGTCAGGCACCCCCAATATTTTATTTTGGGTATAATTTATTAATTCCTGGACTATTTGCGTAACGTTTTACATATTATTTGTCAGCAAGCCCTAAGGAACCCAAAAATACTAATTTAAAGGAGCTACGTGGCTGCGTTCAAAATATGCAATTTCTTCTACCTCCTGTTTCGAAGATGTGCTGTCTGGGTACTGTTATGTGTTCAAACGTAAACCCATCTAATGTTATCTTTTCTAATAAGAGTTTGTTATGATTTATAAACCTAACTCTGGGAAAGGGTAGTGTATTTTATCACTGTCCGTCTGAAAAAGTTAGTGCTTGTAGACTTACACGCGTGATGCCAGCATTTGTATATCGCGCGTCGCATGCGTTCCTGATTTTCAGCCCTCCCCTCTCGCTATCCTTTTGTCCATCTGTTCGTTCGTTTTGGTAACGTAATATAATTAATGTTAGGATTAATTTAGGTCATTACGCAGTACGTCTCAATGTTTTTCTTAGAAATGCAGCACACGTTTCATTGAAGAAGGCGGGTAATAATACAGTAAGCTTTTACTATCAACGTGAAAGCGTTACAATTTGCAGACGAAGCAGAAAACAAGGGGGATTTCGAGTACATTCCTTGTGACAGCAATGTCATTTTACCATTGCTCTTCTCTTTATTAATTTTATTTGTTAGGCTTCATATTTACCTAATAATTTATATATGTGGATTCGAATATTTCATGACATAATGTACTATTTAAATTTTCCTATCAGATTTGTACATCCATTTTTAAAGACAATATTAGAGTATGCTGTTTAATGATGATTATGGTAACTTGCATACGTATATTGTGTTTACATGCTAACGTGATGTGTGTTGGTGACACCTCCCCGATGTGAATATTTTTTGAGACATATTTATTTTTCTGTTGAGGTATATCCTCACCAGACACTCTATATTTAGCCTCATGTTAGGCAATTTAATTAATTATCAGCGCATAATTCGTGCGTTTTGAGCCGCTTATCGCATGCTCTTTGATATTTAAAAAAAAAATATGTTCCACATTTTTTTTTTATCGGGAGGAGGTGGTGATATGTTGCGTGATAAATTCTCGCAACATCATTTTATTACAATATCTATTTTATAACGCAAGGGCAACAACTGCTTGAAATTTATAGTTACTTTTCTCGGTAAGCATTTGTCTTCTCGCGTTGGTATTGAATGCAGTTGAGTTTTTGAGCTGTGGTCATTTTGCGCTGGACTGCGCATGACTTGTCTTGCTTCTTGGTCGATCGGTTTCCGCCCACCACTAGTGGAGTGAGCGATTTGGAATGGCGAAAGAGATGCCTCGTTGAAGAGGGGATCTCCGCTATTTTTTGTTCTGTCAGGGATGTGTAGTCCTCTTAATGGATATTTCGTTTATTCGAGATAATATCTCTAGTGTTTCCCACATGTCGGGAGGCGTGATATTTCTGTGTATTTCATGAAAGCAAGGTAAATTAACATTTTCATTAACTCTATCGATTTTTGGTCGTGAACGATTTCTGGCTCATAGCCTGTCTTCGAAAGTCGTCGTCACGAGATGTTTTCCTAGCTCACATGTCGCTGTATTGTGCTGCATCGGTTGATGCAGGTCCCAAGGACTATTACTTGCTACTTGGTTACCTGAACTAGGTTTGAAAAACCTTTGTTATCTAGAGGATATTTTTGAGGACATTATTTATACTTCGGCAGACGTGTCTGTCTTGCTGAAGTCAGATTAAGGAGAGTGAACTGATTTCATACATCTGGTTATCTCCTGGCTGTTATAGAAAAGGATGGAGTTTTCCACCTGACTACATTTACAGCACTATGAAATATAACATGCATCTGACTCATCATTGTAATGCTGTCTACCGTCCATTGCTGTATTGAATGTTGCTGTGATAATGACTGTTTGATGTGCCTACATATTCGCGTAACCATTTTGTCACTGTGGCGTCCACAATAAATAATGAAGAAAAACGTCAACGGCTGTTTCAAGACTCATTGACTTTATACGTCGTGAGTTTACTGACGTCCTATGTGGATTGCCCTGTTATTTTTGTATGAACATTGTTTTGACTGAACACATCTGCACACTACACAAAACCAGACATGCGGATACCATCCATCATCATATGGCATCACGCATCAAGCACCAATTATCGCTATCAATAACTATGAACTGACAGTGGTGCGCCACTTCACATACCTGGGGTATACCATCAATGACAAACTCTCTCTGAACACAGCAATTGAGAGCCGCATTGGCAAAGCTACAGCTGCTTTTGCCCGCCTCACATCGCATGTTTGGGGCAACTCCAAACTCACAATGAAGTCCAGAGCTGCGTATAGTATGGTTGCATCACCAGCACACTTCTTTATGGTAGCGAGACATGGACAATCTACGCTAAGCAAGAAAGAAGGCTCAATACCTTTGATCTACGGTGTCTATGCCACATCCTGGGCATTACGTGGAAAGATAAAGTGACAAATGTCGAGGTGTGGCATGTGCTGGCCTTCAAAGCATGTATACACTGCTTAGACAGCGCAGACTATGCTGGCTTGGCCATGTCCACCGAATGGAAGATAGTAGCATCCCAAAAGATATCTTCTATGGACAACTGGCAGATGGCAAAAGAACAGTTGGGTGACCGCAGCTGAGAATCAAAGATGTACGCAAGAGAGACATGAGGGCACTGGACATAAATCCAGCAACCTGGGAGGAGGAAGCTGCTGATCGCACCAAGTGGCGATGCTATCTGCGGCGCCACCTCAGTTTGGGCAAAAAGAAGCTCACGCAGCAAGCAGAAGAGAGGAGAAAACGTCGAAAGGAACACCAGGAAAATAAGCAGCTGAGGGCTGTCACCTCAGGGGCACATTCCCATAGTCAGTTATGACTGAAGGGGCTATTATAATGGTTGGTAGCTTAGATGTTTTAGCTATGCTGTTTAGTGTGTTGGTTGGTAGCTAAGATGTTTAGCTATGCTGTTTAGTGTGTTGGTTGGTAGTTAAGATGATTTGATGTGTTCTTTGGTCTGTTGGTTGATGGTAAAGATGATATGCTATGTTGTTTCTTCTGTTGGTTGGTAGTTATAATGTTGGCTGGTAGTTGACAGGGTTGGCTAAACAGCTAGATTTTTAAAGTTAAAGTGGTTGGCTAAACAGTTATATTTTTTTGCATTGTTACTGATTGACTTTAATGAGTTGTGAGAGTCTTAGAATTAATATGAAACAAATATAAAGGTATATTATCAGGCACTCGTAGAAAATAAAGAAGAAGAACACCAGACAACAGAAAAACAACAGACATGAGTGGCTTACCCAGGATACAGGCCTCGGGTTTCCCTTCCTTAAGAGTCTTAGAATCACTGATGCACTCACATCATATATCATGATTGTTGATCTTTTCTATATTCCAGAGTTATTCTTTCTTATGTGTTGATGTTATTGGAAGAGATACTCAATGTGTCTAAATATTTATACTAGTTCTATTGAAAGTTGTACAAGTGTACATAACATGAAAGGTCATCATGATTGTTGATCTTTTTTATATTCCAGAGTTATTCTTTCTTATGTGTTGGTGTTATTGGAAGAGATACTCAATGTGTCTAAATTCATAATGCACACATTTTTTATGGCAGTGTCTGTTATCTTTCCTTTGTTTATCTAGTCATCTCCCTCAAGGACTCCTGCAACTACAAAATATGTTCCAGTGATTGGGACCCTGTTAAAAATGAAGCATCTATTAAAGTAAGTTATCTTCCCCTATTTTTATGATCTCTATTTTTTTATGTTTGCCTTTGTTGTGTTTGTTTTCTTTTTTTTTCACTTATGGTATTAATATTAAAGTTTTAGTTATTGCATCTACAACTTTAGCTTCTCTTATTCCATGAAAAATAATAATAAACAGAACAGTATTTAAAAAAAAAAAAAAAACAGGCTAAACTCTTTGACTCCGGAACAGCGCTCAGAGCGTTGATCAGATTTGACACCTGTGCCAAAACAACGCTCCGAGCATTGTTTTTAGTCTATCAGGAATTAAAATTACAGCACAGAGTGGGCAAAATTTGTGGAGTCAAAGAGTTAAATAATAGTGTTAAGTCATTTTTTTGCATAGGTGTTAAGTGTGCGAGACTTAACATAGCTAGATGCAAATCTATGTTAGATACACTATATGTGTGCATCTGAGTAAGCATTATAAGTTTAATTAATTACGTACCAATTGTAGCTCTAAAGAGCGCAACTTGGTGCGATTGGTGTTGATTGTTACCAAACAGCACTGACGCGGGGAGATGAAAATAGCCGGTGGTCGAAGACGGTTGTCTTCCAGCATAGTTGATTTAAAGTCTTTACCCCCATGTCGAGGGAAGACTTCATGTTGTATTTATGATGCTACCTTCCTATATGAAGTGTTAGCCATTGTCAATTCTGGCTCGTTTCATTTGTATCCAGTATCTTGATATGATACCAGTTTTGAATCTCCAGCAAGATCGTGGTAGGGCTTCGGCATGCCTCTTCATGGGGGGCCGCTAGTGAGACCAAGTCCTCTACTGGAATAACTATTGAATTATTACACTGATGAACCTTCCAGTGAAGATATTCGGCATTATTGAATATTGATCAAATTTGAATAAGAAGCGTAGAAGAAATATTTATTATAATACTCCCGACGTCCTTGGGACTTCGGTAGTCAGTCGTTGAGGTCTGTCTAATTGGACATTGACAATTGTAATTGATATACTTTATCTGACATGCCATATTGATGATCTTCTGTTATTCGTCCACAAATAAAATGTGTCGTCATTGATGTCCAGCCACTGGTTCCAGAGTTTTACTTGCCAGTTGATCAATTCTTATGATCATATTATTATCATGATGTTCGTCGTTGAATTTGTCGGCCACTTGTAAGCCCGGCCAAAAGCTGATCACTTTTACTCGTAAATCAATGAACCTTATTGACAGTACAATTCCTATTCACATAAAGCACGATCTAACAACTGATATCAAGATAAAAGACGAACTAACAAATAGGAGGAGCACTTGAAAACATAGTGACCATGGGAAAATTAGAGGGAAAGAGAAGCAGAGGAAGTCACAATAAAGTAATGGATAATTTTACACTTATGCCATGGAAGAGGTCAAAATCTAAACTGATGTGCTGCAGCAACAATTGAGATCTATGGTGGGACATTGCTCACTTTTCAATTCATTACACGTGGTTTGACGTTTTCCCTACTTGTCTTCTCGCAGTCTTTCTCTGTTGCATCTCTCCTCGTATTCTGTATTAGACCTTTCATGGCTGGTAACATTTAGAAATGATATTTTCAAATTGACATCAGATCAGATTAACTTCTGTCTCTGAGCAAAGATCAGCTGTAATGAATCTCTATAAATTTGTTGTCTTCTGCCTTGATGGTTCACTGTGCTAGGCTGCTTCCTGTCTGAATCTCAAATTACCTTCCTACATTTTGTTTTATTCTTCTTGTTTAGTTGTATTAAACTCTTCCTAATGTTTTTCTTTTGTTGTCTCATATATATCTCTGTGTGCGTGTGTGTGTGTGTGTGTGTGTGTGCGTCCCCCAAAACATTTTATTAATGACTTTGAATTTCATTATATTATATATTAATACTAATATCTTCACGGTTATTTCAGGTCACAATAGTTCCCTCTAGAAATGCAATAGCTGGTGTAAACAGAGAAGCAGTCCTGTCTTTTGAAGAGCTTGTCATATCTGGAAGTGGTCCATATCTTGATGTATTTAAAGGACAAAAACCTAATTCTGTACAGGTTTGTATAATTATGATAATTGTTTCAGATAGAGTAGATGACCTGTCATTATTTAACATCATCATTCTTCTTAAGAAATATGAAGCCACCACATCTGTTGACTCCCTTGCAGAAAGCCTGCATTTTTACAGTAATGCGGTTGCCAGCCCAATGCATAGCTTAACATGAGCCACCTTTTATTAGATTAATGATAAAACAGTGGGTCTGTTCTTTCTTCATATGTTTAGAAACCCACAGAAGTCACACATGGCAGATAATGAATTTTTTAGTGTGTTTCTGGGGCACAAAGGGGAAAAAATAGTAACACTGTAACTGACCAGGCATGTCATAAGTGGTGACTGAGGAAGTTTGGGTATGAGGCCAGCTACCCCATCTTGTAGAAATTTGTGCCACACAGGTCAGAACAGTTGTGGTTGCAGTTTTATTAAAACTTCCCCATTCTGTAGAAACTCCAGTCACAAAATTAAAGGAGTCATAGCAGTTGGGTAGGGAAATCCACAGATAAAAGATTATGTGAATAAACTGGGCAAATGCTACCCAGATTGCACATCTCTGTGTCTTTTGGAATAAGCTGTGCTGTTCCCTTATGAAACTGTGTAACATAGATTTTGATATTGATTTTGTATTATAGATGATGTGTACAAGATCCATCTTGCAGGGTTGTACTTCCAAACACAATCTGAATATTGTTTGTCATGCTTCATCATCCTCAGCCTTCAGTTCCCCAAGGAGTCAAGGCCTTCAACAAACTTATACCAAGTCTTCATGTCCTGTGCCATCTGCTCAAGTTCTTTCTATGTCTTCTTCATTCTCCTCTTGTCTATCTCCAGTTCTTCATCCTCCTCTTGCTTTCTCCAGTTCTCTATCCTCCTCTTGTCTATCTCCAGTTCTCCATCCTCCTCTTGCTTTCTCCAGTTCTCCATCCTCCTCTTGTCTATCTCCAGTTCTCCATCCTCCTCTTGTCTATCTCCAGTTCTCCATCCTCCTCTTGTCTATCTCCAGTTCTCCATCCTCCTCTTGTCTATCTCCAGTTCTCCATCCTCCTCTTGTCTATCTCCAGTTCTCCATCCTCCTCTTGTCTATCTCCAGTTCTCCATATGTTATTTGGTCTCCTCTCTCTTACCTTAGGGATTCCAGAACAAGGACTACCTTGTAATGCTATCAGCAGGTTTCCTCAATGTGTGTCTCTCCACCATCAGCATCTTCTCTTCTCTTGTTGCGCTGGTTCTTGTCACATTTATTCTCATGATCTTACTGTTTTACTCTGTGTATTTCAAAGTAAGATGTGTTGTTCCATTATAAAACAAAACCTCTAGACCCCAAGGTAGACGAGGAGCGACTAAGTAAGTAGTAGCATTGTTAAACTGACTAACACACATTTTGTGTCTGGCTATGGACAAGGTCAGATTATGAAGTATGTTGGTATACAACTATGTATGCACATACACATTCAGTAGCTGTTGTGAAGCTGGAAACAAGGCAAGCAGATTTGACAATAGGGTCTTTATAGTTTCCTTGTTTGATCCTTATGGAGCATGGAGGCCATAAGATATTGAATTATGAGATCACCAAGTTGTTAAGAACAGTATAACAAACTATAAGACATTGAATTATGAGATCACCAAGTTGTTAAGAACAGTATAACAGACTATAAGACATTGAATTATGAGATCACTAAGTTGTTAAGAACAGTATAACAGACTGTAAGACATTGAATTATGAGATCACTAAGTTGTTAAGAACAGTATAACAGACTGTAAGACATTGAATTATGAGATCACCAAGTTGGTGTGAACAGTATAACAAACTATAAGACATTGAATTATGAGATCTCCAAGTTGTTAAGAACAGTATAACAGACTGTAAGACATTGAATTATGAGATCACTAAGTTGTTAAGAACAGTATAACAGACTATAAAACATTGAGTTATGAGATCACTAAGTTGGTGTGAACAGTATAACAGACTATGAGACATTGAATTATGAGATCACCAAGTTGGTGTGAACAGTATAACAGACTATGAGACATTGGTTGATGAGATCTCCAAGTTGTTTTGAAAATTATAGCAGACAATTATGAGATCTCCAAGGTGGCATGACAATTTTAAACTGTTCTTAGGCTACATATCAAGTCTTTACAGAATTTAGGATCTCGTGGTCTACTGCAAAATTGAGGAGAAAAATAGTGTGAAGATGAACAATTGTTTTGTCATCTTCTTTTAATTAAGCATTAAATGTGGCAGTTTTCAATTATGACATAACAAAAATTCAGGATCGTTATAAAGTCCTGGTGCAGTTTCAATTATTCATAACTTCTGTTCTATAAGTGATAAAATTAATCTAAAAAGGGCCAGAAAGGTAATTTAATCATGTTTAATGTATAATGAGACTGATCCATTTATTTTGACCAGCTTCTTTCTATGATAACTAATGTGATTAAATGAGTTACTGAAAACCAACTGCACAGTGTGTATATAGAATGTCAAAACTGTGACTCATTTTGTATATGTAATGATGATGGAATGTTAAAGACTTCATAATTCCAAAGGCTAATGTATGCTAAATTTGAATAAATTCTTTCACTAACACCCTTTAGCAGATTGATTTTATCACATATAGAACACACGTTGTGTGTCTTTGAAACTGTACACAGACTTTATAATCACCCTGTATTATATTTTTAGTCAGCATTTAATACAGACTTGAATTTAGATATAAAGTAAACAATATTATTATTGCTTAACAGTATTTACCCTGTTGCTTAGTGTTATGTGCTTGTGTAATGTATGCTGCTGTGTTAACATTTGATATGACTGTAAATGTTGAAAAGTAGTTGCTGAAATTTATAAGTTAGTTAAACCACCACCCCATCCGCCCCCCCCCCCCCCCCTTTTTGTTTGTTTTTACAGCGCTTACACCAACTGTAATTATAAAATACCATTAATATTATAATTATGCATCAATATAGCCAACATCATCATCATCATCATCAGGTTGTGGTCACACTTGAGGCTCGTTTCAAATGTGCAATGACAGGAGATCCACACTTCAGTCCATTTGATTGCCCGTGAGTAATGAATATAAATTGTTGGTGAGACGTCTGGAGTAAAAAATGTTAGAGAGTGACACAGAGAGAAATGCTTGTTGAGAGCAAATAATGGCCAAAGCAAAACATTAAAGGCTGGTTTGTACTAGAGTCTAGTATTTTAATACAATGACATGTGGAGTTTACTAAAAAGTTTGAGCATATGCAACATAACAAACCTGAATTGATGTTTATGAATCATCACCATCACCCATCAGCTCCCCAAGGAGCATAAGCCTTCAACAAACTTATGCCAAGTCTTCCTGTCCTGTGCCATCAACATACTTATGCCAAGTCTTCCTGTCCTGTACCATCAACAGACTTAAGCCAAGTCTTCCTGTCCTGTGCCATCAACAAACTTATGTCAAGTCTTCCTGTCCTGTACCATCAACAGACTTAAGCCAAGTCTTCCTGTCCTGTACCATCAACAGACTTAAGCCAAGTCTTCCTGTTCTGTACCATCAACAAACTTATGTCAAGTCCAAGTCTTCCTGTCCTGTACCATCAACAAACTTAAGCCAAGTCTTCCTGTCCTGTGCCATCAACAAACTTATGTCAAGTCTTCCTATCCTGTGCCATCAACAAATTTATGTCAAGTCTTCCTGTCCTGTGCCATCAACAAATTTATGTCAAGTCTTCCTGTCCTGTGCCATCAACAAATTTATGTCAAGTCTTCCTGTCCTGTGCCATCAACAAACTTATGCCAAGTCTTCCTGTCCTGTGCCATCAACAAACTTATGTCAAGTCTTCCTGTCCTGTGCCATCAACAAATTTATGTCAAGTCTTCCTATCCTGTGCCATCAACAAATTTATGTCAAGTCTTCCTGTCCTGTGCCATCAACAAATTTATGTCAAGTCTTCCTGTCCTGTGCCATCAACAAATTTATGTCAAGTCTTCCTGTCCTGTGCCATCAACAAACTTATGACAAGTCTTCCTGTCCTGTGCCATCAACAAACTTATGCCAAGTCTTCCTGTCCTGTGCCATCAACAAACTTATGTCAAGTCTTCCTGTCCTGTGCCATCAACAAACTTATGTCAAGTCTTCCTGTCCTGTGCCATCAACAAATTTATGTCAAGTCTTCCTGTCCTGTGCCATCAACAAATTTATGTCAAGTCTTCCTGTCCTGTGTCATCAACAAACCTATGTCAAGTCTTCCTGTCCTGTGCCATCAAGTTCAAGTCTTCATATGTCTTCTTCATGCCCTTCATGTCTATCTCCATTTCTCTTCTCCATGTATTCCTTGGTCTCCTTCTACCTCTCTTATGCTGGGGATTCCAGAACAAGGACTGCCTTGTAATGCTATCAACTGGTTTCCTCATTATGTGTACTATCCATCTCTAGCATGAAGAAAAACATGCAAAAAGAAAAAAAAAAGATTTATATTATGACACTTCAGATTCTCTATTATCAAATGAAACAACTTTAAAGTACTAACTGTATCAGATACTGCCATTGAGAAGTGAAGTGTTAGAGACTTCACCTATATTAGGTCTCAGCTTTATTATGTGGAATGATTGATTCCCTTCCTGGCTGCTTTTGCCTTCCCTGACTCAAGAACAGAGTCAGGTACCCATTTTTTACACCTGGGTAGACTGAAACGTGATGCCACCAGGTTTAAAACCAGGTTCTTTTGCCTTAGAAGCAAGCGCTCTAACCACTGGACAGCTCTGGATGTTACATTTCTCAAAAACTATCTTATTACATTTAATATATTTCTGAAAGCATTGACAAATTCCGAATTAAAAAAAAAAAAATTGCATTAACTAAACCTGATAACTTCTGATTTGGACATTTTGTGCATAGTGTATTCAAATTCACATACATTTTCATTACATTTTCCATTTTAATATTTCCACTCCATCAAGAAAGGTGAGCTCTTTAGAAGATGTGTCATGTGACAACATAATCTCAGAATGCCAAAATGTATATGACAATGTGGTATTTCCTCACATGTATTAATGTAATATTTAGATCATCTAATTTCATTGCTGGTACATGAATTATTAACAGTAGTCTATCTTTCTTCTACCAGATTACCTTTTCACCTGTATCAGACAGGAGACTACACAGTGTATGCTGTCAAGGACAGAGACTTCTTGGTTCAGATTCGAACATGGCCATGTTGGGCTGTCACCTGTATCTGTGGTATTGTGGTGAAAGAGAAAAATGACATCATCAAGTATGTCTCTCATCTCTCAGTTTATAGTGGAGGAAGCTTCAATTACTTTACGTCTGTTGATTCAAATGGATTAAATGCTTAATTTAATTTTTCTCAGCATTATCTCTGAATATTACAGGAGCAACCGTGCACATGCTGGTAAACAACTGTTTGAATCTCCTGCGCGAATAAAAATTATGATCCACCCTAATCGGTCGCTAAAAACCCTTGCTTATATAACTTTTGTCTTCCCATAATTCTCTACTTCAACTCATTCTTGAACATTCTCCATTTTTCTTGAACATAAGACTAAAGGGACATTATTAATGGTCTTTCTATGTTAAATAATTTTTCACGATTATTTCCCCTACACTTTAAGCTGTCAAGTCATAGACTGGGTGATGCGCCAGACAACAGAGAGCAGTCCAAGAGGAAAAAGATGGACTATATTTTCTACATTAGAAGATCTGGAATATGCAGATGACATTGCACTACTAGCACATTCACATCAACACATCCAGGAAAAAGCGGATAGACTTAATAAGTATAGCCAGCAGGTGGGCTTGAACATCAATCTAAAGAAGTCAGGTCATGACGCTCAGTGTGAGCAACCCTGAGCCCATATCAGTAAGGAATCGGCAACTGGAACAGACAGATACCTTCACATACCTAGGATGCTGTAGCCACCACTTTGTAGCTGCTGTTTTGTGGCTGCTTTTTCCTGGAGCACCTCTAGGAATGTATACGCGAATGTCGAATGAATGATGGGTAGGATAAAAGCATCTGGGAACGGGACTCGTAACTGGGCACTTTGAACCATGCCAATGCAGACATGTGAGAACTCGTTATGGTTACTGACATCATAATTTATTTAGGACGAAATACGTTGACGACAACAGGTTACAGTACTTCAACATGGATTCCACAGAGCAAACATACATGTAGCATGTATAGGCATGGTACAGGCATCATAATAAATTCCTCACATAAAATACGGGTTTGACCTTGCATCAATGTCATGACCGTTAGGACTATTCAAACTATTAATCTTGAGCTGAATATATTACTTATGTCCTATAATCCTGGTCGGGTACTTAAGTGGCTTGGTACCTCTGACATGGCAGTTCCATACATACTTGCATATAAATATAAACAACGAAGGTTATGTCCTAATACTTGGTTAACCTCTCTTCGTCGCCGTGACTCGTGCGACGGCAATCCACATAATATTACAAGTCGATAAGCCGTAACAATGAAGCCATGAATTCATTACAAATCAAAATGCTTTCGGTGAAAGTCCCCGTTGATCCATTATAGCACCCCCTTCTGGAGAAAAGGTGCTAGCTAGATGCCAACAGAGGATGGTGACATGAAAGTTCAAATAATCAATTAATTTCTTATCAAAACTGGTTCGGACTTACGTGTAGAGTAAGCCGACAATGGCTTCTACCAAGGAGTCATTGTTCCAGAAGAATAATTACCCCAACACACTGGGTATGTATATAAAAGTAGGCAACAGACTCAATGTCTGGCATGAGATGCTGGCTTCATATTTTCAACCTCTGACGTCATCTGGCTTGTTTGGTAACAAGCGCGTCCGCAGATACCCATACACAAAATTGTGCATATACGTGCGCGATAAATGAACTATACAAAATTTAACACCCATCTAAGTTGGTGCGTACTCACTTAACAAAAGTAGAACCTGATGACTACTTGAGAATGTTAAGGATTCATAAAGCATAAAGGAGGCAACAGATGCATAGTAACACCAGACGGCGGAGCAAGCAAAGACATCAACAACAGAATGAACAAAGCAAGAACAGCCTTTTTTATTCTAAACAACATCTGGAAGTCCTCTCAGTACAGCACAAGGACAAAATTAAGATTATTTCTGAGCTGTGTGCTTTCTGTGCTTCTCTATGGTGCGGAATGCTGGAGAGTTACAGAGAAGGGAATGTTGAAATTGTCATCTTTTCACACAACATGACAAAGAAAAATTCACCAAATCTTTTGGCCGAATACCATCACCAACCAAGATCTGCTTACTAGAAGCAAGCAAGAGGACATGCACACCATCATAGCTGGCAGACGCTGGAGCTGGGTTGGCCATGTCCTCAGAAGAGACCCCGATGCCATCACAAGAACAGCTATTCTATGGACCCCTGAAGGAAAACAAAAGAGAGGTCGACCAAAAACAACTTGGCGGAGGACTGTGGAGGCTGATATGCAAAGAATGAACCAGAGTTGGGGCACTGTATGAAGGATGGCCACCGACCGAGCAAAGTGGAATCAATTTGTTGTTGCCCTTTAAAGACGCCACCAGGCGGGATGGCCACTGACTGCTTTGATGGTCGTTGTCTAAGGATCAAAGAAAAAGAAGATAAGCTGTCAAAGGAGCTATTGACACCTCTACAGAGATAGTGTACACATTACTTGTTAGTGCTATCACGATAGAATATAACCTCTTGTGTACAGAGAATACCTATCCACTGCCACTAAATTTATTGATTTGTTGACTTCCTCTTTACCATCTGTATGTTAACATACTTGAAAATAGATTTTACTGAATCATTGTTTGACTCATTTAACATCGGCGGGTACCAGATGAAACAAAGAGCCAAGGATCCAGACCCCGAGGACGACCCAGAGTCCGCTGGGAGGACAACATTAGACAATCTTTGAAGGATCGAGGACTAGAATGGAACCAGGCCAGGAGGAAGACAGCCGATGGGATAGTCTGGCGCTCTCTCTTCCAAACCTCTACACCTCACGGTAGAAGGGGAACGACTAAGTAAGTAAGTAAGGGTACCAGATCCCGGAAATCAGATATGCTGACGACACAGTCCTCCTATCGACCAACCCAGAAGGACTTGAACAATTAACTTTGTCCACCAAAAAACACAGCGATGCCCAGAATCTATACCTAAACACCAAGAAGACCAAAGTATTGACAACAGACAAAGTAAAGACCAAACCAGAAATTGAAATTGATAACGAAGAACTGGAAAGTGTTAATGAATTCGAATACTTAGGATCAATCATCAACAGCTCTGGCGACTGTGCAGTAGAAATTAAAAGAAGACTTGCAATTGCTTCACATAAACTAATACAGATGAAAAACCTATGGCAAGGCACAAGCAAAGAAACAAAGTTACAACTGATCAGAGCATGTATATTCCCAGTAGCAACATACGGCTGCGAGACTTGGACACTCAATAAAACAGTTGCAAAAAAGATTACATCATTCGAAATGAAATGCTACAGAAGGATGTTGAGAATACCCTGGACAGAAAAAAAGACCAACAGAGAAGTACTGCACTCACTAAACGTAGAGGAAAATTGGCTCCTAAATACCATCGCAATAAGGAAGCTGAAATTTTTTGGTCATATAAAAAGACATAATAGTCTGGAAAAAATAGTGATGGAAGGCATGGTCCCTGGAAAAAGGGGAAGGGGTCGACCTAGACGACGGTGGACCCAGGACATCACAGAGAGTCTGAACTTGTCTTTGGCTGATGCAGGTCGACTTGCCCAGAATCGTGATGCGTTCAGAGCAGCTGTAATGGAGACAACGTTCTGGAAAGAATACGTCACATGATGATGAATCATTGTTGGAATCAGAGCTGTTGATGTTGGTGATTTTAATAAAAAATAGTGTCCTGTGCTATTACTATCAGGTGTGCTTGTGATACAGCATTTCTTAACTGATTGCTCAGCTATATTTTTCTGGTACCTCTTCCAATTAGTTGATACACATTTTGCAACTTCTGATGAATATTTGCATCACATATTGTAAATGTACACCCTGCAACTGCGCTGTGTTGTGTAGACATAACGTGTCAATTCAGTGCTGCATCCTAATGAAATCATGATGACATTTTAAGTGACAATTAGGAGTTCTCATGCTTATTAAAGAGGTAAGAATAAACATTTAAAAAAAAGAGAATAGGAAATTTATTGATGAACTGGAAATAGAAACAGAGGAAATTGTAGCCAAAGGAAATATCAGAGACCTGTACAACAGCACAAAGAAGGTAACAGTGAAATACAAGCAAGTGAATGACCTCAACAAAGACAAGAATAGAAAATTACTTAGCAATAATACATGAGCTAATGTGAAAGAACAAATAAAGAAGAAGTAAAGAAAGCTATAAAGCTTCTGAAAGATGGGAAATGGCTGGTCCAGAGGCCATCTGAGCAGACATTGGCACCGCTACAGAGATTCTATACAAAATGGCTGGTCCAGAGGTCATCAGAGCAGACATTGGCACCGCTACAGAGATTCTATACAAAATGGCTGGTCCAGAGGTCATCAGAGCAGACATTGGCAATGCTAGAGAGATACTAAACAAAATGGCTGGTCCAGAGGTCATCAGAGCAGACATTGGCAATGCTACAGAGATACTAAACAAAATGGCTGGTCCAGAGGTCATCAGAGCAGACATTGGCAATGCTACAGAGATACTATACAAAATGGCTGGTCCAGAGGTCATCAGAGCAGACATTGGCAATGCTACAGAGATACTAAACAAAATGGCTGGTCCAGAGGTCATCAGAGCAGACATTGGCAATGCTACAGAGATACTATACAAAATGGCTGGTTTTTTTTTTTTTTTTTAAATTAATGAAAATTAAAAAATCCCGTTCAACCTCTGATGGGTTATAACACTGGCTAAAAAAAAATTTTTTTTTTTCTTTCTCTAACATTTCTATGTTTTTCTGGTCAATTTTAATGTGCTGTTTTTAAATCTGCAAACCGTTTTTCTCTATCAGGTCGAGATCTCTAGAAATATGCAATTGAAGTTTTTTAACAACGCATACGGTATTACAACATCATTCGTACAAGAAGTATAACAGTTATGTAGGCTTGAATTTCTTTGCAGTCGACTTTCGTCGGTGAATAGCATGTGGTACATCGCGATGAAGCATCCAACAATAATGGGCAAGCATGGTCACACTCCACCGTCCTTGATAACGTGACTCCATTACGGCGATATCTTGATGGAATCATTCTCCATGTTCATCGCTGACTTCGCCAAGGTTGTCAGGGAAAAAGTCAAGATGCGAATCGAGGAAATGGATTTTGAGGGACATGTTACAGCCCATAATTCTGTATGCATCTATGCACTGCTTAACAATATGCACATAGTCCACAGATTTGTGATTTCCCAGAAAGTTATCGACAATCGATTTGAATGCCATCCATGCGCAAAGTTCACTACCATGTAACAAGTTCTCGAATTGTTTGTCTGCAATAACTTTCCTAATCTGAGGTCCTACAAAGATACATTCCTTTATCTTTGCATCGCTAACTTGCGGAAACTTTTCTCGAAGATAAGTGAAAGCTTTGCTCGTTTTATCTAACGCTTTTACGAAACTCTTCATGAGCCCCAACTTTATATGTAACGGTGGTAAAATGATGCTGTCTTTGTTAACTAATGGCTCATGTATTACATTTTTATGCCCGAGCTGCATACGATCCCTGATAGGCCACACCTTTCTTGCATAATGTTCCTGTCTGTTGCGGCTGTCCCATTCACATAGGAAGCAACAAAATTTAGTATACCAAGTCTGCATGCCTGTGAGAATTGCAATGACCTTTAGATCTCCACAAATCCGCCATTGGTAGTCATTGTACTTTATTTTTGCCAAAAGTATAGCCATATTGTCATAAGTTTCTTTCATATGAACAGAGTAGGCGACTGGAATTGATGAAAATAAATTTCCGTTATGCAATAACACGGCTTTTAGACTAGTCTTGGAAGAGTCGATGAAAAGTCGCCATTCGTTGACTATGTGCTCATGACCGAGGTGCACCATTAGACCGTTTACATCTTTGCAATAGCAAATGTCATCATCCATCTCAAAGTATTGAACAAGTTCTCTGTGTCTATGATGAAATTTAGATATCGGAGTATTGGGCGCTAAAAGATTCCATTCTTTGAGTCGCGAACCGAGTAATTCCGCTTGTCCTTTGGTAAGAGCGAGATCACGTATTAGATCTGAAAGTTCTGAATGGTTAATTAAGTGAACACCATCATTCACCGGTATATAATCCGAGTCAGAATTAGTTTCTAAAGCAGGTAAACTATCACTTTCTGATGGTTCATTCACATCCAACGGATATTGTTCTGGTGGAACTGTGATCGGACACGTGATTGGATCATGAGGCACTGGTTTCGAAACTGATTCAATATTTGGATAAACCACAGACTTTCTAGTTTTAAAAGTGAAACCATGGATATTTGTCAAGCAGAAGTAACAACCAGTAGCGTGATTTGTCGGTTAACGCCATATTACTGGCACTCCAAAAGGCATCGACTTATGCTTCGGCGATTTTCGTAACTTACCTGCCAATGTATTTGCACAAGTCGAACAAACTGCATTTGGCTACCAAGATTTATTTGCATCATCAACTTTCGAATCGAAATAAAGTTCATATGCTTTCTTTAGTAATGGTGTAAAGTTTTTCTGGTGAACACGATCGGTAAAATATCCGCACACGTAACAGAACAGATCAGCCGAATTTCTACAACTTCTAGAAGCCATATTTCGCTCAGAATTATTTCAAAATACAGTAACTATTTGAAAAATAGCGTAACATATGTCATGCATCTTTTAGAAGTATAAAAAGTAGAATTATTTTGCATTTTATTAATTTTTAATAAATTATATAGTAAAAATGAAACGGAGCAAATAACGATTTCCCCAAAATATATTTATTCACAAATATCTTAAGAACCCGATGTGATAGAGATAAACGGATTTCAAATTTGAAATCAGCGCAAGAAACTGACCTAAGAACACTTATTCTTATATAAGAAAGAAAAATGTTGTTCGTCAGTGTAATTAGGATATATATTGTTTTCAATTCCAAATAATATGAACAACTGCTGACATGAGAAAGTGGCATCACATTTGTAAATAGGGATAATCACAATTGTGCTTAGGCCTATGCGTTAAATAAAAAAAATAAAACAAACAAACAAACAAAATCAAGAAGAAACTATGAACAAGAATAATATTAAAGTGGAGGGGTGTAAAGGCCTGGTGGTTCTAGTTATATAGCGGACTTTACCAGATATTTAATTGACTTTCATCTGTTTAAAGTCACATGCATTGTAAGAACAGCATCAGACCTTCACGTTCCCAGCCACTATATATTAACATGTGTTCGTGTTAAATATTGTTTGACTATATTATGCAGTTCCCTAGGTCTGTCTATTCTCAACACCTCCTCTATATTTATAGGTAAGTTGGATGCCTGCAAATAATCCAATATTGGTATTCTCATTTGGTCATACCTCTTACATTTTAACAAGAAATGTTCTATATTATTGTCTTGAAGACATCCTGCACAGTAAGGTTCTTCTATTCTGAAATAGCCTTTTCCCAGCTGTAGTCTGAGAAGTTTCTTATTACTGGGAACTTTCAATTCCCTAGATATCTGACATTTTCTTGTTGGAGCCTTGAATATCTTATATATAATGAGGTGAATAATTTAAAGACACCCTCTCTATAAATCTCTCAATCTCTGTGTGTGAGTGTCTGCCTGCTTATGTATATATATATATATATATATATATATATATATATATATATATTATATATATATATATATATATATATATATATATATATATATATATATATATATATATATATATATATATATATATATATATACACACACACACACACATACACACACACACTCATACACACACACATACATACATATATATCGTTTTTTCTCTTTGAGTTTCTTGTAATGTCATTTTATTTTCAATAATGTGTATAATGTTATTAAATTGAATTTTGTGATTCCAGGGTATGAATGCATGTACCCTGATTTTAATTTTTTAGAAAGAAAAAAAAAAATAAACCAGATTTGTAAATACTTATTGGTTCTTTTTAAATATTTTTTTTTCAGGGTCTATGGATGTGATAAGCCAGATCTTACCTTGTTAACAGTTAGTGTTCCTTACAAACTTAGTGAAGGGACTGTTGTTGAGAGGTCACCAAATGGTCAGCATATTGGGGTAAGTAGTTTTTTTGTTTACCCTAAAGCATGTGTTAGTGAAACAATAGAAACAGCCAGCATTGGTTTCACCCTTCCATGGAGGCATTGCCTGACAAAAAAACAAAACAAACAAAAAAAACAAGAACTTCTAATTTGACATGGACAAGAGACATGCTTTTGATCTGAATGAGCCAGAGGAATGAACTATGTCATGGAGCGGGTTCAATTATTAAAGTTCATAGTTCATTGGGAAAAAACAAAGCTAAAATCAGGTAGATAAACATTTTGCTTATTAGTGACATTGTTGGTTACTGTAGTTTGTTTATTTCTCTTCATGCAAAATCTATGTCCCACCATTTCTGGATGTTTTCTAGAAAGATTTGAACACTCAATTTTATGATTGTGCGGATGGCGAGAAAAGGATAGATCTGCATAAATAACATGTAAGAAAAAAAATTGCTTTTGGAAACCATACCTTGTTGTTGGTTTAAAGGGAAATGGTAGAATTGGTAATTTATAAAATTGAATATCCCCTGGAAAATTAATAATAATAATAATACGACAGATGCACCCTCTCTCATGTCCATCTCTGCCAGTCCCACGTATGATGCCAAACTCCAACATTCTCAGCCTTGTTGATTCATCCATTGCAGTATCATTATCTGGCAGGCGATCATTAATTGCCCTTGGTTTCTCTCCCTTCGAGTAAAGCTGTTAACAAATAAATTAATGAAAAACTGTTGGAGCTGAACAGGCAATACTTTTGTGCATTGAACTTTAAGAGGCTTCTATATTTTCTATAGATGGCTTCTGTGTATTTGATTTAGATGGTACAAATTGACAAGGTTAGAAGCTTGATTCTCAATACATTTATGGAGATTCATAAGAAGTTTCATGTCTTAGCGTACTTTATTACTTTATTTCAGTTGTCTGTATAATTTTGTTGTATTACATTTTTAGTGTAACAGCTAGCTAGTTTTCTTTATTTGATTTTTTTATATTAATATAATTTTTTTTTTTAGTGGGTCGTTGTAAAATATCTGGCATAAATCCCGTGTCTCAAACCCGTGAAAATCCTATTCTTGGACCTTGAAAAACTTTGAAAAACCCTTTAAAAAATTTGGAAGAAATTTTATCCTGAGAATTCCAGAAAAATAAGGCATTGGGATGCTATGAACAGGTTTCTTGAATGAGTGTCCCATGTATCGACAATATCTACTTATCTCTTATTTCATTGGCACTTGTCTTGTTATTGTTTGCAGATTCACATTAATGATCTTGTAAATACAGAAGACCACTGGCAAAAAAATATACATACAGTATATGTCACAGTGTAGTTAAACCATATAACCTTATGACATAGTCCTCCAGACTTGGCTCATACCGTACTGCAAGAGGCCACGTAATCAAATCACTTACAGATTCCACACACAAAGAATAACTCAACGACGCACTGACAATCTCCTGAACTGTAATGAACACTTATACAAATATGAGAACCATAGTCAGCAACACAATGTACCATGTGAATACATAGCTCCAAAACAGATAATTGTCTAACCTTCTCAAACTCAACATTACAATATGGCATGCAGCTGGTATATGATAATAAACTATAAGCAAAGAGTCAATAGACTTCTGACCAGTACCGCTAAATACATTCTCTAATTAGAATGACAAGTAAACTGTTAATATTCAAAGTGCAAAGCCCCTGTGCCGTAAAAAGCTCAACAGCCATCAAGTAGATTAAATAAATCTAGTACGTTCTTTCCTCGTCGGCCAACTTACACTGTCCTTCAACAGCAGGCTTACCATTTACTAACATCTTTTTGCATGGATTCCAG
>JAMPIV010011680.1:0-272500 GCA_024509875.1 Oreohelix idahoensis | reverse complement strand
AGCCTACATCTCAGCTCTGCCTCCAAGTTCATGCCATTAATCAAAATCTATATTTTGACTAGATCAAAGTATTTGTGGAAAATGTTGATTCACAGAGCCACACTGAGCCAGACATGGAAAATAAATTGAAAACATCTAGTTTCAAAGTAAGAAGAATCCCTTAGAGTTTTCAGGACAGGCTGAAAAATTAGTATCCATATTGTCAGGTGAAAAATAATAATCTTTTTCAACATATTTTTCTCATGAAATTTTTGTTCTGTATCGAGCCAGGTCTAATAATAATTCATGTTGCCACACTTAAGTTGCCAATACACCATGTCTGTTGGCAAATGTATTGCGCATCCCTGGTGCATATCATGGTAGCTGAATGGTTGCATTCTAATAAAACAAAAGTGGATTTTCAGCATTTCTAGATGTGTCACTTGTGATGTTATTAACAACTTTTCTTAGCACCCTTCATTCTATGATGTGGGTTTTTAGATCATTAGTGCACTAAGATATTAAGTAACATGACATAAAGAATGCCTCAGGTAGTGCCATGTACTGTTATTTTCTTCAAGATCCTTTTGTCATCTGGCTCTGAGTTGAAGATAGACATCTATGGCATTGAAATGAATGTGTATGTAGAGACCCCAGCATTCGACAAGAACAAGGCAAGAGGAGTATGTGGAACTAATGATGGCAAGCCAGGTAGGTTTTTAGTTCTTATTTATATTGTCTCATACATTGTCTACTGTCATGTCTGGATTATTTACATGAAAACCTTTAAACAGCAAGTCAAGGGCCAGGTGAGGGTTATTCTACATGCTTACTTCTTTATCTCTTACATGGTGACCTCTTCAACTCTTGTATCTCATCTTTCAAATTCCTTATTTTCCACTTTTTTTGTCACCGCATGTCTGGATTGAGTTTCTGCTCGATGAACCAAATTTAAAAGCTCTGAAACTGGTTATAAGCTGCCCATTTGACTCACGTCATGAGGGTTAAACTATATTTTAAAGGTAAAAAGGTAAAGGATCCCGTTACACGCCCATTGAGGCATATTGGGAATATGCTGTTAGGCTTGACCATTGGCACAATAGGGGTGATGTGGTCTGTGCCATATCATCCACCTTAACCTTCCCAGAGTTGCTCTGGTACCCAATTCATGAGGCTGGGTCAACCTCAGAGCAGTTTGCGGTCTAAAAAAAATGCCACCTCAACAGGGGATCGAACCATTGACCACTGAGCTAGGAAGCCAGTGCACTAATCACTGTGTTACCACAGCTCCAACTATATTTTAACTTTAGGATAAACATTTAATTTTGAAAGTTTTTATCCTATTTTTGAAAGAGTGATAACAATAGATGAATGAGTAAACTGCAAATCAAATCAGATAAGACAGTCAAAATACCATGAATGGTATGACAATTTGAATGTCAGATTTGTCAATTACTTTTTTAATCTCTTCTTGTCACCTTCTTCTCTTGTAAATAATATATCATTTATTTTATTTAAGCTTACACAAACATCTTGAAGCTTCAAGAACTGTCTTCTTTTAGTTTTAGAAAAGTCTCAAAGGATCAAGAATTTTCCACCAGCACACACACACACATACACACACACACACACATATATATATATTTATACTCGTATATATGGGAAAGAAGAGGACTACTGCAACCTCAGGCATATCATACCGTATGAGGTTACACGAGGCTGGCAGTATTATCAAGTACCATATGAGGTTACACAGGGCTGATAGAGTTATCAAGTACCATAAGAGGTCACACGGGGCTGGCAGAGTTATCAAGTACTGTATGAGGTTACACAAGGCTGGCAGAGTTATCAAGTACCATATGAGGTTACACGAGGCTGGCAGTGTTATCAAGTACTGTATGAGGTTACAGGAGGCTGGCAGTGTTATCAAGTACCATATGAGGTTACACGAGGCTGGCAGTGTTATCAAGTACTGTATGAAGTTACATGAGGCTGGCAGTGTTATCAAGTACTGTATGAGGTTACACAAGGCTGGCAGAGTTATCAAGTACCATATGAGGTTACACGAGGCTGGCAGTGTTATCAAGTACTGTATGAGGTTACACGAGGCTGGCAGTGTTATCAAGTACCATGTTGTTGTTGTTGTTGTTGTTCGTCCATCACGGGTGATGAAGACCACTCTGTTCATCCAATTATTAGGATAGTCTATGAGTACAAAGGTGACTGATGAGCCCGATGTGGGCCTGGAAGGATCTCAGACAGTGTTACACAAGGCTGGGAGAGTTATCAAGTACCATATGAGGTTACACAAGGCTGGCAGAGTTATCAAGTACCGTATGAGGTTACACGGGGCTGGCAGAGTTATCAAGTACCGTATGAGGTTACACGGGGCTGGCAGAGTTATCAAGTACCATATGAGGTTACATGGGGCTGGCAGAGTTATCAAGTACCATATGAGGTTACATGAGGCTGGCAGTGTTATCAAGTACCATATGAGGTTACATGGGGCTGGCAGAGTTATCAAGTACCATATGAGGTTACACAGGGCTGATAGAATTATCAAGTACCTGTAAAGTCTCGTTCTTTCCACTCTGTAAAGTTGCTTTCACACACACACTGTAAAGTATCAGTCTGTCTGCTCTGTAAGGAAGAGTGGTGTGTTGTTGAGATCAGGCATGCTCCAGTCTACCCAGCTGTAAATGGGTAACTCACCCTAGTCCTGAGTTAGGGAAGGCAAAGGCTCCAGGGGAAGCAGGCCCTAAACTTGGTCACTTCAGCCGACGCAGGATGGTGTATGTATAAAGTAGAAGTGTAGAGTGTGATTACCGCGAATGGTGTACTGTTCGTGTGCTGACCAATATAACCACTCACACTTGTGTCTACAAGGCACCAATGCAGACTGCTGGAATCTTAGTTTACTCAATTTATTCAGACGTACACACTGGGACATACGAGTACATCATGGTTCGTTGACATATCAATTTGTAGGTATACATAGCAGATCTGAAGTCATGACACATTCAGAAATAATGGGCAGTACATCAAAAGTTCAATGTCATGATACATTATGGCCACATCCCCCTATCTGACTAAACGCGTCAGTGAAGGCGGATCGATAAATAACCAAAGTTACTTGACGTCCATAGTTTGTAGTATATATTATGAAACCACGAAAGGGGGTTTCTAGCAAGATTGAGATCTCCCTGTCACTGTCCGATAATAAGATAAATAATCTGTTCTCTTGGCAGTGATCAAAACATATGATGACCGAAATCCAACATGGCTGCCTCCCTGAGTTGTCGTTCACTCATTCATAGGAAGGAGAATATAAGCCAGAGTTAATTTATAATGGGTATATAAAGGATTTCATAAATGTTTCCATACAGCTCTACGGTGATCAGGTTAATTCACGTAGCCATAACCGCTGCAGGAAAATCTGTCATCTTCGTCGATACCAAACACGACACTAGCATAACGAAGCACAAAAGTCAAGCTAGGCCTAACCGACGAGAGATCATCAAAAATAGGAGCTGGGTTTACCTGGAGTCCGAATCATCTATATACTGACATAAGGAGAGTCTCTAACACAAACTATCGTAGAGACACCATCTCCTTCAGAAGAAAAACCACTTCGTAAGACATTTTTTCTGACGAAAGGACCAGCTCTTGAAAAACGTACCCCGCCATTTGTAAGCGGTACATCGGAACTCATCACGACTTGTCAAGACAACTCATACTTCCGCTAGCAAGAATCTAGTCCCTCCTACCCATCCAAAATATACAATATAGGACTGATTCTACTTGTACTAATAATATGTAATACATATGAATTCAGGCCATAAACACAATAAGCAAATTAATATATTTTCTGGCCCTAAAAAATAAGTACAAACGCAAGCGCAATATCCTTGCGCTGGATCAATATCCAGAACGATTACTCCTATAATCAAAAGTGTGAATCAAACATGGATTATCTCGCTTTTACCATAAACAGCATTTTCATACACAAATGAATGAATGTCTATATTTTTCCCATATTAAATAGCCATATCGATTTTTGTAATATGTGCGTCAAAATATGCACGCAACAGATTACCACACCCCTCGGGAAAAAAAAATGGTACATTTTTTTTTTGAAATACATCTAGGAGCAACATACAATAGGCTCACAACGCACCAATAACAATGCGCAGATGATAAGCATAAGTTTTATGACCTTAGAGAAAGTACTTCTCTAAGTATAAATATTTCCAGAGAGGTGTCACCAACGCATACTACAATATTAGCAATGACACAATTTCCACATTAGTTTATACATAAATTCCATCTAAGATATCTTAACATCATGATCATCAAAGACGAAAAACATTGAAAGATCAGCGGTGAATAAATATCAATGAACCGCTAAGTAGTGTTACAATCAATATATGATATATTACATATGTGTACACATTTCAACATAGAAACAACTGTATCAAAGTTGTATAACAGTTATGAATCATGTGGGCATCTAGACAAAATATCTGCCATCACATTTTCTGACCCACGGATAGCTCGCACCGAAAAATGAAATGGCTGTAGAGCAATCGCGTATCGCGTTGATCTCGCGCTCTTCAGATTTTTACTCTGAATAGCCGTAAGAGCTTTCTGGTCAGTTTCCACAATGAAATGCGCGCCCAGAAGAAATCTTTGCAGTTTAAGGATTGACCAAACCATAGCCAATAATTCACGGTCTAGGACCGAGTAATTCTTCTCTGCGGCATTTAATTTCCGAGAAATATACATCACAGGATGCAGAGTTCCAGAGTACTCTTGCATTAGTGCAGCTCCAATCCCGGTGGATGAAGCGTCACTACGAAGAATAAATGTCTTATCCTTAGAAGGCAATACTAGGATAGGTGAAGTAGAAAACATAGTTTTAACCTTATCCAAAGAGGATTGACATTCTTGAGTCCAATGGACTACATTAGGAGACCCTTTCTTTAGCAAGGAAGAAAGAGGTGACATAATGGAGGACAGATTCGGGATGAATCGTCCATAAAATTGTATTAGACCTAAGAGACTTCGTACTTGCTTTTTAGTCTTAGGAATAGAAATGTTAAGTATCTTACTTGTATTATGGTCTTCTGTTTTTAGGAACCCATGACCAACACGGTGTCCTAAGAAAGATATTTCGCTAAAACCAATACATGCTTTCGATGGTTTCGCTGTCAGGTTATGCTCGCGTAAGATAGACAATAGTTCATTTATACCATTATAGTGATCGTTCCAAGTATCACTGAAAAGACAGATGTCATCAAGATACGCAATGACATCTGAGCGATGAGATAGGATTCGACGCATCATGCGTACAAATGTAGCAGGGGCGTTCATAAGACCGAAAGGCATGAAATTCCATTGGAATAGACCCCTAGGCGTCGAAAAAGCAGTAAACGGTTTGGCGTGTTCGGATAGTGGAACTTGCCAATATCCCTTAGACAAATCGAGTTTAGTAAAGAAGTGAGAATTCGATAGTCTCGTAAGTAGCTCTTCTAGTAAAGGCATAGGTTCAGCATCGAATTTAGTCACTTGATTCAATTTGCGATAATCCACGCAAAGACGTATGTTATTGTCTTTTTTCCGTACTATAACCATCGGCGAAGAATATGCTGATGTGGATGGTTCAATAATTTTTAACTCTATCATCTCATCTAACTCTTTCTCTACCTGTGCTTGAAAATGTATCGGGATAGGATACGGTCTGACTCTTATAGGACTATGGTCAGTAAGAATAATGTCATGTTGAATGACATCAGTTTGACCAGGAATGTCAGTAAGGACATCCTGAAATTGTTCTAACATAGTAGAAACTTGTTTCTGCTCTCCTGGAGATAATTCTGGAGAAATTGCAACATCTTTCCATGATTCATTAGAGTGAAGAGGAATCATTGGAAAAGGTAAATTTACATCCGAGAAACTCGTTTCCTCATCCTGTATTACTGACAGAGATGAGTACTGTCCATGTTGGACTGGAAAATCGTCCGTTGCCTGGAAAACAGGTTGTAAATAATCAGGACGTTCATGGAATTCCGTGAGCATGTTGATGTGGAAGGTTTTACGCTTCCCGTCAATATCGACGATATAGTCAACATCGGAAACTTTTGATATTATATCGTACGGACCTTTCCAAGAAATGAGAAGTCTATTTTCCCTACAAGGTAGCAAGACAAATGCTTTGTCACCTGGACAAAGTTGACGCAAACATCTCTTTTTATTGGCAAATTCCCTTGCCTTCTGTTTCGCAAATTCAGAAGAAGCAGTTGCCAATTTGCATGCTTCAATAATCTTGTGTCTAAGTGCGATGACATATTCATAAGAGGATTTTGTGTCATCGACAATATTATCAGCAGTTATAAGATCATGAAGTAAGGACATAGGACCTCGCGGTTTCGCGCCAAAGACAAGTTCAAAGGGAGAAAATCCTGTATGTTCGTTGGCGACCTCTCTATATGCAAAGAGAGCCGCGGGTAAAACCCTATCCCAATCCTGAGGATGATCTTCTGTTATCTTACCTAGTAGGTTTTTCAGAGTTCTATTCAAACGTTCCACCATCCCATTGGACATAGGATGATAAATACTACTCAGCGATCTCTCTATCTTCAGAGTCGACATTACTTGAGACATGGTATCCGATATGAGTTGGGTACCATGGTCGGATAATATTTCTGCTGGAAATCCCAGACGAGAAAATATTAACCAAAGAGCATCTGCGACATCAGCAGTAGTTATGCTCTTTAGAGGAACAGCCTCCGGCCAACGTGTGCACATATCAACACACGTCAAAATAAATTGGTGTCCTCTAGCAGACTTTATCTTAAATGGACCAATGATGTCTATCGCCATTTTTTGAAATGGCCGAATGGGAATGTCTGCAGCCTGAATAGGTGCATCATGGCGTGGACCTCTGGATTTAATCTCTTGACATACTTTACAAGATCGACAATAGATTCGTATGTCCTTATTCACAGCAGGCCAAAAGAAAGATTGAAGAACTCTAGCTTTAGTACGGGAAAAACCCATATGTCCAGCACACTGCGAATCATGAGCGTGCTGTAAGATTTTAACTCTCATATTTTTAGGCACAAGGATTTGAGAATGAATGGACTTAGCGGAGTCTTGTACCATACGTACAAGTACGCCATTCTTCATCGTAATCCAAGATTTACGATTTGTATCCTTATTCGGATCACCTTTTGTTGCCAGAGTAAAGAATTTCTTTAGAGTAGGATCATCTTCCTGCTGTTTGATAAAGGAATCGTGGGAAATCTCCAAGGGATCATCTTGGATCTGCGCATCATTATCTTCAGAATGTGAAGATTGTGGCATATTAAGAGCTTGAGCCCTAGTGATTACTGCATTAGCAGATTGCATATTAACATTTTCCCAATTAGAAATTTGCTGTGGAGTGCATTCTTTCACTCCATGAATGCGACCGATGATAAGATCAGCGATCGGATTCGGCAAGAGACATGCTTGCACCTCTCCTGTAAAGAAAGGCGTAGCAATATTGATAATGGCAGTGGAGTACTTCTCCAATGTGCCACCAAATGTTACACATTTGACTATATTGCCTGTAGCTCGAGAAGGATTTACGAGTGATTGCCTCACTCCAATGGTAGTGCACCCCGAGTCGAAAAGAATTGATACCGGAGTACCATCTATTAGGCCCCTATTAAAGACAAGAGCACCCCTTCCATTATGCGCAATTGACGCATGGAGAGCGGGAAGTGGGTGACCGCAGCTTAAAGTAGACACTGTGGTTGGATCGAATAATGTTTTGCATTGCGAACACTCAGATGCTCTAGCAAAATCGAAAGCGGAATTTGCTACACTATTGGAGTCTTTTTTATCATTATTCTGATTATCGGTGTCGTGGAACTCCTGTTGTGCAGAGTTAGCCTGGTAATAAGATTTACCATGTCTTTTGTGTTGTGATCTACCTCGGTTATAATTGTCTCTATAATTATTATTGCCTCTGTTATAACCCCTATTTGGGTTTGAATCATAATATTCATGATCATAATCATCATGCTCATTATATTGAGTATCCCTGTAATATTGTTTCTTTTGTCTCCATGAAGCACTTGGGTAGTTCCTATAGCTACTCCCTTTCCGAGAATTTCTAACATTATGGGTACCCCTCGCGTGTCGAGGACTATCAGCCCGATTCCAGTTCTTCGAAGAAGAACTCTGATTTGAGTGGTTATCTTGGTTTTGATACTTATTCCAATTAACCTTTTTATCAAATTTATTTTTAGCTCCTTGGAATTTGTGTGAGTAATTCTGATTATATTCTGTTGCCGAAGCAACTGGCATACTCTCTTTAATGTTAGAGTTACTAAGAATCATGTCAGGGTGTGCCGTGGCATACTGGTCACAATATTCTTCCATTTGCTTTATTGTACTAGGTTTACGCTCATGTAAGAACTCTAGGAATGATTTATTTACAGAAGACATGACCTTGTCTCTTAGCAATAAATCCGTAAGACCATCAAATGTTTTCTCTGTTTTGGATAATTCAATCCATCGTGAAAGTGTAATTCGTGCTTTTGAGATGAAATCTGAGAATTCTACACCTACCTCAGGTCTCATTGTTTTAAACAAAAGACGGTAACCTTCCTCAGACAGCTGATATCTCTTTATCAAAGCTGCCCTAACAGCATCATAATTATCTTTGTCGGCCTCTTCAACAAAATATAACTTACTCAGAGACTCCCCTTTTAGATTTTCAGACAACTGATTCACATACTGTGATTTGTCAACATTATGAGATCGACAAGCCCGTTCAAATCTAGAAAGCCAAAATGTTATGTCATCACTGGTAGGGTTAAACGCTGGTACCTTGACCTTGTACACAAAGGGTTTACCATTACCACCAGATGCCTGATTAACATTACTCATACATGACAATTTTAATTTCTCTAATTCAAACTCATGTTCTCTTATTGCTTTTCTCTCTTCAGCTTCTCTATCTAATCTTTTCTGTTCTGCAGCAGCTTCTAATTTTTTCTGTTCTGCAGCAGCAGCAACTTCTAATTTTTTCTGTTCTGCAGCAGCTTCTAATTTTTTCTGTTCCGCAGCAGCTTCTAATTTTTTCTGTTCTGCAGCAACTTCTAATTTTTTCTGCTCTGCATCAGCTTCTAATTTCTTCTGTTCTGCCTCAAATCTCCTTTCCTCCACTTGCATCTGCAATTTCTTAAGTTCAGCAGCAGTATCAGCTTCTTTTTCTAATCTTTTTTCTTCAGCTAGGCTTTCCTTTCTTCTGCAGCAGCTTTTTTTTCTTCTATTTGAAGTTTTCTCTCCTCAGCCGCAGCTTTTTTTTCTTCAACAGCAGCAGCAGTTTTTTTCTCTTCTGCAGCTAATGCTTTGTCATATTGAGCAACAGCCCATTGTTCTAAGTCTTTTCCAGTCTTATCAAGAGATTTTCATTGAGCAATAAAATAATCTAATGTAGACATATTGTCTTCTTAAATCAGAAACCTGAAAAAGTAAATAAATTACCCTCTTTCAAGTTAATGGGAGACAAGTCTATACCTTAGACTTAGTCTTAGTCCAAACTTGTATGGTTTATAATAACCAATGATAACTTGAGTACCTGTGGACAACAATAATTGTATCTCAAATACTGTGGGGACAAGCCTTACAAAGGTCTTGTATACCTCAATGTAATCAAAGATCACTTGAGTACCTGTGGAAAAAAAAATTTCCCTTTACCAATCACTTTGGGAGACAAGCCTTATAAAGGTCTTGTATACCTCAATGTAATCAAAGATCACTTTAGTACCTGTAGAAAAAATATTTCCCTTTACCAATCACTTTGGGAGACAAGCCTTACAAAGGTCTTGTACATTTTGTTTTATAACAATAACAATCAGAAAGTACTGATCTGTACTATACTATCAGTGTATACCACTATACGTCATATGTCAACTAAAGACATTACAAATGACAAACAAGAAAAGACAATCTGAAAACATTTGCAGAGATCAAATTAAATCAAATAGGAGAAATGAAAAAAATGATCACAGAAACCGTGATGATAACTGCCATAAGATAACAAGACAAATAACGCCACAGTGTATAAACATAAGGGTGTAAAAAACTGAAATGAAAGAAAAGATGAGACCTACAATTATACAAACAAATCAAACAAAACTAAGGAACACAAAAAATGTTACAAATACAAATATGAAACAGTCGTCACAACTAACCAAATATTTGCAAACTATGTTGCATGCAAATTTCAATTAAGAAATTGCTCCCTATCGAACGCCAGAACAAGACCAATATCACTCGGTATTTCCTGTTCTAGTCACCACCCATCCAGGCCCGCAACATATAAACCCCTACACATATAAACAAATAACATGTAAGCATAAATAGCATATAGCATACAATATCATTTATGTCATGAATGGAATGTGTTGCAGGTATAGTGTTGTAAAGCAGGCACAGTTTATTTTAATACTAATAACTTGCCACTTTATTCAGTAATAGATTTAATTTTAAACTATTACACTGTCAATTTTTCTCTGTTGAGCATTTGAAGAACCAACGATGAACTATGCACTTTATGTTCAACAACACTGTGATTCTTCTGTACGTTGAGAAATGTCAACAATATTGCTCCAGATATTTTCTACACTTGATACCACTGTCCTGTGTAATACTGTCTGTACAGCGAAAAACTGTCAACAAGCGCTGAAGCTGACATCGACTGTATAGCTGTCCTACTGGTGTTGATGTGTTCAAACAAATGTTCTTTCAGCTGTAAACTGTGATTCTCAACACAAAACTGCGTAAGCTGGACCCAGGAATCTGGCTCGCCACTGTAAAGTCTTGTTCTTTCCACTCTGTAAAGTTGCTTTCACACACACACTGTAAAGTATCAGTCTGTCTGCTCTGTAAGGAAGAGTGGTGTGTTGTTGAGATCAGGCATGCTCCAGTCTACCCAGCTGTAAATGGGTAACTCACCCTAGTCCTGAGTTAGGGAAGGCAAAGGCTCCAGGGGAAGCAGGCCCTAAACTTGGTCACTTCAGCCGACGCAGGATGGTGTATGTATGAAGTAGAAGTGTAGAGTGTGATTACCGCGAATGGTGTACTGTTCGTGTGCTGACCAATATAACCACTCACACTTGTGTCTACAAGGCACCAATGCAGACTGCTGGAATCTTAGTTTACTCAATTTATTCAGACGTACACACTGGGACATACGAGTACATCATGGTTCGTTGACATATCAATTTGTAGGTATACATAGCAGATCTGAAGTCATGACACATTCAGAAATAATGGGCAGTACATCAAAAGTTCAATGTCATGATACATTATGGCCACATCCCCCTATCTGACTAAACGCGTCAGTGAAGGCGGATCGATAAATAACCAAAGTTACTTGACGTCCATAGTTTGTAGTATATATTATGAAACCACGAAAGGGGGTTTCTAGCAAGATTGAGATCTCCCTGTCACTGTCCGATAATAAGATAAATAATCTGTTCTCTTGGCAGTGATCAAAACATATGATGACCGAAATCCAACATGGCTGTCTCCCTGAGTTGTCGTTCACTCATTCATAGGAAGGAGAATATAAGCCAGAGTTAATTTATAATGGGTATATAAAGGATTTCATAAATGTTTCCATACAGCTCTACGGTGATCAGGTTAATTCACGTAGCCATAACCGCTGCAGGAAAATCTGTCATCTTCGTCGATACAAAACACGACACTAGCATAACGAAGCACCAAAAGTCAAGCTAGGCCTAACCGACGAGAGATCATCAAAAATAGGAGCTGGGTTTACCTGGAGTCCGAATCATCTATATACTGACATAAGGAGAGTCTCTAACACAAACTATCGTAGAGACACCATCTCCTTCAGAAGAAAAACCACTTCGTGAGACATTTTTTTCTGACGAAAGGACCAGCTCTTGAAAAACGTACCCCGCCATTTGTAAGCAGTACATCGGAACTCATCACGACTTGTCAAGACAACTCATACTTCCGCTAGCAAGAATCTAGTCCCTCCTACCCATCCAAAATATACAATATAGGACTGATTCTACTTGTACTAATAATATGTAATACATATGAATTCAGGCCATAAACACAATAAGCAAATTAATATATTTTCTGGCCCTAAAAAATAAGTACAAACGCAAGCGCAATATCCTTGCGCTGGATCAATATCCAGAACGATTACTCCTATAATCAAAAGTGTGAATCAAACATGGATTATCTCGCTTTTACCATAAACAGCATTTTCATACACAAATAAATGAATGTCTATATTTTTCCCATATTAAATAGCCATATCGATTTTTGTAAAATGTGCGTCAAAATATGCACGCAACAGTCTGAAATAAATCGAGGCGTAATTTTTGTTCTAGACGGATGGAGAGACACTAAAAAAAGGGGAAAGGAGCGACAGAATGCCACCATCAGCACGCGTTGTTTGGAATCAAAAATTGTAACGTACGCGCGATATTGCCTTGGGCAGATTTGAAAATACGACACAAGGCCAATACATGTATCGTCCTATAGTCACGCAGTGGAAATATATAAACACACACACACAGCCCTCATTTCTTGTATGGTAGCGTATTTTCTGACGAAACCCAGACATTGTCGTTTTAGTTTGAATAAAACGACAGAGAGAGGGGAAAAAGATGGTGGATTTCTAGATTTGAATAAAATTGACGACTAACTTGGAAAAAATATGGAAATACAAACTAAAAAGACTAAGACCATAAAATTGATATATACTGATAGATAACAGTCTTCTGGTCACTAATATGTTTCCATATATAAAATCGCCCCATTATTAACGAAGATATCATCAAAATAATAAATATGTTCGGACAGTGTGACAGACGGACTGGAAAACTTGCTCATTTTATCCATGACAATTTTTGGGACGCGTTTTCGAGAAGAGGCAGAAGAGGGTAAGACAAAGCCAAGTGGGGAAATCTAGGAGTAAGTGAGAGGTGGAATTGAATATTTGTTAGCCCAAAAATCAAGCCTATTTTTAGCTGTAATGCCAAGATCGGACGGACCGACCGACAGCGGAACATCCATTTGTTTGGAGTTTTGTTTTGGTTTTTTAAATTCAATTTAAAAAAGTTAGTCGCCCTATCCCATTGGCCAACACATTTAATATCAATGAAAACTTTGAAGGCTGGACGCCATTTGTCTAAGAATCTGTCCCTTGAGCAGGACGATGTACTAGAAGTGTGAATTTTAAATAAAACTAAACTAAATAATAAAAATTCATAGTCTCGCCAGCAGCAAGGCTGAATCTGTGCCAAGTCATCGTTCCTGTGTTTATTCATTGAATTTGTGGTAAGACAGAAATTATTAACATAATTTATATTATTAATTGTGTTGTATGACTTGGGTAATGAAGATATTTTACGACAGTAAGTACATAAGTCACTAGCAGATTTATGCAAGGCCTATGTGTTGCTCCACCATATTAACAAACTACCACAGGTGTAGAACCAAAAGATTACATAGGTTGTCAGCAGGGATCATATCACCTACCTTATTTTATGGAAAAAGATCAATGATAATGGGATAGGTGTTGTAGCCATTAGAGGAGAGGAGTGTGAAAACTGGTACAAGTTGTTCCATCAATCTAGATTGGATGAGCTGGGTTGGTCAGAGAGATCTGACCCTGTTCTTTTATTTTGAATGTATTATTAATTGTGGATTTGGTGGATTAGAAATTATGTTAAGGCAAACCATAATCTTCATGTTGCAGGTTTTTTTACTAGCACTATAATAGTGCCAGCTTCCTGAATATAATAAAGAGTGTGAAAGTGGAGTTTGCTGTAGTGGTACAAGCTCTCTACCACTGGAACTGTAGTCTTGGTACAAGCTCTCTACCAAGATTGCCCCAGGAAGATTGAGACAGTGGCCGTTGGCCGGAAAGACAACTGACATCTAGCTTCACGTGCCAGATAAGTGCAAAAGGCCTGGCACGGAACGATTCATCAACTATCTACCATATAATAATATACTGTATAAAATAAAAACCATTTCCACCTAATAAAGTGTCTAAAGTGAAAAGAATATTTGTGAATAAAGACAGGGGATGATGTAAAAACCCCAAACCGCCATCTAGTACCAGTTAAACAGTAGTAGAGTTATATTAACACTATTCTTAGATTTTAAATTATGTGCTTGGACAGATTGTCCCCTATTGTTTAATTGAACTGCATATATATAAATTGATTTCATTTGATTTTGATAGTCCTGACCAAAATAATATTAGGTTCAGGACAAAATAAATTGTAAAAAAAAATTGTTAAATGCCAAATTAAAAACACTGTGTTAGTTGAGTTGATCATATAATTTAATATCTGTGTGTGTTTTTGTGTATTGGGTTACCATCACACCACACGTGCATTACCCTAGACATTTAGACGTAGTCATCATTTATTCTAAGTGTAAAATATAACTCTGAGTGAGATCTTAGCGTGGTAGCAGAAAGTTTCTCTGAGAACACACCCCATCAATTGTTAGACTCAGGGGCCTTCACAGCTTGACCACACTCAGTTACAAATTAAATACAACACCAACATTCATAACATCTAAACCCACCACATATATTGGGTAGCTCGCTCCGGGATTTAAAATTATCATTTATTATAAAATTCAATATTGTATCACTATTGTCCCTAGAGGTTAAAAATATCCTATAATAAAGATAAAAGTACTTTAAGGTGGAAATTAACAGTTGATGAATTGTCACGGCCAGTAGTTAATTAATTAATCATAATTGGTACTTTGTTTATTAGAGTTTAAATTTGTCTTAGAACATTATTAAAGTTGCTTAAGACAGAATGACAGACTTGGCCAAGTTTAGATCTGCTGCTGTGCTGGCTGCAAAGGAGATGAGTATGGATGGGCCAGAGCTGATCCAGTATGTAACAGCTGAAGTTGACACATTTATTGCAAGAGATAGGGAAGATAGGAAGTTAGAAGCAGAAAGAAAATTAGAAGCTGAGAACGAAATTAAAAGGTTACAGATTGAGGCTGACAAGGAGGCTAGGACATTGGAGGCGGATAGGGAGGCTGAGATTAAGCGGCTGCAATTTGAAGAAAAGAAATTGGAAAGGGAAGCCAAAGATAAGAGATTGGAAAGGGAAGCCGAAGATAAACGATTAGAAAAGGAAGCAGAGGATAAAAGATTACAGAGGGAGCACGAGTTACGACTAAGGGAGTTGGAATTTCAAGGCCATGCTCGTGAAAATGGTTACAGCCCTCCTACCTCCGATGCCACTGCCGGTCAGGAGCCTCAACCGCAGCCATGGGGTTTCATTTAGATCATACTTACTTACTTAGTCGTTCCCCTTCTACCGTGAGGTGTAGAGGTTTGGAAGAGAGAGCGCCAGACCATCCTATCGGCTGTCTTCTTCCTGGCCTGGTTCCATTCTAGTCCTCGGTCCTTCAAAGATTGTCTAATGTTGTCCTCCCAGCGGACTCTGGGTCGTCCTGGAGGTCTGGATCCCTTGCTCTTTGTTTCCCATGCTTGTCGTGGTAGCCGATCTTCTCCCATTCTGCAGACATGGCCAAACCATCTTAGTTGGGACTGTTCTATTTGGGTCTGCAGCGGGTGGGATTTTAGGCCTTGACATATCGTCTGGTTGCGGACCATGTCTCTTCTTGTTACTTCAACCACCTTCCTCAGATACCTCATTTCTGAGGTTTGGATCTGGCTTTTGTGGGTTGTAGTCATTGCCCATGACTCGCATCCATATGTCAAGACTGGGACATAGGTGGAGCGGTATACAGCCATCTTCGTTTTCTTACCAACCTCTTTCTTGCTGAGGAATCCTCGATTTATGGCCTGATAAAGTCTCCAAGCCGCTGCTTTTCGAGTGGCCAACTCTTCTTTGATGCCCCCTTTTCGGTCTATAATAGCTCCGAGATATTTAAAGTGGTCGACCTGCTCCAGGACCTGTTCTCCCAACTTAATCTGATGTTTTCCTTCTTCTCGTGATATCACCATGGATTTTGTTTTAGAGCTGCTTATGACCATCCCTCTCTTCTCCAACTCTTCCTTCCAGACTTGCAGGTTGGATTGGAGATGTGTCTCTGATTTAGCAATCAGGACAACATCATCAGCAAATGCTAGCTCTGAAATACAGACCTGTCTCATCTTCCAGTACCCCACTGAATACTTTCTTGTTCTCTCCTTACATGCCTTGATGACATCGTCCATGAGGAGTATGAAAAGATAAGGTGACAGGATATCGCCTTGTCTTACATCAGTGGTGGTCCTGAACTCTTCTGACTTATAGTTTGCTGTCCTCACATAATTTCTGCAAGACTTGTAGAAGCTCTGCATAGCATGAATCAGAGGTGCTGGAATGTTCTTCCTTGCCAAACAGTCCCAAAGTTTGCTCCAGGGGACCCTGTCAAATGCCTTTTCCAGATCTATGAAAAAAGATGGATCTCACTCTTGTACTCAAGGGCCTTTTCACTCAGCTGCCTGAGTGTGAAGATTAGGTCTTGAGTACTTCGGTTTGCTTGGAATCCGCACTGGGCTTCATCCAACTGTTCATTTAGATCAATTTGTTGAGAAAGAGGATGACATAGAGTCATTCCTCAGCAGATTTGAGGTATTAGCCACCATTTATGGATTGGAAAAAGAAAGGTGGAGTTTAAAGTTATCCCAGGGTCTTAGGGGAACATCTTATGAAGTGTTTGCAAAGATGAGCAGGGATGACCAAGACAATTATGACATGTTAAAGCAGGCTTTGTTGTTAAGATATGAGAAGAATGGTGAATTTTATCGTAAGAAGTTTAGAAATGCCAAACTTTTGTCTGGGGAGACATACCACCAATTCTCTGACAGATTGGAAACCTATTTGGAGAAATGGACTGCTCTGGGGAAGACCCAAGATCTTAAAGAGATGATCATGATAGAGCAATTACGAGAATCCATGGCTCCAGACCTGAGAAAGTTTCTCATGGAACAAGGTGCAGAGAGGTTGGGTGAGGTACTTAATGTCGCTGAGAGGTATCAGGCGGCCCAGGCAGAAGTGGCTGGCACAAAGAAGAAGCATGTAGAAAATTATAAGGCCCCACAAAACTCTAATAAATTTGAAAATAAAGATCAGGGAAACCGAGGTAACCCCAACTTTGATAGGCCAAGATTTGAATATCGAGACAGAAACCCACAGTTCAATGACCGAAAATATGATGAAAGAAAACCTTTCCACCAAGGAAAGATATGGTGTAAATGGTGTAAGAGGGACACTCATAACACCAACGTTTGTAAAAAGAAACCTTCTACCTTCGCTGCTATGAAAACGGGGAACAAGGGATTAAAGGACAAACCCGCTGGACAGCAGGAACCTTATCCCCCCCCCCCCCCCAGTTTGTGAAGATGTTGTATGCAATGGGGTCACCATCAGGTGCCTTTATGATACTGGATTAGATTTTGATTCTGTTGTGAGTTCTCACCTAGTAAACCCAGATCAGTATACCACAGAAACCGTGGAGATACAAGGGGCAACTAAGGACGTAGCAACCATGACACTTCCCTTCGCCAGGATAACTGTGAAAATTCGCTATGTGGAAGGAGTAATCAAAGCAGCAGTGATAAACGAACCAATCTACCCTCTGATATTGGGGTGTAGGTATGTCTTCTTGGGGAATCCCAAGAGACCTGTGATCATGGCAACAGCGCAGACCAGATCACAGTCAAAGAAGGAGGAGGATAATCCTATAAATACTCATCCAGAGGAGATGAGGAAGGCACAGGCGGAGGACAGATCACTCAAGCCGTGTTTTAAGAAGTTGCCTAAATGCCATACACCTCTAACAAAAGGAGACTACTATATGAAGAATAAATTGATCTATAGGAAGGCTGGAACTGGTTCAAATGGTCACGGACAGCTGGTCCTTCCCACTTCGTATAGGGAGAAAGTGATGGAACTAGGGCATGCGATTCCCTTCAGTGGTCATATGTGGATCAGCGCAACAGGACAGCGTATAGGTTGTCATTATTTCTGGCCAGGGATAACGGAAGATATAAAGAGATATGTAAAATCCTATCCAGAATGCCAAAGGGTAGCTCCAAAGCATTGGACTGCCCCAGCAACTCTAGGGGAGATGCCCATAGTGGGAATACCTTTTGAGAGAGTTGCAGTGGATATTGTGGGACCTCTCACTCGGACCAAGAGGAGGAACAGTTACATCATCACTCTGGTGGACACTTGTTCTATGTGGGGAGAGGCGGTAGCCCTGTCGTCAGTCGATTCGAAACATGTGGCAGAGGAATTACTTACTTTAGTAACGAGATTAGGATTCCCGCATCAAATCTTGACTGATAACGGCTCACAGTTCAAGGGGAAACTAACGGAAGAAGTTTTCAGGATCTTCCAGGTCAAGCACTTTCATTGTAGTCCGTATCACCCCCAAGGGAACGGCCAGGTAGAGAGGTTCAATGGGACTCTCATTTCTATCCTGCGAAAGCTAGCCCATGAAAAACCTGATACGTGGGATCAATATTTGCCTGCTGCGTTGTTTGCGTATCGGGAAGTTCCACATAATTCGACCGGAATGGCACAGGCAACACTGTTATTTGGAAGACCAATCAAAGGTCCATTGGAAGCCTTGTTGAGGACGTGGACAGATGAGAAGGCAGAAGAGACTGTTACCTCATCTTATCAATATGTGAACGAGCTGACCACTCGTCTTAAAACTGGCTGGAAACTTGCTAATGATAATTTGAGACAAGCCAGGAAAAAACATGCTGCATATTATAATAAGAAAGCGAAGGATAGGGAACTAGCTGTGGGAGAGAAGGTGCTTCTTCTACTACCCGGCAGCAGTAACAAATTGCAAATTGGATGGCAAGGTCCATATACAATTCTAGAGAAGGTGTCTAGAACTAACTATAAGATAGATAAGAATGGGAAAGAGAAAATCTATCATGTGAACCTTCTAAAGAAATATCTGGATAGACAAACCCAGGAAGGAACACATTTAATGACCTTGTCCATCGCAACGGAGATGAAAAACGAACCACTCGCCTCTCACGAATACCCCCTAAACCCCTGTGAGACAGTTGCACAGGTAAAAGTAAGTAGACACTTGACGAAAAATCAGAGGGAGCGGGTTTAAAAGGTTCTGGATGATCATACGGACGTGTTAACGGACAAACCGGGGCACACCAATTTGTTGGAATATGATATGAAACTTGTATACCCAACACCAATCTGTATGAGAGCTTATACGATCCCATTCGCTAAAGAAAAAGCTTTGAAAGAGGAGATAGATTACTTATTGAAAGAAGGGATTATTTCTCACAGTGAATCTCCTTATAGCTCTAGTGTGGTTTTGTTGAGGAAACCATCTGGGGAACATAGACTGTGCATAGATTACAGGAAACTGAATGCTGTCACAGAAGGTCAGGTGGATCCATTACCTGATACAAATCAACTATTTGCCAGGCTGAACAAGGCAAAATATTTTACTAAGGTGGATCTGAGCAAAGGCTATTATCAAATTCCAGTAAAGCCTGAGGCTCGACCTTATTTAGCCTTTAGCACCTCGGAAGGACATTATGAGTTCAACATGTTGCCGTTTGGGTTGAAAAATGCTCCGAGTGTGTTTTCTAGGATGATGCGAAAATTGTTGGATCCCCTGAATAATCCATGCATTAAGAATTTCATGGATGATATCCTCATCGCTACTGAAACATTTGAGGAACACGTTGACTCGTTGAATATGTTATTTGATAGACTCAGAGAGGCAAACTTGACTGCTAGACCAACCAAATGTTGTATTGGATGTAAAGAGTTGGAATTCTTGGGACATACGGTATATCAGGGTAGCATAACCCCTGACCCCAAGAACCTAGAGAAATTACAAAGAGCACCGAGGCCACAGACAAAGAAAGATGTGCGATCTTTTGTGTCGTTGTGTGGGTTTTACCAGAAGTACATTAAAAATTTTAACTCTATATGTGCTCCTCTGACGGATTTAACTCGTAAGGGAAATCCTGATAAAATTACTTGGTCAGCGCAGTGTGAATTGGCATACCAAGAGTTAAAAGAAAAGCTCACAAGCAAGCCTATATTGAAATTGCCTGACTTGAGTCAAGAATTTGTTGTGAGAACGGACGCAAGTAACGAGGGATTAGGGGCCACATTGTTACAGAGGTCCACCTCACAAGATGGGGAACTGAACCCAGTCGCTTATGCTAGCCGCAAGTTGAACAAAGCGGAACAAATCTATTCAACAAGTGAGAAAGAATGTTTAGCTTTAATCTGGGCTATAAAAAAGTTCCAGATCTATCTCTATGGTAGAACATTCGTGGTCCAAACGGATCATCAGCCACTCGTATTTCTGTCACAGCCAAAGCATGAAAACGCTCGGTTATTACGATGGTCGTTGCTCATACAGCCTTATTCATTTACTATCGAATACATTCCTGGTTCACAAAACGTGGGTGCAGACTTTTTGAGTAGACACCCTTATGACAAAAATCAGAGTATTCACAAGGCATAAGGAGCAAAATGTTATCTATGTCTATTTCGGATTATGAACTTGCTTCAGATATCATGTTCTTAAGTGGGGAGATGTGTAGTGATATCCTCAATACAATCGATAAATTAGATAAAACAATATAGAGTATAAAGCCAAAATAAGGTAGAAATAAAATAGTGGGTTGCGATTAGTTTCTTCGCCCCGCCTGCAAATATATCGCTTTCAATAGGCCTTACTGTAGAGAAAATAAATGTAACATGTTTGAAACAAATCGAGGCGTAATTTTTGTTCTAGACGGATGGAGAGACACTAAAAAAGGGGAAAGGAGCGACAGAATGCCACCATCAGCACGCGTTGTTTGGAATCAAAAATTGTAACGTACGCGCGATATTGCCTTGGGCAGATTTGAAAATACGACACAAGGCCAATACATGTATCGTCCTATAGTCACGCAGTGGAAATATATAAACACACACACACAGCCCTCATTTCTTGTATGGTAGCGTATTTTCTGACAAAACCCAGACATTGTCGTTTTAGTTTGAATAAAACGATAGAGAGAGGGGAAAAAGATGGTGGATTTCTAGATTTGAATAAAATTGACGACTAACTTGGAAAAAATATGGAAATACAAACTAAAAAGACTAAGACCATAAAATTGATATATACTGATAGATAACAGTCTTCTGGTCACTAATATGTTTCCATATATAAAATCGCCCCATTATTAACGAAGATATCATCAAAATAATAAATATGTTCGGAAAGTGTGACAGACGGACTGGAAAACTTGCTCATTTTATCCATGACAATTTTTTGGGACGCGTTTTCGAGAAGAGGCAGAAGAGGGTAAGACAAAGCCAAGTGGGGAAATCTAGGAGTAAGTGAGAGGTGGAATTGAATATTTGTTAGCCCAAAAATCAAGCCTATTTTTAGCTGTAATGCCAAGATCGGACGGACCGACCGACAGCGGAACATCTATTTGTTTGGAGTTTTGTTTTGGTTTTTTAAATTCAATTAACAAAAGTTAGTCGCCCTATCCCATTGGCCAACACATTTAATATCAATGAAAACTTTGAAGACTGGACGCCATTTGTCTAAGAATCTGTCCTTTGAGCAGGACGATGTACTAGCAGTGTGAATTTTGAATAAAACTAAACTAAATAAATAAAAATTCATACTCTCGCCAGCAGCAAAGCTGAATCTGTGCCAAGTCATCGTTCCTGTGTTTATTCATTGAATTTGTGGTAAGACAGAAATTATTAACATTATTTATATTATTAATTGTGTTGTATGACTTGGGTAATGAAGATATTTTACAACTGTAAATACATAAGTCACTAGCAGACTTATGCAAGGCCTATGTGTTGCTCCACCATATTAACAAACTAACAGAGGTGTAGAACCAAAAGATTACATAAGTTGTCAGCAGGGATCATATCACCTACCTTATTTTATGGAAAAAGATCAATGATAATGGCATAGGTGTTGTAGCCATTAGAGGAGAGGAGTGTGAAAACTGGTACAAGTTGTTCCATCAATCTAGATTGGATGAGCTGGGTTGGTCAGAGAGATCTGACCCTGTTCTTTTATTTTGAATGTATTATTAATTATGGATTTGGTGGATTAGATATTATGTTAAGACAACCCATAATCTTCATGTTGCAGGTTTTTTTTACTAGCACTATGCTAGTGCCAGCTTCCTGAATATAATAAACAGTGTGAAAGTGGAGTTTGCTGTAGTGGTACAAGCTCTCTACCACTGGAATTGTAGTCTTGGTACAAGCTCTCTACCAAGATTGCCCCAGGAAGATTGAGACAGTGGCCGTTGGCCGGAAAGACAACTGACATCTAGCTTCACGTGCCAGATAAGTGCATAAGGCCTGGCACGGAACGATTCATCAACTATCTACCATATAATAATATACTATATAAAATAAAAATCATTTCCACCCAATAAAGTGTCTAAAGTGAAAAGAATATTTGTGAATAAAGACAGGGGATGATGTACAAACCCCAACCCGCCATCTAGTACCAGTTAAACAGTAATAGAGATATATTAACACTATTCTTAGATTTTAAATTATGTGCTTGGACAGATTGTCCCCTTTTGTTTAATTGAATTGCATATATATAAATTGATTTCATTTGATTTTGATAGTTCTGACCAAAATAATATTAGGTTCAGGACAAAATAAATTGTAAAACAAAATTGTTAAATACCAAATTTAAAACACTGTGTTAGTTGAGTTGATCATAGAATTTAATATCTGTGTGTGTTTTGTTTGTGTATTGGGTTACCATCACACTACACGTACATTACCCTAGACATTTAGACGTAGTTATCGTTTATTCTAAGTGTAAAATATGGGGAGCCGCGCTGGTGTAATGGCTACGACGTTGTACTGGCGACCAGGTGTTCATGGTTCACACCCGGCCGTCGGCGTTTGAAGAAATGTTTACGGCCGGAAATTTGACTGAATAATCTGAACGGCTCCTGCACATAAATCCCGTGTGGATGGGAAGGAGCGAAGCTCCTGTCCGGGTTGGAAGGAAAGTCCACTGACCCCCCAGCCTCGCAATGACATGTCATTGGGCCGAAAGAGCCGGAAAGCTCGAGTGCCGCTGGTTATAGAAAAAAAAAGTGTAAAATATAACTCTGAGTGAGATCTTAGGGTGGTAGCAGAAAGGTTCTCTGAGAACACACCCCATCAATTGTTAGACTCAGGGGCCTTCACAGCTTGACCACACTCAGTTACAAATTAAATACAACACCAACATTCATAACATCTAAACCCACCACAGTTATGAATGAATGAATTCTTGTTAGTGAAGCTTCTTCTTCCTTTTTGCATTCATTATTTGCAAAATTTCACCTGTCATCAATTTCTTCTTTGTGGCCCTCAAAACTGCTGCTATGATTTCTTTTGGTATATGATTCATTGATTTCTTTAGTATTTCCCAATTTAATCTATACTCTGTACGTTTCCTGACGTATTGCACATATTCTGTATTGTGTTTATATCTTTAACTCATTTCCTTATCTGATTTAAATAAGTCCAACTTGATGTTGTTTGAAGTCCGCTTTACTTTCTTCACTTTTGTTCTAAGCTTTCCTACTACGTGTACATTGTCACTGTTGCAGTCTGCTCCTGGCCTAGTTTTCACAGATTTCAAACTGTTTCTGAATCTCATGCACATTATAATATTATGTCATAAATTTGATTATGAACATTGTTTCCTGTGCTCTTCCATGCGTCTAGGATGCTGTTGAAACCATGGCAGATGGCAAATTAACAGTTGGGCACCTCAGCTGAGATTAAACGATATGTGTAAAAGAGACATGGGAGCACTGGACATAAATCCAGCAACCTGGTAGGATGACGCTGCCGATCGCATCAAGTGGCGATGCTCTCTACGGCGCCACCTCAAATTGGGCGAAAAGAAGGTCTCACGGCAAGCAGAAGAGAGGAGGAAACGTCGAAACGAACACCAGGAAAATAAGCAGCTGAGGGCTATCACGTCAGGGGCGCATTTTCATAGTCAGTTATGACTGAAAGTGCTATTTTTATTATTGTTATTATTGCCTTATCAAGTTCATTGTATAATTATTCCATTTCTTCTACTGTACTATCTGCTGTTGGTGCATTTATTTGCATGAAACTGATATCTAGATGTCTACCATTCTATGTAACAAATAGGACTTATCTGACATTGTCCAAATCCCTTTACTGCTTTTGTTTTCTCTGCAACTAAAAGTATTGTAGCAGGGAGGGGGTGCCAGGTTGTTGATGATCTTGATGGTTGATAAGATGGCACTGACAAACACTAGATGGATTTTTACTACACATTTACCCAATTTAGGCCACTTCGTGTAACAAGCTATCGCTAGAGATGACGGCTTTGAAGGGCAGGATAGCAAGCACGTGATCGTGTGGTGTACTTGCCCAACTACAGGTTCTCGGGCAAAGGCTACTGGTAAATGATGGTGATATAGTTTTCTTCTTCTTCTGTGATCCTTAGCCGCCGACCGTCAAAGCAGTCAGTGGCCATCACGCCTAGTGGCGTCTTGTAGGGCAACAACAAATTGATTCCACTTTGCTCGGTCGGCGGCCATCCTTCGTACAGTGCCCCAACTCTGGTTCATTCTTTGCATCTCAGCCTCCACAGTCCTCCGCCAGGTTGTTTTTGGTCGGCCTCTCTTTCGTTTTCCTTCAGGGGTCCAAAGCATAGCTGTTCTTGTGATGGCATCGGGGTCTCTTCTGAGGACATGGCCAACCCAGCTTCAGCGTCTGCCAGCTATGATGGTGTGCATGTCCTCTTGCTTGCTCCGAGTAAGCAATCTTGGTTGGTGATGGTATTCGGCCAAAAGATTCGGTGCATTTTTCTTAGGCATGTTGTGTGAAAAGAGGACAATTTCGACATTTCCTTCTCTGTAACTCTCCAGCATTCCGCACCATAGAGAAGCACAGAAAGCACACAGCTCTGATATAATCTTAATTTTGTGCTTGTGCTGTATTGAGAGGACTTCCAGATGTTGTTTAGGCTCAAAAAGGCTGTTCTTGCCTTATTCATTCTGATGTTGATGTCTTTGCCTGCCTCGCCGTCTGGTGTTACTATGCATCCTAGGTATGTGAAAGTGTCTGTCTGTACTAGTTGCTGATTCCTTACTGATATGGGCTCAGAGTTGCTCACATTGAGCGTCATGACTTCTGACTTCTTTAAATTGAAGTTCAAGCCCACCTGCTGGCTAAACTTATTAAGTCTATCCGTTTTTTCCTGGATATGTTGATGTGAATGTGCTAGTAGTGCAATGTCATCTGCATATTCCAGATCTTCCAAAGTAAAAAATGTAGTCCGTCTTATTCCTCTTGGACTGCCCTCTGTTGTCTGGCGCATCACCCAATCTATGACTGTTAAAAATAGAGTGGTTGATAAGGGGCATCCCTGTCGTACTCCTGTCTTCACCTCAAAGGTTAGGCTGCTCTGCCCAACACTGCACGTAAAGTTGGCATAGAGGCTTTTTATGATTGACACTATGCAGCTTGGAATTCCATAAGCCCTCAGTATTTTCCATAAACTGTCCCTATGTATGCTGTCAAAAGCCTTTTCAAAATCAACGAAATTAATGTACAGCTGTCTTTGCCATTCTGAGCACTGCTCTATAATGTTCCTGAGAGTGAATATATGATATACACATCTTCTGTTCTTTCTAAATCCTGCTTGTTCTTTCCTCAGTTTGTGGTCTACTGCTTTTGAAATTCTCTGTATAATTATCCTGCATAGTATTTTGCTGGGAAATGAGAGAAGAGTGATTCCTCTCCAATTATTGCAGTCTGCAAGATCTCCCTTCTTGAGCAATTTGACAATTATTTCTTTGTTCCACTCCGTTGGTGTTGTCCCTGTTTTCCAGACTTGTGCAAATAGTCGTTCTAATAGTTCTGCTGCTAGCTCAGAGTCTGTCTTAAATAGCTCTGCATTTAAGTTATCATGGCCAGGAGCTTTTCCATTCTTTAACCCTTTGATTGCTGTGATGATTTCTTCTTTTCCTGGAATGTCTGTATTAACATCTAACTCATTTTCAGCCCCAGAAACATTCAATTGTCTCTCTGGTGGTTCCTTGTTCAGAGTTTCTCTGAAATGTTATGCCCATCTTGTTTCCTGTCCCTCTGCTGTCGTGATGAGATTTCCTTGCTTATCTCTTACTAATGTAATATTGTTTGCACCTCGTTTTCCGCTGATGAATTTAGTTATTTTGTATACTGTGCTTTGTTCATTTCTCAGCGCTGCCTCTTCTGCCTGTCTTGCAAGATCGTCTAGGAAATTCCTTTTGTTGGCTCGGGTTTGGCGTTTAACTTCCTTGTCCAGCTGACTGTACTGTTCGCTATATAGTTGCTTTAACCTGGGGGGATATAGCTTTGACTACTGGTAAATGATGGTGATATTGCTTTGGCTACTGGTAAATGATGGTGATATTGCTTTGGCTACTGGTAAATGATGGTGATATTGCTTTGGCTACTGGTAAATGATAGTGATATTGCTTTGACTACTGGTAAATGGTGGTGATATTGCTTTGACTACTGGTAAATGATGGTGATATTGCTTTGGCTACTGGTAAATGATGGTGATATTGCTTTGGCTACTGGTAAATGATGGTGGTATTGCTTTGACTAATGGTAAATGATGGTTATATTGCTTTGACTACTGGTAAATGATGGGGATATTGCTGTGGCTACTGGTAAATGATGGTGATGTTGCTTTAGCTACTGGTAAATGATGGTGATATTGCTTTGGCTACTGGTAAATGATGGTGATATTGCTTTAGCTACTGGTAAATGATGGTGATATTGCTTTGGCTACTGGTAAATGATGGTGGTATTGCTTTGACTAATGGTAAATGATGGTTATATTGCTTTGACTACTGGTAAATGATGGGGATATTGCTGTTGCTACTGGTAAATGATGGTGATATTGCTTTGGCTACTGGTAAATGATGGTGATATTGCTTTGGCTACTGGTAAATGATGGTGATATTGCTTTGGCTACTGGTAAATGATGGTGGTATTGCTTTGACTAATGGTAAATGATGGTTATATTGCTTTGACTACTGGTAAATGATGGGGATATTGCTGTGGCTACTGGTAAATGATGATGATATTGCTTTGGCTACTGGTAAATGATGGTGATATTGCTTTGACTACTGGTAAGTGATGGTGATATTGCTTTGACTACTGGTAAATGATGGTGATATGGCTTTGGCTAGTAAGATGGTTTTGCTTTGGCTACTGGTAAATGATGGTGGTATTGCTTTGACTAATGGTAAATGATGGTTATATTGCTTTGACTACTGGTAAATGATGGGGATATTGCTGTGGCTACTGGTAAATGATGGTGATATTGCTTTGGCTACTGGTAAATGATGGTGATATTGCTTTGGCTACTGGTAAATGATGGTGATATTGCTTTGACTACTGGTAAGTGATGGTGATATTGCTTTGACTACTGGTAAATGATGGTGATATTGCTTTGGCTACTGGTAAATGATGGTGATATTGCTTTGGCTACTGGTAAATGATGGTGATATTGCTTTGGCTACTGGTAAATGATGGTGATATTGCTTTGACTACTGGTAAATGATGGTGATATTGCTTTGGCTACTGGTAAATGATGGTGATATTGCTTTGGCTACTAGTAAATGATGGGGATATTGCTGTGGCTACTGGTAAATGATGGTGATATTGCTTTGACTACTGGTAAATGATGGTGATATTGCTTTGGCTACTGGTAAATGATGGTGATATAGCTTTGACTACTGGTAAATGATGGTGATATTGCTGTGGCTACTGGTAAATGATGGTGATATAGCTTTGACTACTGGTAAATGATGGTGATATTGCTGTGGCTACTGGTAAATGATAATGATATAGCTTTGACTACTGGTAAATAATGGTGATATAGCTTTGACTACTGGTAAATAATGGTGATATTGCTTTTCCTCATTATATCAAGACAGGCGATCATTCTTATTTTCACGTAAAACGACATCAACACGACATCAACACGACATCAACACGAAAGTTGTTAGGCACTAGCACAAAACTCAGATTTTATGACGATAAAATGTTTATTTGGGTCGCTTGCCAGCTGATCACAACAGTGGGTGACAGATGTAGCAGCCTACTGACAAATCGTACAAGTCTCTTCATGAATAAATGACTTCAAGAAATTCCTTGACGATTGTTTGTGACCCGTACACGCTCAACTGACTTTAGTGTACGAAGTAAAACTCAGGAACAATAACACTGTATTCTCTACTGATCGTGGTTCTGTCGACTTCTGGTTTGGACGCTAGTTTCTATATTAGTCTAGAAAAGTTCTCGAATTCAACTTCTACTCACTGTTGGTTCAATACTCATATGATTCTCTGAATTTCTGCTAGATCTACCGAACTGGCCTGCAGCTATAACTTTCTGCATTCACAAAACCTAGTTAGCGCCAATCTTCTTCCTGAACACTGAAGTTCCTAACCTCTCTACTGTCTCTAACTTCTCTTGTGTGCTCTACTAGCTATCCTCCAACTGCCCGTGCAACCATCTGTTTTCCTATTTTCCGTTGACCGCTAAGTGTCCTTATCTTCTGATTGGTCTGGCCATCTGACCTAAGCCCAATCACTTATCTCGTTTTATCCTTCATCATCAAATTTGTATTGAGCCCTGCAAGCTCGAGGCGACGATTACGCTGTTCTGTTTGTAACTTTGCCTTGCAAGCACTACCCCTTACTTAAAGGTGCAGGCGAGCGCTGCTCCCTTAAGACTGTGTGTGGTCCTGGCTGCCGGGTCTTGCCAGTTGAGATGGGGCAGAGCTGCGAATCTGTCTAGATGACGTCCTTCGGCAGGCTGGTAGGGGCGGTGGTTACGCCACCGCCGCACTATGACGCCCTTTGCAGGGGAAAGAACCGTCCTACTTGTGGCATTGCACACACGCCAAATTAGTAGGAGGTTCTCTGGGAGGTTCTCTGGGAGGTTCTGTAGGAGGTTCTCTGGAATTTGCAACAAAGACCACAACTGTCCGTTGTCTGGCTGCTCCTGCCAGTTATCGTCTGCTTTTCTCGGAGATATAACCCCCTTTGCAGGGTAGAGAGCCTTCAAACCTCGGGACATTACACACACGCCAAGGTGGGCCTGGTGTAACATGACGCTGAGTCTAGGAAGCTCTCTGGGGTTGCAAGAAATCCCAAAACCTCTACCCAAAATGTTGATGCAAGGGTAAACAAATGAATAACTCGAACCCGTGGGATCGCTACATCTCATCACATCACACCCCTTACTTAAGTATTTCGCGAACGATCTTATCTTACTGTTCCTTCCTTATCTACTCCTCCCTTAAACTCCATTCCCTACTACATTATGTCTACCCGTCTTTTATGTTTATTTCCTTAAAAATAAATTGTTTTTTAGTTCCAGTATATTGAATTTCACATAGTCCTAATAAATTTACAATCATTCTTTCCATTTCCATTCAATTTTCTGTTCTGCATTAGTGTCCTGGCATTTTAAGTTCCTGTGGTTAAGTTATCCTTAATTATAATTTCCATGACAGTAGCTTAATGATAGTGGGGTATCACCTGTATAACATGATACTTACCGGATGACGTGGTTCCTCTGGAACCAGCCCCCCACCCCCTTTAAAAAAAAAAAACGTTGTTGTCTTTTACATTGAATTTATTTTGATTCATGATTATACAAGGGACAATACGACGGTAGTTTCCCGTTGCTTTCAGTCGGTTTGTGCACGGTTGTCTCCGCTAGCCTGTGACTAAAACGTCAAACCCGCAAGACAGGGGGAGAGGGGAGGTTAAAGCGCCTCCATCTCGTTAATTGTCACGCCATATAGTTTCAGAGATGATTTTATACAGACAGCTGTCTATCATTACTATCCCGCCTCGCCCTCAGTGACTACAACCTTGTTAAGTCCACGGCTGCTTATTCGAGTACAAAAGTTCAAATGTCTTATGAGTGTGTTCAACAGGGACAGAAAATTGGACAGCACATTAATGAACATGGCAATAAAAAGATATGGTCAGCTCAGGTCCACCTGAAGCATCTAAAGCTCAAATGACTAAACAAGAAGTTCTGCTTTCAGATTACATACATCTGGAGGTCAACCAAAGAACTTAAAACAAGGATCAGCACGTGCGAAGTGAGATGTCTGATAAAGGGCCTATCAAACACAAAAAAGGTCAAGTGAGAAAGACACGGCTCATCGTTATAGTAGAGCTAGTGATGAAATATTAAGATACAAAGAATCATGAGTGTACACAACTGGCCAACTTACAAAATGCAGGATATAAAAAAATCCGTACACAACTAGCCTCGATACAATGCTCGACATATTTTTGAGAAATGCTGCAGAAGCAGTAATTTTTTTTGGTCAGTAACAAAAGTATTGTTGAAGCGAACAGGCTCCATTCACAAACATAGAATTTAGAATTAAGTCTAGGGTCACTCAGGTGTAAACCATAATAAAATGACATGTCAGACAATGACACGTTCTTATGAATATCTCACGTGACCAGACACGTGGACTCACCCCTTGAGTGGACTCCAGGGTAGAACTCCAATACCCTCAGTCTTGCATACTTGGAAAGGTTCCCACTCTGATTCTCGAATGGCCAGGTTGTATTGTTGCTGGGGAAGGAAACAAATGACAACAATCACTTAAATAAAAATAGTAGACAGACAGAAACTTGTGACGTACACGATCACATGACATCTTTCTCGTCTGTTTCTTCCATCTTTGGCCGCTGCTTGGAGTAAAAACTTCTGGATTGTTGATAAACTACGATAAGGCATCAACTCAAAGGAGCAATAACATCTGCATAACAACAATCCCAGCATCACTATATATATATATATATATATATATATATATATATATATATATATATATATATATATATATATATATATATATATATATATATATATATATATATATATATATATATATATATATATATATATACTACTCGTCAAAAGTCAAGGGCCACTTAGAAAAACCTTGGTTGAAACCATAAAACAAATCTGATATAAACGTAATTGGTATCAGTTAATTAAAACGGCATTTATTGAACACCAAATTGACATGTCACGTAAAGAAATGGAAACACACATTCAAACGCAATGAAGCTGTGAAGTGTGTCACCCACCTTTTCAAAAGTCACACAATAGATATTGGACAAATAGACATGTCAAAATCGGGTATGACCACCGTTTGCAGCAAGGCATTCAAGACAGCGTAGACGCATCGAGTCCACAAGGGTCCGAAGAGTATCCTGAGGAACAGATTGCCATTCCTGAAGCAGAAATGCAGTCAGCTGTGCAACATCCATTGGCAGGGGGTGATTTGTTGACAATCGTCGAACAAGGACATCCCAGAGGTGCTCAGTCGGAGAAAGGTCAGGTGAATGAGCTGGCCACGCCATCCTGATGATCCCATGTTGCTGAATAAACTCATTCACCACACGAGCTCGATGGGGTCGAGCGTTATCATCTTGGAGGATATTACCACCTATGGCCTCCAGAGCAGACTGAACATTTGGTCTCACGATTTCGTTCTGGTATCTTGGGCCGGTCAAGTTGCCTTGGATGATGTAGAGTGGGGTCCTGTCGTGTCTGTAGAAGCCTCCCCAGACTATGACAGAACCCCTACCATAACGATCCACCTCTCGAATTGTGTCATCAGTAAATCGCTTTCCTGGTCGTCTCCAAACTCGAATCCTGCCATCATTGAATGACACAGTGAAGCGAGATTCATCAGTGAAGAGAACTTGACTCCATTGTTGCCTTGTCCATCGGATGTGCTAGCGACATTGTGGTGAAGTGGGATGTTATAAATATTTATAGGGGACTTAGTGTACTGACTGAGATCAGCTGTGAAGGTATCTATATCTATTAAGAGTAGTGTATTATAGATAACCTTACTTGCTACCACATATCTATATATCTCAGTCAGACTTATTCTGGAATAGTGTGATGACTACGTTATGTGTCTAGGGTATGTGTAGGATGAAGTGTAAGTCAAAACAACAACAGACAGATAAACAATTTAATTTATTCCACTATACTTGACAACACTGGGACACTCACATACATATAACACTCTATAAGGATATCTTAAAAGAGTCACTGATAACTTTTCAAATAACAATATGTATTCATTACTGGCATGAATGAATATGTGTCCTGATTCAACTACAAAGGGAACCAGGAATCACAAGCAATTTAAATTACAAGTATATGTACAGAATTTATCAATATGAATATTGTAGTGACATATATTATTAAAAATATCCTATGTGTGTCAGTTGTGTAGTGGTAATATGAGGTAATACTGGTTTTGTTTTGTTCAAGCTCTGTTGGTAGTTGTCATCATGACTTCAATAGTTTGTCTTTAGGGACTAGTATTGGAGATGTTCTCAGTTCCTGATATTAAGACAATTAAATTCCCCTCTTAAGGTTATTTTTACAAAGTCATTTCAAGATGAGGGGACATAATGTTGAGCTCAGCTGGCCAATTCGCTTATCTGGCGTGATGGCGGCAGGAAAGGACTCCTCTGCTCGAATTCTCCTCTGGGCTCAGGAGACACCTCACTGATAGCTAAAAAGACCAAGGAGTATGCTGTCCGACTCAGGATTCAGCAAAGCTCTGACCAGGTGCTGCTCAATACCATCAAGACCACGGTCCCTGAAATCAAGAAGGATGTACCTTCTACTTCATAACTAACTTATACTCTAGTTATACACTGAGCACAATACAACACAAACATTGAGTTCAGAGCGTTAGGCCAACTGTCAGCTTCATCTGAAATACTTTATACCAGCATTACCCTCCTTAATGGTTACCACGCCTCTGCACTTCCAGCATTACTTCTTTCTAGTCAATCATCCAGGTGTCAGTGTACTATTTGGCCATTCTATGCCGTTTTACTTCTCTCCGACACCCTCTGTTCAGGCTGGAGCATTACAGGCTTTACCTCACGTTTGCCACTGAACTACACATATATATACAGGCATAAATTAACAATTTACATTCAATTTTCATTAAAAGATACTGAATGGTTCAAGCTTACCACAATTTCATGGAAATAAACACAGATACGTTGATTAGCAATGAATTCTGGCACAATTACTGGCACAAATTCCCATCTGCTTATGTTCCAGGCTTTTATTTAACAAAATATAAGCTGGCTTCAACGCACTGTTGCTTTATCAAGATTATTTGCACTAGTGGTCTCGAACTAACGCTCCCAAGGGAGTATATCAGCGAGTCTAGCCAATGAGGCCACGTTTCGACAAGTGTTTGAAAAAATGTTACCTTTTCACGTCTCCCCCAACAACGAAAGATAGTATTTATAGCCCGACCAATCGTGGTTAGTCTTTCATTTGTTGCGCTCCAATCAATTTGGAGTTTACATGGTAGGCTATTTCTGTAACGCAAGGTTTTTTTCAAACACGTTATAAAAAAATTTTATGAGCAGAAATGATTCCATGCTGTCAGGCATCCCCACTATTTTATTTTGGGTATAATTTATTAATTCCTGGACTATTTGCATAACGTTTTACATATTCTTTGTCAGCAAACCCTAAGGAACCCAAATATCCAAATTTAAAAGAGCTACGTGGCTGCGTTCAAAATATGCAATTTCTTCTACCTCCTGTTTCGAAGATGTGCTGTCTGGGTACTGTTATGTTTTCAACCGTAAACCCATCTATTGTTATCTTTTCTAATAAGAGTTTTTCAGGATTTATAAACCTAACTCTGGGATGGGTAATGTATTTTATCACTGTCCGTCTGAAAAAAAGTTAGTGCATGTAGTCTTACACGCGTGATGGCAGCATTTGTGTATCGCGCGACGCGGGTTTAGTGTTCGGCTTTCTGCCTCTCCCTTCTCTTTTTATCCTTTAGTCCATCTGTTCGTTCGTTTTGGTAACGCAGTATAATTAATGTTAGGATTAATTTAGGTCATTACGCAGTCTGCCTCTCAATGTTTTTCCAAGAAATACAGCACACGTTTCATTGAAGAAAGCGGGTATAATACAGTAAGCTTTTACTATCAACGTGAAAGCGTTACAATTTGCAGACGAAGCAGAAAACAAGGGGGATTTCGAGTACATTCTTTGTGACAGCACTGTTATTTTTCCATTGCTCTTCTCTTTATTAATTTTATTTGTTAGGCTTCATATTTACCTAATAATTTATATATGTGGATTAGAATATTTCATGACACCTCCCCTCTTAAAACAGACATTATATGTCAGTCCTTTATTCTATATACACATAGATAAATGTAAGTCAACTTGACTTTACTCTGCTATGGTGCTATCATGGTTTTATGTAGTTGGGTCCATTCAGAGTAGGCACTACTCATGAAATCTGCCTCAGACTTCTACATCCAATAATATATTTCGGTTATGTTACTGAACAGCTGCAAGTGTGAGTGCTTGTCTTAATGCTGCTTCGCAACCCGTATTCACCATTTCTCTTCTCTGAGTCTGCACAATGACATGTCCAGAGAACATTATATTTCCCTCAAAATGTAAGTTATGAGAAGATAACATATACCTGGTGATAGCAGAGTTTTAGTAGTGGATCCCATAATCTTCTTATTATCCTGTATGAAACATTCGGAATATCCTCAATCAAAGAGGCAACTCAGGGATTCATTACGTTCCTCCGAAATGTTTACATCCAACAATTTTGTCTGATCTCAGGTTTTACTGGAATCTGATATTATCCTTTACTCAGATCCACTTTTGAGAAATATTTAGCTTTATTTAGTCTGGCAAACAGCTGATTTGTATCCGGCAATGGATCCACCTGTCCTTCTGTAATAGCATTCAGTCTCCTGTAATCTATACAGAGTCTATGTTCTCCAGAGGGCTTCCTTAAGAGTACAACACCGGAACTATACGAAGATTCACTGTGCGAAATAATTCCTTCCTTCAATAGATAGTCTATCTCTTCCTTCAAAGCTTTTTCCTTAGCAAACGGAATCGAATATGGTTTCATACAGACAGGTGTGGAGTCTATTAGTTTCATATCATATTCCAATAGGTTTGTATGCCCTGGTCGGTCTGTTAACACCTCTGCATGATTATTTAGAACCTGTTGCACTCTCTCTTTCTGAGTTTTCGTTAAATGTGTACTGATTTTCACCTGTGCTGCTGTCTCACAGGGGTGTAATGGATATTCAAATGATGAAAGTGGTTCCTTTTTCATCTCCATGGCGATGGACAAGGTCAACAAGTGTGTCTCTTCCTGATGTTCTCTTTCCAAATATTTCTTCAGGAGATTCACATGATAGATTTTTTCTTTCCCCTTCTTATCTATCTTATAATTTGTTCTAGACACCTTCTCTAGAACTGTATATGGACCCTGCCATCCAATTTGTAACTTATTCTGACTCCCGGGCAAAAGAAGCAGTACTTTCTCTCCCACAGCCAAATTTCTGTCTTTCGCCTTCCTGTTATAATAGGCAGCATGTTTCTTCCTGGCTTGTTTCAAATTTTCATTGGCAAGTTTCCAGCCAGTTTTTAACCGAGTGGTCAGCTCATTCACATATTGGTATGAAGATGTAATGTTTTCCTCTGCCTTTTCATCAGTCCACGTTCTTAACAAAGCTACATATGGACCTTTAATTGTGTGGACCTATTTGTCCATGCACCGGTATGGTCTCTTCCACTCGAAGCTTTATAGTGATGATTTTTCCTCCCAGAATTATCATTCACAAAACGACCGCTACCAATTTTTCTTTTGGGGCTTTCTCCCCACTTAAAATTCTTGATGAGAGATTTCCTCTCTACATCCTCTTCCTCCAGTTTGTTTAAGTCCGATTGAGGGATTTTCGGCTTATCCTGGGGTAAGACATCTTTTTGCACTCTCCGCATAGTGGCCATTGTAAAACAGTTAAGTGAAGCTTGTCCGTGAAAAGGGGCTTCCCATTCCATTTGGTCCACTTTATCAAATCTATTTTTCTTTTTATTATCAGGCCTAATTTTGCCCCGTGGCGTGTCCAGGTCCTGATCCATGTTCCCACTTGTGGGTGTTCCCTCATGTGCTATGCTACACCTTTCTACAAAATTCTCAATGTCCCATCTTGCTTTGGGCCAATAATAATTGTGAGCCACCTTTTGAATGATGGTACCTATCTTCTCATGGTCCCCATCTGGTTTCACATGTAGGCTCCTTATTAAGTCTGTCCTATATCTTTTTGGAAGAACCAGCTGTCCGTGACCTTTGGATCTAGCTCCAGTCTTCCTATACATCAACTTGTTTTTCATGTAAAAATCTCCCTTGCCTGGAGTTGTATGACAAGTTGACAATTTTCTGAAACAAGGCTTGAGTGTTTTATCCCCAGCCTGTGCCTTCCTCATCTCTTCTGGAGTGGTATCTAACATAATATCCTCCTCCTGTCTTGAGGTCGACCTGACCTGAAGGGTTGCCATATACACAGGTTTCCTTCTGCAACGGTCAGTGTCATGATTGTCCATCTGACAATTTTTACACCACCTTTTTCCTTGGTTGAAAGATTTTCTTTCATCATATTTCCTTTCATCGAATTGTGGGAATTTATTTTTATTTTCATACCGTGGCCTATCAAATTGGTGCTTACCTTTATTTTGATCCCTAGGATCAAATTTATTAAAGTTCTGTGGTGCCCTAAAGTTATCCACTTGTTTCTTTTTATTACCTGTTACCTCTGCTTGAGCTGCTTGATACCTTTCAGCAACATTTAGCAACTCACCCAGCCTCTCTGCACCTTGTTCCATGAGAAACTTTCTCAGGTCTGGAGCCATGGACTCTCTTAATTGCTCTATAAGGACCATTTCCTTAAGATCTTGGGTTTTCCCCAGAGAAGTCCATTTCTCCAAGTATGTCTCTATTCGTGCAGAGAACTGGTGATAGGTTTCACCTGACAGTAGTTTAGCATTCCTAAATTTTTTCCTATAAAATTCTGCATTCTTTTCATATCTTAACAAAAGAGCCTGCTTTAGCATGTCATAATTTTCCTGATCACCTCTGCTCATTTTTGCAAAAACTTCATAAGCTGCCCCACGAAGTCCCTGAGATAACTTTAAGCTCCACCTTTCTCTCTCTAACCCATACGTGGTAGCTAATAGTTCATACCTATTTATATAGCTCTCAATATCATCGTCTTTCTCAACAAAATGATCTAAATGAAAATTCATAGCTGAGGTTGAGGCTCCCTGAGTAACCGTAGCATCAGAGGCAAAGGGACTGGCACCATTTTCAGGAGCATGGCCTTGAAACTCAAACTCCCTTAGTCGTAACTCATGTTCCCTTTGTAATCTTTTATCTTCTGCTTCCCTTTCTGCAGCTAATTTCCTCTCTTCTGCAGCTAATTTCTTCTCTTCCCTTTCTGCAGCTAATTTCTTCTCTTCCCTTTCTGCAGCCAATCTTCTGTCTTCTCTTTCTGCCTCCAATTTCTTAGCCTCTTTGTCAGCCTCAATCTGCAACCTCTTAGTCTCAGCCTCAGCTTCAAATTGTAACTTCTTAATTTCCCTGTCAGCCTCTAACTTTCTTTCGGCTTCAAACCTTCTTTCTTCGCGTTCAATAAATTTGTCACATTCCGTCGTGACATAGGCAACCATAACTTGCCCATCTAATCCTAACTCTTTTGCAGTCTGAACCGCAGCAGATCGAAATTTGGCCAGGTCCGCCATTGTCTATCAGGTAAATTTCTACAATGTCTAACCAACAATTTAATCTCTAAATATATCTAATGGACAACACAGGCACCGTGAGCTCAACCTTATTTAATTCCACCCAAGGATACCTTTTAATTCTTATATTCCCTGAAGTGAATTACCCCCAATATTTTTAATAGGGAAAGATTCAAAATCCCAAGAGCGAGACCCCAATATATGTGGTGAAGTGGGATGTTATAAATATTTATAGGGGACTTAGTGTACTGACTGAGATCAGCTGTGAAGGTATCTATATCTATTAAGAGTAGTGTATTATAGATAACCTTACTTGCTACCACATATCTATATATCTCAGTCAGAATTATTCTGGAATAGTGTGATGACTACGTTATGTGTCTAGGGTATGTGTATGATGAAGTGTAAGTCAAAACAACAACAGACAGATAAACAATTTAATTTAATCCACTACTCTTGACAACACTGTGACACTCACATACATATAACACTCTATGAGGATATCTTAAAAGAGTCACTGATAACTTTTCAAATAACAATATGTATTCATGGTTATCATGAATGAATATGTGTCCTGATTCAAATACAAAGGGAACCAGGAATCACAATCAATTTAAATTACAAGTATATGTACAGAATTTATCAATATGAATATTGTAGTGACATATATTATTAAAAATATCCTATGTGTGTCAGTTGTGTAGTAGTAATATGAGGTAATACTGGTTTTGTTTTGTTCAAGCTCTGTTGGTATTTGTCATCATGACTTCAATAGTTTGTCTTTAGGGACTAGTATTGGAGATGTTCTCAGTTCCTGATATTAAGACAATTAAATTCCCCTCTTAATGTTATTTTTACAAAGTCATTTCAAGATGAGGGGACATAATGTTGAGCTCAGCTGGCCAATTCGCTTATCTGGCGTGATGGCGGCAGGAAAGGACTCCTCTGCTCGAATTCTCCTCTGGGCTCTGGAGACACCTCACTGATAGCTAAAAAGACCAAGGAGTATGCTGTCCGACTCTGGATTCAGCAAAGCTCTGACCAGGTGCTGCTCAATACCATCAAGACCACGGTCCCTGAAATCAAGAAGGATGTACCTTCTACTTCATAACTAACTTATACTCTCTTTATACACTGAGCACAATACAACACAAACATTGAGTTCAGAGCGTTAGGCGAACTGTCAGCTTCATCTGAAATACTTTATACCAGCATTACCCTCCTTAATGGTTACTACGCCTCTGCACTTCCAGCATTATTTCTGTCTAATCAATCATCTAGGTGTCAGTGTACTATTTGGCCATTCCATGCCGTTTTACTTCTCTCCGACACCCTCTGTTCAGGCTGGAGCATTATAGGCTTTACCTCACGTTTGCCACTGAACTACACATATATATACAGGCATAAATTAACAATTTACATTCAATTTTCATTAAAAGATACTGAATGGTTCAAGCTTACCACAATTCATGGAAATAAACACAGATACGTTGATTAGCAATGAATTCTGGCACAATTACTGGCACAAATTCCCATCTGCTTATGTTCCAGGCTTTTATTTAGCAAAATATGAGCTGGCTTCAACGCACTGTTGCTTTATCAAGCTTATTTGCACTAGTGGTCTCGAACTAACGCTTCTAAGTGAGTATATCAGCGAGTCTAGCCAATGAGGCCACGTTTCGACAAGTGTTTGAAAAAATGTTACCTTTTCACGTCTCCCCTAACAACCAAGATAGTATTTATAGCCCGACCAATCGTGGTTAGTCTTTCATTTGTTGCGCTCCAATCAATTTGGAGTTTACATGGTAGGCTATTTCTGTAACGTAAATTTTTTTCAAACACGTTATAAAAAAATTTTATGAGCAGAAATGATTTTATGCTGTCAGGCATCCCCAATATTTTATTTTGGTTATAATTTATTAATTCCTGGACTATTTGCGTAACGTTTTACATATTCTTTGTCAGCAAGCCCTAAGGAACCCAAATATCCAAATTTAAAGAGCTACGTGGCTGCGTTCAAAATATGCAATTTCTTCTACCTCCTGTTTCGAAGATGTGCTGTCTGGGTACTGTTATGTTTTCAACCGTAAACCCATCTATTGTTATCTTTTCTAATAAGAGTTTTTCAGGATTTATAAACCTAACTCTGGGATGGGTAATGTATTTTATCACTGTCCGTCTGAAAAAAAGTTAGTGCATGTAGTCTTACACGCGTGATGGCAGCATTTGTGTATCGCGCGACGCGTGTTTAGTGTTCGGCTTTCTGCCTCTCCCTTCTCTTTTTATCCTTTAGTCCATCTGTTCGTTCGTTTTGGTAACGCAGTATAATTAATGTTAGGATTAATTTAGGTCATTACGCAGTCTGCCTCTCAATGTTTTTCCAAGAAATACAGCACACGTTTCATTGAAGAAGGCGGGTAATAATACAGTAAGCTTTTATATCAACGTGAAAGCGTTACAATTTGCAGACGAAGCAGAAAACAAGGGGATTTCGAGTACATTCTTTGTGACAGCACTGTTATTTTACCATTGCTCTTCTCTTTATTAATTTTATTTGTTAGGCTTCATATTTACCTAATAATTTATATATGTGGATTAGAATATTTCACGACACCTCCCCTCTTAAAACAGACATTATATGTCAGTCCTTTATTCTATATACACATAGATAAATGTAAGTCAACTTGACTTTACTCTGCTATGGTGCTATCATGGTTTTATGTAGTTGGGTCCATTCAGAGTAGGCACTACTCATGAAATCTGCCTCAGACTTCTACATCCAATAATATATTTCGGTTATGTTACTGAACAGCTGCAAGTGTGAGTGCTTGTCTTAATGCTGCTTCGCAACCCGTATTCACCATTTCTCTTCTCTGAGTCTGCACAATGACATGTCCAGAGAACATTATATTTCCCTCAAAATGTAAGTTATGAGAAGATAACATATACCTGGTGATAGCAGAGTTTTAGTAGTGGATCCCATAATCTTCTTATTATCCTGTATGAAACATTCGGAATATCCTCAATCAAAGAGGCAACTCAGGGATTCATTACGTTCCTCCGAAATGTTTACATCCAACAATTTTGTCTGATCTCAGGTTTTACTGGAATCTGATATTATCCTTTACTCAGATCCACCCTTGAGAAATATTTAGCTTTATTTAGTCTGGCAAACAGCTGATTTGTATCCGGCAATGGATCCACCTGTCCTTCTGTAATAGCATTCAGTCTCCTGTAATCTATACAGAGTCTATGTTCTCCAGAGGGCTTCCTTAAGAGTACAACACCGGAACTATACGAAGATTCACTGTGCGAAATAATTCCTTCCTTCAATAGATAGTCTATCTCTTCCTTCAAAGCTTTTTCCTTAGCAAACGGAATCGAATATGGTTTCATACAGACAGGTGTGGAGTCTATTAGTTTCATATCATATTCCAATAGGTTTGTATGCCCTGGTCGGTCTGTTAACACCTCTGCATGATTATTTAGAACCTGTTGCACTCTCTCTTTCTGAGTTTTCGTTAAATGTGTACTGATTTTCACCTGTGCTGCTGTCTCACAGGGGTGTAATGGATATTCAAATGATGAAAGTGGTTCCTTTTTCATCTCCATGGCGATGGACAAGGTCAACAAGTGTGTCTCTTCCTGATGTTCTCTTTCCAAATATTTCTTCAGGAGATTCACATGATAGATTTTTTCTTTCCCCTTCTTATCTATCTTATAATTTGTTCTAGACACCTTCTCTAGAACTGTATATGGACCCTGCCATCCAATTTGTAACTTATTCTGACTCCCGGGCAAAAGAAGCAGTACTTTCTCTCCCACAGCCAAATTTCTGTCTTTCGCCTTCCTGTTATAATAGGCAGCATGTTTCTTCCTGGCTTGTTTCAAATTTTCATTGGCAAGTTTCCAGCCAGTTTTTAACCGAGTGGTCAGCTCATTCACATATTGGTATGAAGATGTAATGTTTTCCTCTGCCTTTTCATCAGTCCACGTTCTTAACAAAGCTACATATGGACCTTTAATTGTGTGGACCTATTTGTCCATGCACCGGTATGGTCTCTTCCACTCGAAGCTTTATAGTGATGATTTTTCCTCCCAGAATTATCATTCACAAAACGACCGCTACCAATTTTTCTTTTGGGGCTTTCTCCCCACTTAAAATTCTTGATGAGAGATTTCCTCTCTACATCCTCTTCCTCCAGTTTGTTTAAGTCCGATTGAGGGATTTTCGGCTTATCCTGGGGTAAGACATCTTTTTGCACTCTCCGCATAGTGGCCATTGTAAAACAGTTAAGTGAAGCTTGTCCGTGAAAAGGGGCTTCCCATTCCATTTGGTCCACTTTATCAAATCTATTTTTCTTTTTATTATCAGGCCTAATTTTGCCCCGTGGCGTGTCCAGGTCCTGATCCATGTTCCCACTTGTGGGTGTTCCCTCATGTGCTATGCTACACCTTTCTACAAAATTCTCAATGTCCCATCTTGCTTTGGGCCAATAATAATTGTGAGCCACCTTTTGAATGATGGTACCTATCTTCTCATGGTCCCCATCTGGTTTCACATGTAGGCTCCTTATTAAGTCTGTCCTATATCTTTTTGGAAGAACCAGCTGTCCGTGACCTTTGGATCTAGCTCCAGTCTTCCTATACATCAACTTGTTTTTCATGTAAAAATCTCCCTTGCCTGGAGTTGTATGACAAGTTGACAATTTTCTGAAACAAGGCTTGAGTGTTTTATCCCCAGCCTGTGCCTTCCTCATCTCTTCTGGAGTGGTATCCAACATAATATCCTCCTCCTGTCTTGAGGTCGACCTGACCTGAAGGGTTGCCATATACACAGGTTTCCTTCTGCAACGGTCAGTGTCATGATTGTCCATCTGACAATTCTTACACCACCTTTTTCCTTGGTTGAAAGATTTTCTTTCATCATATTTCCTTTCATCGAATTGTGGGAATTTATTTTTATTTTCATACCGTGGCCTATCAAACTGGTGCTTACCTTTATTTTGATCCCTAGGATCAAATTTATTAAAGTTCTGTGGTGCCCTAAAGTTATCCACTTGTTTCTTTTTATTACCTGTTACCTCTGCTTGAGCTGCTTGATACCTTTCAGCAACATTTAGCAACTCACCCAGCCTCTCTGCACCTTGTTCCATGAGAAACTTTCTCAGGTCTGGAGCCATGGACTCTCTTAGTTGCTCTATAAGGACCATTTCCTTAAGATCTTGGGTTTTCCCCAGAGAAGTCCATTTCTCCAAGTATGTCTCTATTCGTGCAGAGAACTGGTGATAGGTTTCACCTGACAGTAGTTTAGCATTCCTAAATTTTTTCCTATAAAATTCTGCATTCTTTTCATATCTTAACAAAAGAGCCTGCTTTAGCATGTCATAATTTTCCTGATCACCTCTGCTCATTTTGGCAAAAACTTCATAAGCTGCCCCACGAAGTCCTTGAGATAACTTTAAGCTCCACCTTTCTCTCTCTAACCCATACGTGGTAGCTAATAGTTCATATCTATTTATATAGCTCTCAATATCATCGTCTTTCTCAACAAAATGATCTAAATGAAAGTTCATAGCTGAGGTTGAGGCTCCCTGAGTAACCGTAGCATCAGAGGCAAAGGGACTGGCACCATTTTCAGGAGCATGGCCTTGAAACTCAAACTCCCTTAGTCGTAACTCATGTTCCCTTTGTAATCTTTTATCTTCTGCTTCCCTTTCTGCAGCTAATTTCCTCTCTTCTGCAGCTAATTTCTTCTCTTCCCTTTCTGCAGCTAATCTTTTGTCTTCCCTTTCTGCAGCCAATCTTCTGTCTTCTCTTTCTGCCTCCAATTTCTTAGCCTCTTTGTCAGCCTCAATCTGCAACCTCTTAGTCTCAGCCTCAGCTTCAAATTGTAACTTCTTAATTTCCCTGTCAGCCTCTAACTTTCTTTCGGCTTCAAACCTTCTTTCTTCGCGTTCAATAAATTTGTCACATTCCGTAGTAACATAGGCAACCATAACTTGCCCATCTAATCCTAACTCTTTTGCAGTCTGTACAGCAGCAGATCGAAACTTGGCCAGGTCCGCCATTGTCTATCAGGTAAATTTCTACAATGTCTAACCAACAATTTAATCGCTAAATATATTTAATGGACAACACAGGCACCGTGAGCTCAACCTTATTTAATTCCACCCAAGGATACCTTTTAATTCTTATATTCCCTGAAGTGAATTACCCCCAATATTTTTAATAGGGAAAGATTCAAAATCCCAAGAGCGAGACCCCAATATATGTGGTGAAGTGGGATGTTATAAATATTTATAGGGGACTTAGTGTACTGACTGAGATCAGCTGTGAAGGTATCTATATCTATTAAGAGTAGTGTATTATAGATAACCTTACTTGCTACCACATATCTATATATCTCAGTCAGAATTATTCTGGAATAGTGTGATGACTACGTTATGTGTCTAGGGTATGTGTATGATGAAGTGTAAGTCAAAACAACAACAGACAGATAAACAATTTAATTTATTCCACTATACTTGACAACACTGGGACACTCACATACATATAACACTCTATAAGGATATCTTAAAAGAGTCACTGATAACTTTTCAAATAACAATATGTATTCATTACTGGCATGAATGAATATGTGTCCTGATTCAACTACAAAGGGAACCAGGAATCACAAGCAATTTAAATTACAAGTATATGTACAGAATTTATCAATATGAATATTGTAGTGACATATATTATTAAAAATATCCTATGTGTGTCAGTTGTGTAGTGGTAATATGAGGTAATACTGGTTTTGTTTTGTTCAAGCTCTGTTGGTATTTGTCATCATGACTTCAATAGTTTGTCTTTAGGGACTAGTATTGGAGATGTTCTCAGTTCCTGATATTAAGACAATTAAATTCCCCTCTTAAGGTTATTTTTACAAAGTCATTTCAAGATGAGGGGACATAATGTTGAGCTCAGCTGGCCAATTCGCTTATCTGGCGTGATGGCGGCAGGAAAGGACTCCTCTGCTCGAATTCTCCTCTGGGCTCTGGAGACACCTCACTGATAGCTAAAAAGACCAAGGAGTATGCTGTCCGACTCTGGATTCAGCAAAGCTCTGACCAGGTGCTGCTCAATACCATCAAGACCACGGTCCCTGAAATCAAGAAGGATGTACCTTCTACTTCATAACTAACTTATACTCTAGTTATACACTGAGCACAATACAACACAAACATTGAGTTCAGAGCGTTAGGCCAACTGTCAGCTTCATCTGAAATACTTTATACCAGTATTTACCTCCTTAATGGTTACCACGCCTCTGCACTTCCAGCATTATTTCTGTCTAATCAATCATCCAGGTGTCAGTGTACTATTTGGCCATTCCATGCCGTTTTACTTCTCTCCGACACCCTCTGTTCAGGCTGGAGCATTATAGGCTTTACCTCACGTTTGCCACTGAACTACACATATATATACAGGCATAACTTAACAATTTACATTCAATTTTCATTAAAAGATACTGAATGGTTCAAGCTTACCACAATTTCATGGAAATAAACACAGATACGTTGATTAGCAATGAATTCTGGCACAATTACTGGCACAAATTCCCATCTGCTTATGTTCCAGGCTTTTATTTAACAAAATATAAGCTGGCTTCAACGCACTGTTGCTTTATCAAGATTATTTGCACTAGTGGTCTCGAACTAACGCTCCCAAGGGAGTATATCAGCGAGTCTAGCCAATGAGGCCACGTTTCGACAAGTGTTTGAAAAAATGTTACCTTTTCACGTCTCCCCCAACAACGAAGATAGTATTTATAGCCCGACCAATCGTGGTTCGTCTTTCATTTGTTGCGCTCCAATCAATTTGGAGTTTACATGGTAGGCTATTTCTGTAACGCAAGGTTTTTTTCAAACACGTTATAAAAAAATTTTATGAGCAGAAATGATTCCATGCTGTCAGGCATCCCCACTATTTTATTTTGGGTATAATTTATTAATTCCTGGACTATTTGCATAACGTTTTACATATTCTTTGTCAGCAAACCCTAAGGAACCCAAATATCCAAATTTAAAAGCGCTAAGTGGCTGCGTTCAAAATATGCAATTTCTTCTACCTCCTGTTTCGAAGATGTGCTGTCTGGGTACTGTTATGTTTTCAACCGTAAACCCATCTATTGTTATCTTTTCTAATAAGAGTTTTTCAGGATTTATAAACCTAACTCTGGGATGGGTAATGTATTTTATCACTGTCCGTCTGAAAAAAAGTTAGTGCATGTAGTCTTACACGCGTGATGGCAGCATTTGTGTATCGCGCGACGCGGGTTTAGTGTTCGGCTTTCTGCCTCTCCCTTCTCTTTTTATCCTTTAGTCCATCTGTTCGTTCGTTTTGGTAACGCAGTATAATTAATGTTAGGATTAATTTAGGTCATTACGCAGTCTGCCTCTCAATGTTTTTCCAAGAAATACAGCACACGTTTCATTGAAGAAAGCGGGTATAATACATTAAGCTTTTACTATCAACGTGAAAGCGTTACAATTTGCAGACGAAGCAGAAAACACGGGGGATTTCGAGTACATTCTTTGTGACAGCACTGTTATTTTTCCATTGCTCTTCTCTTTATTAATTTTATTTGTTAGGCTTCATATTTACCTAATAATTTATATATGTGGATTAGAATATTTCATGACAGACATCAAGCAACACGGGCTCTGCGATGAGCAGGAGTAAGAGGGATTCTGACTGCAGGACGTCGAGCAGCCAGTCCAAATTCATGTAAACGTCTGTGAATGGTGCTTTGACTGACATTAACGTTTACAGTTTGTCTCAGCTGACATCTTAGCGTGGAACAAGTCACTGTTCGATGGCGCAGGGCTGACAACAAGAGGTACCGGTCATCATGTCTATTGGTACATCTAGGGCGACCTGGCCGGTGGCGATCCTCCACACTTCCTATGGCCTGAAATCTCTCCAAAATTCTTTGGATAGTAGAGTGTGACACTGCAAGCCGTCTAGCAACCTCACGAACAGATAAACCACTTTCATCCCACGTTATAGCCCTCATTCTTTGTAAGGTGTCAAGACTTCTTCTCGGTGGCATGGTTTTTGCAAGTGATGAAACTACCCTAAGTCTGCTGATTGTAAAACAAATTAAGAGTGAACTCTGTTCACGAAAAGTCGCCATTGCACGTGGAATGTCAATCAGCACGATTACTTTACTATTTGGTTGTACGGAAGTTTGAAAAAACAGATTAAAAATGTGAATTTATGGTCAGCAAACCAAATTGCACGTGATCACCATGGTTGTCGGTGAGTTGTTTTTATGCTTAACGTGCATAGAGGACTGTCAGACGAAGATATTGCACCCATGTTTACTAAAAACTTCCTTCATTTAATCATTATATGCGCTTATATAAAAGTGAATTGAAAATAATTGGGTGGCCCTTACCTTTTGACGAGTAGTATATATATATATATATATATATATATATATATATATATATATATATATATATATATATATATATATATATATATATATATGTGTACGTACGTGTGTGTTCATATATATATATATATATATATATATATATATATATATATATATATATATATATATATATATATATATATGTGTGTATATATGTGTATATATATGTGTGTGTCCTACGAATGCAAAACAACAGAGTACCACTACAGGCGCTCACTTGGGTTCCTGAGGGTAAGCGGAAAAAAGGAAGACCAAAAGAAACACTCAGAAGAACAATAATAAGAGAAGGAAGAACGTTGGGCCTAAATAATGTGCAAGAGCTAAGAGGAGTGGCGTCACAACGAACAACCTGGAGAGCACTGGTTTCTGCCTTATGCGCCGTGTTTGGCGCTTAAAGAATTTATTATTATTATTATTATTATATATATATATATATATATATATATATATATATATATATATATATATATATATATATATATATATATATATATATATATATATATATATATATATATATATATATATATATATATATATCTTATAAATTTATTTATTTATTTTTAGATTTTTTATTATTTTTATTTTATTTTATTTATTTATTCATTTTAAAAATTTAATTTAAGTTTTGTATTTAATTGTTTTTTGTGTGTATTTTTTGTATTTATTTATGTTTTTTATCACTTTTCCCTCATTCTGTTTTCCAGTCCTTTTCATTATATGTTATTTTTTTCCTTTTAATGTACTACCACTTCCGCTTTCCATTTTAGTGGCATCCATCTTTGCTCCAACATGTGACAACACTTAAGGGAGTATTTTTGTCTTATTTCTATAGTTTCATGTTCTCCACTTAATTCTCACTTTCTTTCCCCCTGTCTCTTGTTTGTCTGTCTCTGACAAAGGCCTTGTGGCCGCAACATAGGTATTTCTTGTCCTTTCTCTTTGTAAGATGTATTACTATTTGTGTGTTTTTGTAATTGTGTTCATTCTACCACTTTCTACTGCATGAAATGCATCCAGGAAAGCCGACATAACTGAAAGAAGCAGCATGAACTACATCCAGGCAAGCTGACATAACTGACAGAAGCAGCATGAACTACATCCAGGAAAGCTGACATAACTGACAGAAGCAGCATGAACTACATCCAGGAAAGCTGACATAACTGACAGAAGCAGCATGAACTACATCCAGGAAAGCCGACATAACTGACAGAAGCAGGATGAACTACATCCAGGAAAGCTGACATAATTGACAGAAGCAGCATGAACTACATCCAGGAAAGCCTGACATAACTGACAGAAGCAGCATGAACTACATCCAGGAAAGCCGACATAACTGACAGAAGCAGCATGAACTACATCCAGGAAAGCTGACATAACTGACAGAAGCAGCATGAACTACATCCAGGAAAGCTGACAAAACTGACAGAAGCAGCATGAACTACATCCAGGAAAGCCGAAAAAACTGACAGAAGCAGCATGAACTACATCCAGGAAAGCCGACATAACTTACAGAAGCAGCATGAACTACATCCAGGAAAGCCGACATAACTGAAAGAAGCAGCATGAACTACATCCAGGAAAGCTGACATAACTGACAGAAGCAGCATGAACTACATCCAGGAAAGCTGACATAACTGACAGAAGCAGCATGAACTACATCCAGGAAAGCTGACATAACTGACAGAAGCAGCATGAACTACATCCAGGACAGCCGACATAACTGACAGAAGCAGGATGAACTACATCCAGGAAAGCTGACATAATTGATAGAAGCAGCATGAACTACATCCAGGAAAGCCTGACATAACTGACAGAAGCAGCATGAACTACATCCAGGAAAGCTGACATAACTGACAGAAGCAGCATGAACTACATCCAGGAAAGCTGACATAACTGACAGAAGCAGCATGAACTACATCCAGGAAAGCTGACATAACTGACAGAAGCAGCATGAACTACATCCAGGAAAGCTGACATAACTGACAGAAGCAGCATGAACTACATCCAGGAAAGCCGACATAACTGACAGAAGCAGCATGAACTACATCCAGGAAAGCTGACATAACTGACAGAAGCAGCATGAACTACATCCAGGAAAGCTGACAAAACTGACAGAAGCAGCATGAACTACATCCAGGAAAGCCGAAAAAACTGACAGAAGCAGCATGAACTACATCCAGGAAAGCCGACATAACTTACAGAAGCAGCATGAACTACATCCAGGAAAGCCGACATAACTGAAAGAAGCAGCATGAACTACATCCAGGAAAGCTGACATAACTGACAGAAGCAGCATGAACTACATCCAGGAAAGCTGACATAACTGACAGAAGCAGCATGAACTACATCCAGGAAAGCTGACATAACTGACAGAAGCAGCATGAACTACATCCAGGAAAGCCGACATAACTGACAGAAGCAGGATGAACTACATCCAGGAAAGCTGACATAATTGATAGAAGCAGCATGAACTACATCCAGGAAAGCCTGACATAACTGACAGAAGCAGCATGAACTACATCCAGGAAAGCTGACATAACTGACAGAAGCAGCATGAACTACATCCAGGAAAGCTGACATAACTGACAGAAGCAGCATGAACTACATCCAGGAAAGCTGACATGTTCAGTACATGATTTGGAATATTAAAAAAATAGCTATACAGGTATCATTGGAGCTGCGGTAGCGCAGGGGTTAGTGCACTGGCTTACTAGCTCGGTGGTCCATGGTTCAGTCCCCAGTTGAGGTGGGATTGTGTAGGCTACAAACGGTTCCGGAGTCGACCCAGCATCATAAATTGGGTGCCAGAGAAATTCTGGGGAGGTTAAGGCGGCCGGCGTGATGCTGACAACATCACCCCTAGTGTGCCGATGGTGAGGCAAACATGGACCTAACACATTATTCCCTGTGTGTCTCAATGGTCGTGTAACAGGGCGCTTTACCTTCTTATACAGGTATGATTGTGGGAAGGTGCAACGGTTAAATACTCCACATGGAGCGAGGTTTAGTTGTTTTGGTAAACGTCAATCCAAAATGTGAGTAACTAGTAAACTTGTGTGAGCTGCTGCACTCCGATCTTTATGTCATGTCACAACAGACTATTATTGGCTGACGAAAGTCCCATGTGTGTGTGGGGGGGAGAGGGGGGTTGTCAGAGGTTAGAAAGTTTGTGAAAAATTCGTCGAAAGAAGATTAGAAAGGGAACTGACATGTCTTGGTGTTGCTGTTGGTTAGAAGAGGCGGTGGACACAGCAGGTGTCAGCTGTTAGGTGTCAGGTGTCAGGTGTTTGGCTTGGTATTTTTCTGAGACAGCAGTTATATGTCGAGTGACTGTCGTGCTGCAAGGATCGAGATTTGTTTCTGATCGAGGAAGCTGTCGAAGTACGAGAAGTGATGTTCGCTGTATATACTTAAGTGCTGACACGATGTAGAGATTAACTGGTAGTTTTTCGAGTTATGAATACCTCTTACTGTCAGTCATATTGAATTTACGATGTGATTATAATATGTCAAGACTGGTGCAGTCTTTACAATATTTCTGTGTATGGTGTGGATACTTGTCGCCTGGACAACGGTGATTGCTTTTTTTTTTTTAAATGTCCGCCCAGGTTGATGGTAACAGCGAGGGTGTCAAGGACAAAGTTGTGCGTTTTCTCCCCCGGCATTTGTTGGCTGGTTGACATCTTTGTCTTTTTACAACAACAATTAAAAAATAAAATAGAAAACAAAAATAAATTATATTTCATGTTTGTTAAACATAATACCCTCTGTAAACAGAGCTTGTCACACTGATGAATCATCGTGCAAATACGCGCAAAGTTGATCATGACATTTCATACAGTCGGCAACTAGTGTGTATTTTGAAAAATTTAGATACTGCTATATTAATAATAATAATAATGATAATCATCGCCATCATCACACCACCATCATCATCATCACCACCACCACCATCATCATCACTACCTCCACCATGTGTAGTCTGCAGCAGTCAATACAAATATTACCCACTCACAGTAATACACTGGAGCCGCGGTAGCATAGTGGTTAGTGCACTGGCTTCCTAGCTCTGTGGTCTATGGTTCGATCCCCAGATGAGGTGGGATTTTTTTAAGGCCGCAAACGGTTTCTGGGTCGACCCAGCCCCAATTGGGTACTAGTGCAACTTATGGGAAGCTTAAGGCAGCCGGCGTGATACTGATCACATCACCCCTAGTGTGACGATGGTCAAGAAAATAAGGGCCTAACACCATATTCCCAATATGCCTCAAAGGGCGTGTAACGAGATCCTTTTACAGAAATACACACAGTGAAAGCAACTGGTGCTGTAGTCCTTGTAGTGGTGGTGATGTTGATAATATAACATTGTTACCAGCAGCAAAGTAATTACCACTGCAGCAAGTGGCGTGGTTGTTTGTGTAGATCTTAGGGGATGTCGCTAGACGTAAAACTTAAGATGTGTGACCAAACGTCCGTAGTTTTTACATGTACTTTTGGTCCCTCTCTCACTCTTTCATCCACTCCGGCAGCATCACTTCTTTTCTTCATTTTTCTCTCACTCATCGTCTTATTATTTGGCATATTTATTGCCCTTACATTCTTTCACTGTGACCACTCCCCCGACCTATTAACGTTCCGCCAGGTGAACTGTGGTATTATCGTAACAATACCCAGTCATTACACCGGTCAGCGGGTGATAGGATTATCAATCGAGGCGCTAAGCCACCTTTGTTAAAGACACTCTCTATTGACACACACTGGTCTTGTACGAGGATGAATAGTTGTCTGTCTGAGAGAGCCGTCTGAGGTGTGCAAAAACACAGGCGTTAATGAGATAATAGCTTTCGCCGGCCCATCCCTGTGAGATTATTACAGATAATTTGTCTGGGAAGACTATATGGGCGCAAGGTATCATCTGGACATCATAATAGTTCACAGATTTGTTTGTGAGTTGGCGGAAATATTACGGCTTATTATATAGAGGTCACGCGTTGGAATATTAAATTTAATATTTTAAACACGTGGGGGATATTTTGAATTAAACCACCCCAACCCCGTGCTAAAGATTGGTTTGATTTGAGAAGCCGGAATAAACAATGGATTTCATTGGAAATTCGTCGGAAGCACAATCTGGGATTCGAGCATAGAATGAGAGCTATAATAAAGCGAAATTGGAGTCACAGAACAGAGGCTGCATCGCAACTTAAAACTAGCGACTCCCAGAAGCCAGATATATATATATATATATATATATATATATATATATATATATATATATATATATATATATATATATATATATATATATATATAGAGAGAGAGAGAGAGAGAGAGAAGGATCGGACTAAGAATTCCTTATTATAAGTGACAGATCAAAGTATTTGGGAAACTTTAAACCTTAAAAAAGTTATATATATATATATATATATATATATATATATATATATATATATATATATATATATATATATATATATATATATATATATATATATATATATATATTTACCTCTAAACAGAGCTATACCATTATAAGAGGAAATTCGCTGAATTAACTCAGGCAGGGGCTTGTACGGGCTAAAACCATTGCTTAAATCCTTCACAAAAGGCGACGGATCAGATATAAGTTAACAATTGTTCAGCCTAGTGCAACATTGTTCTTGACTTCTGAAAATAGCTTGTGAAATCTCACTTGGGATAGAAGCGTCATTACCTTTCTATCTACATCTCTGCCAAGAGTAATCTTGTGCAAAGGTAGACACCTTTGATGACCCATTTAGATACTCTTGAGTTTTGGCCACTGTTGGACCACAACTGAAAAGCAGGTGAGGCAATCCGTGACAAGATTACTCAACTCTAACAATTTTGGTGTCAAAGACAACTAATGCAGGTGCTAACAATCTCATCATTTACAAGAAATAGTTCTAGAAGCTACCATTACAGAACACATGAAGTACTTCCTCACAGGCGTGTCATGTATGGAAGTTAACCGTAACTATGGGTTTCGTGCTCCTCAGGGAACATTAAAGAAGAAACATACATACCTGTAGACTAACTATTGGATTGAGCCCCAGCCTCTTGGTTGTTTCCACCAGTTTTTGTAACTGCCAACCACTCACGTTGCTAACACCGATGTAACGAATTTTACCCACACGGACAAGATCATCCAGTGTTCGTAATGTTTCCTCAATCGGCGTTGCGTCATCAAACACGTGGGTCTACAAAGATAATAACAATAATACCAGAACACTTAACAATCTCCACAATAATTCATACTTATTTACTTAGTCATTCATCTTCTACCATAGGGTGTAGAGGTTTGCTCGAGAGAGCGCCATACTAACTTACCTGCTGTCTTCCTGCTGGCCTGGTTCCAATCTAGTCCTCGGTCCTTCAGAGATTGCCTAATGTTGTCCTCCCAGCGAACTCTGGGTTATCCTGGAGGTTTGAATCCCTGGTTATCATTTTCCCAATAAGTCGACTTGCTAAATCAAAGAACGTTATATATGTCCCTGTCCATGATTTATTATAGAAAGTTTATTCCTAGTTGTCACATCCAGGGCAGTTCTCACTTTGAAGATCAATTTTTAAAATCCATTAAAGAGATTAAGTACCACCGTTTGAAGACATTAAAGACTAGACTAACAAATAAATATCAAAAACAATCTCCTTAAAGGAGAAGGTGGATGGTGATTGCAGAAGGCTGAAATAGAGCATCCACGTTTTGAGAGAAATCGATGTGGCTATTTTAGAGCGAATATGGTAGAAGAATTTGATAATCGTCATATACAAACATGTCGACTCAAATACATCACGTTGCTGATAATGTGACATCTTAGTTAAGTAAGGGCAGACAATCCCTACTGCTACTTCTCTTAGGTAGCTTTATTATGGGGCTTTGAACTTTCGGTTACCAAAATTCTCTTCACTGTTGAGTCCAGAAAATAAAATGTACCATAAATATTTTGGGTTTAAGCGAAGTAAATGATACACTATATTTGAAATAGCATTAGAACTTCTTGACCTGGGCTAAAACTTAATACCATATTAGTACAAATGACCACAATATATTAACTTACTTTTCCAATTCAGTTTTAAATACCATTAAAATGAGAATGTGAAGAAAAAAAAAGAGCTAATATATGGAAATAAAAACTGACACACTTAGAATACTGCCAAAACAAAATACTTGTCTCTCTTTATTAGTAACTGTGTGATAGTCAGCCTGTCAGTTCATCTACGTTCTACTGTCAGATAATCAGCTTATTTCATCTATATCAGTCTTACAGTCCTTTGTTGTCCTATCACCTTTCTGTTAGCTTATGTATGTGTCTTATTGTGTATCTGGCTGCAAGCATGTTTGGTTAAGTATTCAGGTCCTGTAATCTGTCTGTCTCACGCAAGATCATGTTTACAACATGGCTTCCACAACCACAAGCACCATCAACAAGATTCCACCCACCTGATAGAGGTCCACAAAATCTGTATGCAGTCTCTCCAGACTTCTGTCAATACTGTCCGTGATATGTCGTCTGCTGAGTCCCACATTGTTGACATTTTGTTCCGTCCCCACATCAAAACGACACTTGGTTGCGATCACATACTTGTCACGTGGTTGTCTGTGAAAGCAAAGGCAACAATCATCATCATCTTCCACGGTTTTAATTACCTGTAACCGAGTATTTCCAACACTAGTATCGCACTGTCCCAGAAAGATGCCTGTGTGATTGTCTGGGGTCTCAGGGGCGATAACAGCAGAGAACACAACCACTGTTCCCTCAAGCATGTCGTAAGAGGTTCACTATTTTGATGTTGTTTGTTGGGCTGGCAACATGATCATGTAAAACAGATGGCTTAAGATACCATCACTACAACAGCACACACAAAAAACTGCTTTGTCGTAGGTCTACTTCAAGGGCGCCAACTACAGTAGAGTCTCAATTCTCCTTAGAGAAACCAACAAGGGAATGACGTTCAGCTTTTCTAGAAACCACATATAAAACCATCTCAACTATTTACTTATCCACCTAGGCATGCTGGGGTCAGCAAAAGCCATTGAAAGTACACTAAACTCTTGATTATCTGCGATAATAGGAAAAAATTAATCCCGGTTAGTAAAATACTGGTTAATTACCATAGACGGGAAATATTAGAAAATTATTTTTTCAACTGTATATAATAATAAATTCTTTAAGCACCAAACACGGCGCATAAGGCAGAAACCAGTGCTCTCCAGGTTGTTCGTTGTGACGCCACTCCTCTTAACTCTTGCACATTATTTAGGCCCAACGTTCTTCCTTCTCTTATTATTGTTCTTCTGAGTGTTTCTTTTGGTCTTCCTTTTTTCCTCTTACCCTCAGGAACCCAAGTGAGCACCTGTAGTGGTATTCTGTTGTTTTGCATTCGTAGGACATGACCGATATATGACCATCGTCTTTTCCTTATATAGTCGGAGACATATTTCTGCCTAGAGTCTTCTCTTATTTGTCGATTAGTCTTGAATTCTTTCCAACTGATGTTCATGAGTTTTCTAAGACATTTGTTCTCGAATGTATTCAGCTTTTTCTCCAATGATTTTGTTATTTTCCAACTCTCACAACCGTATGTTAACACTGAGATAACATTTGAATTAAACAGACGAAGCTTGGTATGTATATTCAATGATCGCAATTTCCAAATGTTAGATAATCTATTGAAGGCGCTAGCTGCCAAAGCAATTCTAGTATGGATTTCTCTTGTTGTGTCTCCATCCTGAGTCATTTTACTGCCTAAATAATTGAAACTTTCAACTTTCTGTAGTTTTTCCCCGTTCAATATACACATTACTTTTAAAAACTCAGAAGAAATTCTAACCAGAAACAACAGAATGAGCTCACTATATCACTCAAAACATGTCAACAAAGAAATTTGCCTATTGCCCTTCATTCAACTTCTGGCAAATAGAGCTGTGCAGATTTCTCAGCGTTAGTTTCTCAACAAGGTTGCTATCTTGTTGTTGCTGCTAGCAGGGTTTCAGCGTGAGTTAAAGCAGCGTGAGTTAAAGCAGCGTGAGTGAAAGCAGCGCTGTGGCCGCTCTTGTATAAGGCTGTTGTCTCCCTTGTATGAATCGTCGCCATTTAATGGTTCACCTTTGGCAGTAATACGTCGCACAATATCTTCGCCCTTAAATACTTTGTGATCACACAAAGTTAGGTCTTTCCCTCGCCATTACTCCACACTGATTTCATCAGTCTTGTAACCACGTGCTCAGACATGACAGTCAAGCTGTATGATCGTATAGCACCCAGGTTCTTTGTCTCAGTCTACTGTGTATGCTGGACTACTGCTTTCATTCATTCTTCCGGCAGTCTGAACTATAGACCGCTTTACTGTATGTCGTGAGACATTCTAAATACCCATATATAAATCAAAACGTAAATGTAAAGCCTAACAAATAAATTTAATAAAAGGAAAGAAGAATGGTAAAGAACAGTGCTGTCACAATGACTGTACTCGAAATCCCCCTTGTTTTCTAATTCGTCTGCAAATTGTAACGTTTCACGTTGATAGTAAAAGCCTACTGCTTCAATACCCGCTTTCTTCAATGAAACGTGTACTGCAGTTTCTAGAACAACCTTGAGATACGCAAGCTGACCTAGATTTAAAATTCCATTCATATCATTTTATACACTATGTTACCAAAAACGAATGGACAGATGGAATTAGGATAGAAAGAAGGGAGGGGCTGAAAGCCGAAATGCAGGCAATACTACCACAGTCGCGCGATACACAATTACTACCATCCCGCGTGTAAGGCCACTAACACTAGCTTTTTTTCAAATAGTCAGTGAATAAAAAACACTACTACTACAAGAATCAGGTTTAAAAACATGAAAAATGCTTATTAGGAAATATGAAATTCTACTGAATTACATCTAAGCTCCTGAAAGTACAGAAGACACCCTATGACAAAGAAGTGAACGCGTGGTAAAAAACAAATATACGACTATCTTTGGAAAACACATATTTTGAACGCCGCCATGTAGCTCGCTTTAACTTATATATTATTGTACGGCAGGACTTGCTAACCAAGAATATGTTATGTGTTATGCCTTTAGTCTATTAATAAAATAATTGTGGCCAAAATAAAATAGTGAGTGTGCCTGACAGCATGGAATCATTTCTGCTCATAAAATTTTTTTTATAACGTGTTTCAAAAACATTACGTTACGGAAATAGCCTACCATGTTAAGTCCTATTTGATTGGCGGGAATGAGATGTAAGACTAAACACGATTAGTTGGACTGCAAATACTAGTTTTTGTTGTTATGGGAAACGAATAGAAGGGGTACTTTTTTGAAAAGATGGGTAGACATGGCATGATTGGTTAGGTCTGCTAATATACTCAATTCAGGGCGTCTGTTCCGGGCCACATCTTGTAATAAACCTACTAAGAACAGTGCGTTGAGCACCAGTGCATATTTTTTTCTAAAATAAAAGCCTGGGACACGAGGCAGATCGGAATTTGTGCCTATTCATTGCCAGTCAACGAAACTGTTTATTATTTCCAATGAATTGTGGTAAGCTGAAATATTTGATATCTTTTTAATGAAAATTGAATGTGAATTGATGATTTGTGTCTGTATCTGCATGGGATTGCCAAACATTACACTGACACCTATCTTATGGACTAGAAGGAAATAATGCTGGAATTGCAGAGGCGTAGTAACCATTAGGGAGGAGTATACTGGTGTAATTTGTTCCAGATGAAGCTAGCAGTGGCCTACAGCACTGAACGCAAGTGTTTGTTATGTAGTGTGCTCATTGTGGAAATAGTTTATAACTTAGTTTTGAAATAGGAGGTACAACCTTCTTGTTTCAGGGACGGTGGTCCTAAAACATTGAGGCAGCATTTGGCCTGAGTTGTACTGAATCTTGAGGCTGACAGCATACTACTGGGTCCAGATCGCGACCAGTGAGGTGGCTCCAGAACTCATTGAAGTAATCGAGCAGAGGAGTCTTTTACTGCAGTCATCACGAAAGTTAAGAAAGTGTGGCCAAGGAGCTCAACATTATGGCCCCCCCCCCCCCCCTAAAATTGACAGTAAATAAAGAGGGACTATAAACTGTTTAAATTGACAGGAACTGTGAACTTTTCCCAATGATAAAACACTTGAAGTCATGATGACAAACAACACTCTAGCTTGAAAACAAAACCAGTATTAACTCATATTACTACTTCACAACTTACACACATAAGATAAGAAATATAAGCTATGTCAATACCAAGATTATATTGATAAACTGTGTACATACTATTTGTAATTATATTGGATTGTGATTCCTGGTTCACTGTGTAGCTGAATCAGGATATCTCTATGTAAAGAAATCAATACATATATATATATATATATATTTGACTTTTCAAACTGACTCTTTTAAGATAGTCTTATAAAGTGTTATATGAGTGTGAGTGTCACAGTGTTGTAAAGTGCCGTGAAATAAATTAAATTGTTTATCTGTCTGTTGTTGTTGTGACTTACACTTCATCATATGCATAACCCTAGATATTCAACGTAGTCATCACTATATTCCAGAATAGGTCTGACTGAGATATATATATGTGGTAGCAAGTAAGGTTATCTGTAATACACTACACTTATTAGATACAGATACCTTCACAGCTGATCTCAGTCAGTACACTAAGTCCCCTATAAATATTTATAACCTCCCACTTTACCACACTGTACAACTCTTTAATGCCGACACAGTTTTTAGGATTTATTTAAGCATAACGTAATACGAACAGTTGAACAAAAATCAGAGCTGGGAACATAATTCACTCATGTATAATAATAATAATAATAAATTCTTTAAGCACCAAACACGGCGCATAAGGCAGAAACCAGTGCTCTCCAGGTTGTTCGTTGTGACGCCACTCCTCTTAGCTCTTGCACATTATTTAGGCCCAACGTTCTTCCTTCTCTTATTATTGTTCTTCTGCGTGTTTCTTTTGGTCTTCCTTTTTTCCTCTTGCCCTCAGGAACCCAAGTGAGCGCCTGTAGTGGTATTCTGTTGTTTTGCATTCGTAGGACATGACCGATATATGACCATCGTCTTTTCCTTATATAGTTGGAGACATATTTCTGCCTAGAGTCTTCTCTTATTTGTCGATTAGTCTTGAATTCTTTCCAACTGATGTTCATGAGTTTTCTAAGACATTTGTTCTCTAATGTATTCAGCTTGTTCTCCAATGATTTTGTTATTTTCCAACTCTCACAGCCGTATGTTAACACTGAGATAACATTTGAATTAAACAGACGAAGCTTTCACTGTCGAGCCTGGTTCTGTTTCGATAACAATCGCTTGTTTTACGATAGTGACTTGTTAATTCTCTGATCAACCCTCCTATCCAACCAACCGATTCGAGGGTTTCGAGGTCAGTTATAGGAAAATATCTACACCACTAGATACTCTGATGTATCTGTTATTCTATAATTTAACATAACATGGTACTATCCATCGAAATATACACATTCCTGATGTTTTTCTTTCGGCGTCTAAGGTGAGAAAAGAATTTCACCTCCATCTTGGAAGGGTAGATAACTCTTATCATGTATACTACTCGTCAAAAGTCAAGGGCTGCCCTATTATTTTCAATACACTTTTATATAAGCGCATAGAATGATTAAATGAAGGAAGTTTTTAGCAATATCTTCATCTGACAGTCCTCTATGCACCTTAAGCATAAAAACAACTCACCGACAACCATGGTGATCATGTGCAATTTGGTTTGCTGACCATAAATTCACATTTTTAATCTGTTTTTTTTCAAACTTCCGTACAACCAATTGGTGAAGTAATCGTTCTGATTGACATTCCACGTGCAATGGCGACTTTTCTTGAACAGAGTTCACTCTTAATTTGTTTTACAATCAGCAGACTTAGGGTAGTTTCATCACTTGCAAAAACCATGCCACCGAGAAGAAGTCTTGACACCTTACAAAGAATGAGGGCTATAGCGTGGGTTGAAAGTGGTTTATCTGTCCGTGAGGTTGCTAGACGGCTTGCAGTGTCACACTCTACTACCCAAAGAATTTTGGGGAGATTTCAGGCCACAGGAAGTGTGGAGGATCGCCACCGGCCAGGTCGCCCTAGATGCACCAATAGACATGATGACCGGTACCTCCTGTAGTCAGCCCTGCGCCATCAAACAGTGACTTGTTCCACTCTAAGATGTCAGCTGAGACAAACTGTAAACGTTAATGTCAGTCAAAACACCATTCGCAGACGTTTACATGAATTTGGACTGGCTGCTCGACGTCCTGCAGTCAGAATCCCTCTTACTCCTGCTCATCGCAGAGCCCGTGTTGCTTGGTGTCGCGAGCACATCCGATGGACAAGGCAACAATGGAGTCAAGTTCTCTTCACTGATGAATCTCGCTTCACTGTGTCATTCAATGATGGCAGGATTCGAGTTTGGAGACGACCAGGAGTGCGATTTACTAATGACACAATTCAAGAGGTGGATCGTTATGGTAGGGGTTCTGTCATGTTCTGGGGAGGCTTCTACAGACACGGCAGGACCCCACTCTACATCATCCAAGGCAACTTGACTGGCCCAAGATACCAGAACGAAATCTTGAGACCAATTGTTCAGCCTGCTCTGGAGGCCATAGGTGGTAATGCCATCCTCCAAGACGATAACGCTCGACCCCATCGAGCTCGTGCGGTGAATGAGTTTATTCAGCAACATGGGATCATCAAGATGGCGTGGCCAGCTCATTCACCTGACCTTTCTCTGATTGAGCACCTCTGGGATGTCCTTGGTCGAAGATTGTCAACAAATCACCCCCTGCCAATGGATGTTGCACAGCTGACTGCATTTCTGCTTCAGGAATGGCAAGCTGTTCCTCAGGATACTCTTCGGACCCTTGTGGATTCGATGCGTCTACGCTGTCTTGAATGCCTTGCTGCAAACGGTGGTCATACCCGATTTAGAAATGCCTATTTGTCCAATATCTATTGTGTGACTTTTGAAAAGGTGGGTAACACACTTAACAGCTTCATTGCGTTTGAATGTGTGTTTCCATTTCTTTACGTGACCTGTCAATTTGGTATTCAATAAATGCCGTTTTGACTGATACCAATTACGTTTATATCAGATTTGTTTTATGGTTTCAACCAAGGTTTTTCTAAGTGGCCCTTGACTTTTGACGAGTAGTATATTTCAAGCATCCTCTTGCTTGTTACCGCAAAGGAGTTAACAACGGTTATAATAACATTGCTAGTTTGTAGGCTTACAATTTCTTTTTTCTGTCCTGGTCAACATCTTATTTCAACATTGCAGATTCAATGTTAATTTTCTGCACAGTCTAATCTTTGCTCTATATTCTCTTGGTGTATCGGCTTGAGTATAGGACTGGTCTGACCGCAAGGGTTAATTACTTTGTCCAAGACCATGTGTAGCGTGAGGTTTTTATTGGCTCTAGGATCAGTATAGTACTGACAATTACAGAAATATAATTTCTGCAGAAAATGGTGAAGTCCCAGTGTCTGAGAGAACTACTGGTATCACAAATTAGTTACGGCTGTGAATGAGCTGATCTCGAAAAATTAGTAGAATGGAGACAGTCATAAAATGCCACCCCGCTGTGTAACTAACTGTGATATTAAAACAAGGAAACCGATTCCACTTAACAATTATAAAATTGACAAGTCGTTCAAATACAATTTCCTTATTTATTAAGTATATACACTATCTACTCTTGTGCTGAAGGGTGGATGTTGGAATATGGAATACAATGGATTTGTAAGTTTACATATGATTGATATACAACAACTCTTCCAATTATAGGAACAAAATTATAGATATCAGCTGTGCTGTTAATCAATTACAGAAACGTTATCAGCTGTGCTGTTAATCTTGTCTCTTACTACGCTAAATCACCTTTTCTTCATTGACCGTTAAATGCTCACAATTGCCGACGGAAATGGTACTACTGTGTACTCATCTCTTGAAACAGTTCTGTCCTTAATTTCTTGCACACAACACCCGCTGATGATCGTTTCGTTAGCCCACCCAAGACTGAGGGGGACTAAGGATGTAGCTCCGGTGCAATCACTGTGCTCCTGCGAAGTTCCAGGCAGCTGGATTGACTGGACATACGACCTCAGGTTGGATGACACGAATAAAACCTGTAACAAGGAAACATAGGGGCTAATTTCTGTCATCAAGCCCACCTATTTCTAGTGTATATGAGATGAGCGTGTCTCAGGTGTCTGCATGTAGGATGAATGACAACATTGCTTAGTATGATTTAGCAATAGCGAGACAAGACAGGTGTGTACTTGCAAAACATTCTTTCTGATAATTCAATAATACATGAATACATCCAATAATTTGTACACCGTATGATACAACCGTTTCCTTCCACCTATAATATACCAGGCCATCCCTGATAAGTGCTATACTGACTGGTAAAATATACCCTAACAATATTGTTGTGGTTATATAGGTTGGAGTCATACCAGGAAATACAATCATTATACCTAATTCCCTAAGATATAATCAGTATACCCGATACATTCATAGTAAAACTAAAATTCTATATGAAATATATACAAGTGTAAGTTATTTTCTGCTGGTTTCCTTCAACAGTCATACACAATCATTACGCATGATACTATAAAATACAATCATTATACAGGATATAGTCATAGGTTATATTCAGGTTGGAGTTATATATATAGTCCTAACAGGACTGTTTGGTTATATTTCAGGTTGGAGATAGGTTATATTTCAGGTTGGAGATAGGTTATATTTCAGGTTGGAGATAGGTTATATTTCAGGTTGGAGATAGGTTATATCTCAGGTTGGAGATAGGTTATATTTCAGGTTGGAGTTATATGAGCCCTAAAAATGACTGATAGGTTATATTTCAGGTTGGTTATCGTCTTCAGCAATCATACCAGGAAAGACAATCATTATACCTGATTTCATAAAATATAATCTTTATACATGATATACATTAATTATATACAGGTGTAGGTATTATAAATGATACTAAACAATACAATCATTATATATGGTGTAGGCATATTCTCCTACAAGTTTTTAGTAAGTTTACCTACCCTCTAAGATTTATACAAGCCAGATTTTGACTCGACTAGTGAAGCAAGTCTGCCCGGTCAATGCAGGTGAGCAATAAATCAGTCTTGACAGGTTCTCTTCTCCAGTCGGTCACTAGCTGGCCTTCGTGTTGGTGTGTTTGATTTTGAATAAAATGCGCCCGTTTATAAAGGTAAACTCGGGTAAATTCCAGTGTGTAAGGAAACCTTTTGATTGGTTATCTGCGGTTTGGTACATTTTTATTGCCGACAAGCTGATTGGTTATATGCGGTTTGGTACATTCCGTGACCGCGTCCCGAAATTTTAGGCTTAAGTTTTTCCTCTTTTATTTTTCCAATTATTCTGTCTGCCGCCATCTTGGGGAACAAGATGGCGTATACTTCGTGTAATTTATTCTGGCTCAGAGACTGTTCGTTGATTGGCTGTGCATATGTATTAACAAAGAAGTGGGTTTACACACATGTTTCACGACACCATGATACGCTCCACTAGGCTATGTCAAACAAATCGCTGGCCAACACAAATCACTCACTAGCAGGTGATGCCTACGCGAAAAAGTTACTTTGTTTCACTATCGTTGTTATCAGAAATTGAGGCGAGTTATTTGCTCTTCTACACAGTCACATATCGTCACATACATACATTCCGATGACTTCTTATGGTCGTGATTTATTCAGAATTATCGGCTGACAATAATAATAATAGTAATAATCTGATCACAGCAGACTATGGCTTGTCGTACAGCCATGTAAAATTATAATCTGTGTTGACGCACTTACTTTAGCGAGCTACATCGTTGGAGAGAGAGAGAGAGAGACTCGTCTTTTTTTTTATTAAGGTGTTTGCTACTTTTTTTGGGTAGCACGGCCCTTTCAACCATCTACCGTATAACTGGAGCTGTTGGTTATATCAGGACGTCTTTCTTTTATTGTAATATGTTTTTGTGTGTATTTATTTTATGATTTATACTATATTATCTCTAGTAGGTATTTTTCATTTTGTAGTTATAGTTCAATATGGTTTTATTTTCCAAAAAATGATATTGTCTAAACTGTTATGCATTTAATGTTCATTGGAGGGTGTCACAGCGTGATTAACACAGCTGTGGACTGGCGGTGCTCCGCTGGGAGCAGGTACGTAATGTCAGTCGGGTATGAAAGGTGTTCTCATACACCTAACTTAACAACACGAAACTGCGAGGTCAGCAGGTCAGGGGTGAATGCAAGGAGCGTTCTGATTGGGGCAGTGAAGAAACGGGGGTCAGGAGAGCAACGAGGTTTGTGGTGGTGATAGTGGACGTGAATTGTCGAGTGCCAGAAGATATTTATTTGTGAGAATATAATGCTTTTTGTGATCTGGGATTTTCATGAATGTGATACACTTCGCTGACTTTATATATTGTTGTAATTTTGTGGTCACAGTTATTTGAATACATTAGGCAGAGTTGGGAATATTTATTAGTGTTGGTTATTACTTGAATGTGTTCCACTCCACCCCTCTCTCTCTCTTGTTTAGTATTTCGAGGACTAAGGCATATGTGTATTTAACATAAAATACCCTGTGTCAGAGGGTTATTTAGTCAATCCGAATTATCTGGGGGGGGGGGGGGGGGGGGGGGGGGGGTAGGGGAATTTCCATCACTGTAGACTGGCTCGCATCCTTATTTATTTATTTTGTATGTGTTAGCTTTTGTTTTTTTATAAATATAATAACTTTTGTATTTCTGGTTGGATCTTAGTGACTGAGATTTTCTACACTTATGTCTACCTTGTGGCTACTACAGTATGTCTTCATGTTTTGTCTCTGCTGGTCATCATTTTTGTCTCGTCTTGGTCTTATCCATCACCTTTTATTATCTTGTTCTTGAAAGTTATAGGCTTCTTGTTTATCACGTGCTACCTTCCTGAAGGTTCTTGTGTGTACTACGTCATAACCTAACTTCGTCTGTCTACATACAAGAGTTCTCTAGTTTCCGATAACTCATGACCTTTTTCATTTACTATAATGCTGACTACAGTTGCGTCCCTTACGCTAAAGACGCGTCGCGTTCGCTGTCACAGTCTACTAAACGACAAATAACATTATCCACCCAAAATACTAAACGCAGTGAAGTCATAAGTGATAAGAGAAATCAGGAAAAAATAACAGCCGATAAAACAGATTAAATAAACCACTTACGTCTCCAACCATCTTCCAATGATACTCTCAGATTTTCCAACTCCATAGACATTTGCTGTGTCCAGAAAGTTACCGCCCCACTCCACGTAACGATTAATGATCTGGTGTGACAAGTCCTCGTCACTCTGTCCAGGCCGGCCAAACTAAGGTGTACAATGTCATGAGTTATTAATTATATAATTGAAACCAGGGGTGCCTAAAGTTTTCGATATCGATATAAGTGGGGTCTATAAATCCCAGGGTGTCGATCATGGGTCGATTAAACATTTGGGCCCGAAGTCGCCACGACAAAATTAAGACAAGACTAAAGTACGTTTCGAGGGCTTGGAGAAAATGCTTGTACCTGACAGGTTTGTCATGCCATTAAATGTAGCAATAGAAAATGCAGCATTGAATCTCACCTACAAGATGAACACATTGATATGTGCATGGATCTTGAAGCTAAATCATTGTTCAAAAATAAAATCCTCAGTGACTATTGGAGCAGTGTAAATGTGAACGATTGGAACGCATTGAAAATGAATGAATGCGTGTAGTTTTGGGCTGTACGCGAGATACCCCCATCGGGACGATGATGTACATGCTCAGATTATTGTCGACTGTAAATGACAATGAAGGTCTGGTATGGTCCTGATATTTTACAGATTATTAGTGACCACTCAAGAGAAATTCAACATCAATCCAACCACCTCAGGCTTTCACATTTTTTCCTTGTCAACACCAAAACAACTATGAGAAGATTATCATTTAGGACAAAGGACAGAAAACACACACACGCGCGTGCAAACACACTCAGTTTAGAAGTATTAATTTATTATTTTCACAATGAGTGGACAGGAGGACAAACATTTATTGGTAACTGAACATATTATCTCTAATTAAAGATGATGATAACCAAATTAAAACCTTTTAACGGGATATGTTTCGTCAAAATTAAATCAATAAATAATAAATCATCATTTCTGCCATGCTGTTAAACAAAACAAAAGCACAAAAATACTAGGATGTGTGTGTGTGTATGTGTGGGGTGAGTGAAAGTTTTAGGCGTGTGAAGTGAGATTTAATTACGACTGTAGACGTTTTAAAGGTCACAGCACAAACACCGTGAAGTCAGCAGACGATATTATGTTAGCTGTTACTAGTTTTATTTTGTCGCTCCAAAGTTTAACACATGTAAAGCCTGGAGACTTGGGCTAGAGAGAGCTGCGTAGGTTTTAACTACTAGCCTCTTTTTGAACATAATTAATATGTGGACTTAACCAGGCTAATTAATGCAGACTCAAGGTAACTGGATCAAATAGCTGGTCATTCTGCAGCATGGGGACAGGTAATTTGGTGACCTAGTTAAATTTCAAAGATTAAAAAAAAAATATCGTGACAAGTATTGTTAAGACTGTACTTACCTGGTTTTCCCCAAAGGTCATAGTTCCTAGAGCGATGTTGGACACCTTCAGTCCAGAACGACCCAGAAAAACGTAGGGTGTTTTACTTTCACTAGGAATCGGCGCAGCCATCTTGAGTTAGTAACTTAGAAGTTAAATGCTAGAAAAGACGATGCAATATTTGTGTAATTAAAATGATGTATCTTCTCACTTGTCGATCTTTAAGTTTCATATTTTAACACTTTCAAAAATTCACGATTTAAGAAACTTATTTGAATACAGTAAACCAGACATAGTGGAAGAGATATTTATGACTAATTCATACCTATGTACTAGAGGATGTTCACTTTTAATAGCTAGGTTACCTTCACATGTAGGCATAGGAGAAAATGAAAGGCAGAAAACGAAGCAAATGACGGTAGAACTGTTTAAAAAGCAAATAAATGTAGGGCTGAGTATTTCAGAGATCAAACGTTTAAGTAAATGATTAATAACAGATGAACTGACAGTTACATGGGATAAAAAAAATAAAAATGAATATATGCACATACACTGTTCAGCGCTACAACCAGTAAATGTCAAGTATTTCGAGAATTTAAAATTCCCAGCAATAAAATTCTTCTCTGATTGTGGTGGAATACATTGATACAGCGACAAAATCTTCCATTTATAAAGATAAAAGTTAAAATAAATTGTAGGGATAAAATATAGTTAAGTTACGCTGCGGCTTTTTCGCCCACGCCACAAGCACGTTGATTTGGTAGACCGTACCATCAAACTAATTATAACATGGGGACGCGAAAGGCTTATTCGTTCAGACGGGGTAAGAAAAGGAGGGAAGAAAAAAGAAAAAATGATGCTGTCTGCAAGCGTTTGAAGCTAAGCCTAACATACGCGCGAACTCGTAGTTAGTGTTTGAAATACGAGGTAAAGTAAGAACAATGACTTGAATCACGAAAACAGTCTTAGCTCTTATTTAGAATGACGTAAAACTCTCGAAAATAGCTGGACAGCACATGGACAAGAAGTGAACGAGTGGTAGTAAAGATTTCAAGACTAACATGGAAAAAATATGGAATTCCTTAATAATAGGTTTAGAATAATAAAAATTAGCTAGTTTGATAGCCTATCTTTTCCTGACAAATAATATGCTTTTAATTATAAAGACGGACAGATGAATCAGAAGTTATTGACAAAAGACTGATTTGTTCGATGCAGACTCGCAAACACATGTTAGTTTGCAGCGACTATAAGTTACATTTTGACGCGTCCTTGAGACGAAGGCAGGAAAAAATTACATGGGGACAAGGGGGGAGACAAGGCGGATAGAATCTAAAAATAACTTAGCATAGAAATCTTAGAAGTGAGTGAGACAAAATATGTGTAGTTTCTTTTTTTTGTAGTTGATCCAAAACCAAGTGCAATTTTGAGAAAACCCAAGTTGGGACCGACCGACAGACAGAAATACACTACACACTAGACCGAAACTGGACCCAAATTGGACATTTATGTTTGAAATTTTAAACTGTAGAGGGGAAGTACTCTCATTGGACGAAATAGTTAATGTTATTGGAAAAAGGTGCCGGCAAGTTGCCATTTTGTTGAAGACTGTCCATACAAGCAGATCGTTGAGGCTAAGAAGTTTGTCGTCCATTGAATATATACTAATAATAGTGGGACGCCTTAGTCTAGCCAGCAGCTCAGCTGAGTTTGTGCTATTTTAGCGTATCTGTGTGTTTTATTCTGAATTGTGGTAAGGCTAAAATTATTAACCTTTTATTTAACAATTCTGAGTGATTGATACTGCCATATAATGAAAAATGATTACGACAAGTGAGTACTTATTCTAGGTCCCCAGCCGACTGTTCCAGGGCCTAGAGGTTGAAATATAATATGATAAACTATCAGAAATGTAGAATACAGATGTTTCTTTTCAGATGGTCAGGTGGAAACATATCACCCACCTTATTATATGGTCTTTTCAGATGGTCAGGTGGAAACATATCCCCCACCTTATCATATGGAAAAAAGAAAAAGAGATTAATGAAAATATTTCAGATGCAGTGCAGTCCATAGAGGAATGGGAAACTAGTGCTACTTGATAACAGCCTTGATGTGGATGTGCTGGGTCGGTCAGAAAGATTTGACCCTGTCTTTATTCCATGTATTATGGCTTGTAAACATAGTGGATTAGGTATTGTGTTAAGACATAGCCTAATTTTGTGGTCTCAGAGTTTCTTTGTTTGGCACTGTGCTAGTGCCAGATGTTCTGGAGAAGTCCAAGTTTGTATGAAATGAGATGCCTACCATATTACCTCAGAGCATGTGAGGAGTGGGCCTAAGGAACTACTTTCTTCCATCGTCACAGGCCAGTTAAGTATTAAAGACCTGACCTGCTGAGATTCATCAACTACTATAATAAAATTTAAACTACATTGTGAAAATAAGAAACTTGTCCACCATTAATCCTGTGTAAAAAGCAAATGAACACGGTTACATAGAGACTGGGGATGATGCAAATACCCCGACCCGACATCCAGCATTAGTTTCCAAGAGACTTTTTTAGTTTTAGTAAAAATAGTAGCAAATTTAACTTATATATATATATATATATATATATATGTTCATGTCTTTCATGTGATTATTCAATTATATGTACTTCTATTGACATTAATTCATATTTGATTTAAAAGTCCCGACCAGAAGAAAACTTGGTTCAGGACAAAATAAATTTGAAAAAAAATTGTAATTTCTAAATTTTAAACACAGTGTTAATTGACTTGATCATAGAGATTAATATTAGTGTTTGTTTGTGTGTGTGTGTTTGTGTATTTTATTACCAGCTCACCACATTTCTTTACCCTAGACATTAGACGTAGCTATCAGTCATATTAGTCACAGATAAGTCTGCTTGAGGTCATAGGTGGTAGTAGCAAGGTACTCTGTAAACTCACATAAACTGTTATCCTCAGGGACCTTTACAGCTGACCTCATTCAGTACACTAAGTAACATAGCAACCACACTTAATAACATCAAATCCCACCACAGTGATTACAACGGGGAACAAACTATTTCAGAATGGAAGAATCTTAATGTGCGGACTGTATCTTCTTCTTCTTCCGTCCTTAGCCAAAGACCGACCAAGCAGTCAGAGGCCATCACACCTTGTGGCGTCTTAAGGGCAACAGCAGATTGATTTTCTCTGTTGTAGTTTCCCATCACACCTAGCGGCGTCTTTAGGGCAACAACAAATAGATCCATCTGTCGTTGTTTCCGTAATCGGTGTGACAAGCCAACGGGTGATCAGCCCATTGGACTGTATACAAGACAATAATATCGAGCATTTCCTACTAAAATATAGGAAGAATGAGTAACAGAGAATACCAGGATTAGATTTTGTTTACAGGCTTACAATTGACCTGCAACTGTACAACAGCTGGTCTTTGTAATGGAAGAAACTAGATAACAGCACAGAATAGTGAAAGAGGATTTATCGAGAACACAAATTAAAATATAATGATTAGTGGGTGTGTGGAGGGGAAAGATCAACGGCTCGCAAAGCGAAACAGCGAAGTGTGTGGCGCACTAGAGGCGTGTCGGACATAGAAAAAGACAATGGCTAGCCACCGTGGAAGAGATTGGGGCCTTACCACGTACTTCCTACAAAACGTAATGGGAAGACAAACGTGCAAGGGGAAGACAGCGCTATAAATGGGAAGATAACATCAAGAGATGGACGGGAAAGAGTCTATCAGAGTGCACCACCAAGACAAGAGACAGAAGACGTTGGAGATCCATTACAGCCAACCTTCGTTGTGGAGATGGCAACTGATGATGATGATGATGATGGAGGGGAAAGTAAGGGTTGGTAAGGTTCTAGTAAAACATATTACTAATGAAGACTGAAGATTCAATTACATATCAATTCGAACATTTCGGGCTTTCACACTCCCCACTCCACCTTTTTTAAACACCACAAGAAGACTACTATTTTAGAACTACCATTTATCATGTTGTTTTGGATGGGTCATGTCATTAACATGGCATGTTAATGAAGAGTACGATATGTGAGGGTGTTACCAACAGATTACTGGTGACAATGTATATAGTTATTATAATATTTATCTGTCTGAGGGAAGGTATTTGTTTTTAGAATCAGGATGCTTTCCTGGCCAAAGATATATCACCCATGATTGATTGATACTTTTGTTATATGGGTTATCAACCCTGGAGATCAAATTTGGCGTATGAATCTAGATTTCGTTAGTCTGTGCCTTGTTGGTTCAGAAAACAGATTGTTCTTGCTTAGGTTTATGCAGGAATGTTTATGGTCCGAGTCTATGTTTACTCTGTGTCTATTTCAGACGATTCGGTCTTATATCGTGATATCTTGGTATGTCTAAGTGGAACTATTTTTCCTTGAACTGAACTTTGGGGTCAGGGAGTTTCTGCGCATGCCGAGAGGAAAGAGGGTTTTTCGTGATGATGGAATGTCTGGCGAAGGCCATGTCGAAGACGAGTCCTCAGTCTGTTGATCTCTGTGATTTGTTATGGGGACGAAGATAATTTCTGATATGATTATTAAGTCTATTAGTCCCCAGTGTTTATTCTATAACGCCAGGAGAGGGGCGTATGTGTTCTGCTAGTGTATTTCCCATGCCCAGGTAAAAGAACTTTTTGCTGAACTTTTTCGTCCTAGGCTTAGCTGGGCAGACGTCTACATTGTGATTATCCATATCCATATGTCGGGATGACATGTTACCTAGCAGCACTGACTATTATTGTATGCAGCAGTTATGATGAGAGAATATGCTGATTCTTGTAGAAACATTTGTGTTTATGAACAAAGCTTATATTGAAGATTTACTATACATCTGTATAGTGAGCGATGCTCAAAGGGAACCAGAAGCCATTTTGGATCCTAACCTTTTGTCGATCATCGATCAGAGAACGGGGATGCCCCTTATTATCAGGTGATGATTAAGAGATCACAGTTATAAAGAAAACCCAATACTGGTGGGTTAACATTGTCTTCAGATAGATTTGCTGAGCTTTACCTAAAGGAATCTTCGCTAGAAAAGAGGTTCTGTCTAGGAGTCATGCTTGAACAGTATTTATTAACTGACACGCTCGGTAAGTAAGGCCTGATGATTATATTGATAAACAGTGGAAATTTAAGTGCTTGTCTATGGATGTTTCATTGGAATGTTCTTCAACATGAATGCTAACTTACGATGGTAGACCATTGATCAACAGTATGCTATTTATGTCGACCTGTGTTCCTGTAACTATACTCGTACTGTCCAAGTGTGTGTGTCCAATTAAACAGTATGAAACGACCACAGTAGTCTGCATCATTAACTTCTAGATACATGTGAGTGAGTGTTTGATCTTCTAGTCAACTCTTCAGAACAATCCATGCATTCGCGTACTGACACTCACATCAACACCCAAAGTCAACATTACATCCTTGTCGGGGCGTCATTACGTTTTTGGACAAGGTGACCTGTATGCCCAACACTGTGCCGGTTTTGAGTTGACCATCTACACCTATACCAGCTGTATTAACATTGTGCCTGTACGAGCTATATCACAAAATAGCACTTATTAACGCGGTGACCGAAAATCAGACCTTATCAGAGGGATTATAGATTTCTGGTTTCAATTGGTTTAGTATTGCTGTGAGGCTAGTGTTTATCGCTGTCATTTCTGTTTGGTTATTTCTACAAAATTCTTTTCATTTTTTTAACCGAGGTTTTTGCTGTGGCTTTACTAACATTCCCTCTAATCATTATACTGTATATTAATTCTTTTCTATTGTTAAACACTGTTTGACGATATTGTAGAGTTTACTGGTCAATCTATTCTTAACGTTTGTTCTACAGTTAAGGGTAAATTGCATGCCTGTAAATCATCTAGCATTGAAATTCTCTGTACTTCTTACATTTGAGTACGAAACGGTTTATATTATTTTCTGGAGGGTACGTTTCTTCTATTGTGAAATAGCCCATTCCTTTGTTGTAGTCTAAGTAGTTTCTTATTGCTGTGGATTTTTAGTTGTCTAGATATCTGATATGTTTGAGCTTTAATTAGCTTACACGCATGTCTGCCTTAGAAATTTTTATCCCACGCCACTCTCCATACTCGCCGCAGACTAAAATTGGTCAGTCAATACGTGCTATGACAAGATCAGTTGTCACCGGCAGCACCTGTTAATAAGCAGTACTAAATTTAGAAAAGAATAATTTAATGCACTTAAGGGGTCCGCTGCTCTCGCTTGAATTCTAGGGTTAGATCTCTAGCTAAGTCATTGAAGCACCTCCGGCAGTGCTTTAGGGATGGAGCAGCCACACCAGAGTGGACCAACATTACGACCCCCCCCCCCCCCCCCCTTCCGCTTAAACATGTCGTTGAGTCCTCGTAACATGTTAAGAGTTCATCATTAAACACTAAGCTTGGGGGAATCACTTGAACCCCAGATTTAACGGCGGCTTTTACCTGGTTGCTGCGTGCAGGAGACCTCACAATAAACAGATGACAAGCGAGAAGAGCTGGGAAGTGGATCTGAGCAGGATGGGAAGTTTCCTTGGGAGAACCCTGAACCACAGCACAGTATGTTATCCCTGAATATTTGGAGAGCCACATAGACGAATGAAAGTTACAGTATGCCCCCCCCCCCCCCCCCCCCCTTTCTAACGTGAAACCAGATATGAGGATCCTTTAAATGCATACGAAGCTATAATACAATACCTATGAAAGAAATTGCACCACTTGAAGTCATCTCCCCAAGTTTGGGAATGTCAGAAAAGCTACGGGAAAAGCTCAGATCTACAATGCAGATAATGCCAAAGATTCTTTAATTTAATACTGACAGTAAAAGAGCGACAAGCCAGCAGCTCTAGTTAATCAATAACATACAATGCTCTTACTGGTCAAAACGAGTATTGATATGCTTCATAGACTAGAAACGGATTTTGATCAAGTCTACCATGATGTTAATTGAATGGCTTGGAAGGTCTTGATACTTAATATCTTGATACGTAATACTTAAGACTGCTTGGTAAACTATACATAGAACACAAAGCAACAGTAAGATCTAAAAAGAATTACTCACCGCGTAGGTATATAAAAAGAGAACTGAGACAAGTATGCGCCTTGTCTCTAGCCTATTTAGTATTTAGACACACACACAAATCAAACAAATATAAGAAATTCTAGGGATAATAAACGTCAGTGGAAATCAGTAAACAACCTTAGACATGCAGATGATTCAGTTTTATTAGCTGTGACGAAATCAGTTGTGCACTTTTCATAACTTTCATTCCCTCCGCCAGTATCACTTCATTTCCTATTTTCCTCACCGATCGTCCTATTAATTGGCACATTTTATGCATCTACATTTTTTTGCTCTGACCACTCCATAGACTTGTTTACTTTTCGCCAAGGGAATCGTAGTAATACAAGGCTAATTAGCCAGGTCAGCGGATAATACTTTATCTCTTAAGTCGTCTAGCCACCTTTGTTAGAGACGGTCATTATTGACACAGGTGGTCTCGCCCGGTCGACGAAAGAAATCCGTCTGAGAGATGCACGCGTTAACACAGGTGATATATGTAATCGCTTCCGCTGGACCATCTCTGTATCAATATTACAGATAACCTGTCGGAGGAGACAATATAGGCGGAAGATATTAGCCAGGAAATAAGTTCACCGATGTGTTTGTGAGTTTGTACAAATACAATCGGAAGTATTACTGAGATATTTGAAAGAGGTCACGAGTTTAATTTTAAAACTGATATTTTAAATCACGCAGGGGATAGTAAGGATTTAACACCCCGACCCACATAATTCTAAAGAGCTTACCATTGGTTTAATTTGAGAGCCGGAATAGACTTTGGCTTTCATTGGCAAGTTGGTCTACAAATACCATATGGGACAGGATTGGAAATGAGAGATATAATCTAGCGAAATCGGAGACACAAATCAGACTGCATCGCAACGTCAAATTAGCAACTCCCAGGAGCCAGAGAGACATCGGACTAGTATTCCAGAATTAAAAGTGACAGATCAAAGTATTTGGGCGTCTTTATCACTTAAAAGAGAACAAGCAATTTTATATACAAAGACTGGAAACTTAAGGAATCAGAGCACACGCCATAAGAGGAATACTAAAATTTCCCATACCAAGTGTACGAAGCATCTAAACATAATTGCTGTGTCCTATCTACTGTGCCAGGAATTTGTATATCCCACTGGGGTAAGTTGTGAACATATAGCTTAAAATGTGAATTGTGGCATGTCTGTACTTGCTAAGTGGTTATACCAGTCATAGGAGGCTGGCAACCTCAACATATGAAAATAGTATGTTCATAAACCCCTACAGCAAGCGCTGGTGATTGCTTTTTGCTAGTCGTACTAAAAACCGACAGCAGAGGTGACCCAAGACTCCGAATGAAGCAGTGAGAAGTGATGATTACATCACATGGGCCTAAAGTGTATAGTATCATTTTGTGAGATATATGAACTTTGTTAATTCTTCTTCTTCTTCCTCGTTCGTCCTGAAAAGGACGTTGGTTGCGTTGTGTCCGTTAACACCGGAGCTGCGATATCTGCGCCTTTCGGCCGACACATCCGACTTCAGAACGGAATTTTTGGGGACCGGGTTTGCCTTCCCTCTTCGATCCTTACTCTATCAGCCAGACTGCAGTGTTGCAGCCTGTTTCCAGGACCACCACGTGGAGGTGGAGTACGGTGTTGGTCAGCTCTGGTTCGCTGACCCTGATGCAAGCAGTCAAGCTATGAGTCGCTGACTGCATTCTCTATTGCTGCGTCTTTGGGTCCCGAACTTTGTTAATTGTAATTCAGGCAAGCCATTTCCCTCGCGATGTCCAGGCACATTTTCCCCATTAAAGTAACCATAAGAATAACGGTGATTTCTAATCATATTCCCTGAGTTATACTGTGTATACTCAGGGAGAATAATTATTCAGAGAGGCTAACATTGGTGGATGGAAAGCGAGACAATGCGCCTTTCAATTTGCAGCCCACAAATGTAATTAGCAGAGGCATTTGCTCTTTTATTTTTTCTAAAGTTCGTGGTTCGAAGCTACAAGACGGTTCTTCGTACCAGGCCAGTCTGAAGTAAGAATCTTCGCCACTATCTTTGTGATTCAAAAGCTGTGTTCGACACCAACTTCCTACAGTGGACGTTGTGAAGACACCCACCTTGACATTAGGAGTGAAGTTCATCTAGACTCCTCTAGAGAAGAGTCCTCATCACAAAAAACCTTACAACGACCCAGTACTCAACAAGCTAAGTCTTTTGTAACAGGCACGCAACGGACACTAATAACCATCAGTCCCCAATTATGTCTCAGTGAAGACAAAGTTTAAAACCTCCTAAAATCATCTTCATCCATATTTACTTAAATTTGTTAAAGACTAATTGATTACTAAATTTGTTATATTTTATTTTACAAATGCATAGTTGATTCCGTTTTTATAGATAAGAGAGCGCATGTATGATCGACAATCTTTAATATATACACATATATTTACAGCCATAGAACCAAAATTAATTATAAAATGAATTTCGCTGGATTAAACCAGCTGGGGGCTCGAACAAGCCAAACCATTGCTAAAAACTGCACAAAAGGTGCCGGATCAGATATAGGTTAATCGTGCTCTGCCCTATGCAGCACTGTTCTTTATTCTGAATTATCTTGGGAAAATTCCCTTGAGATATAAGCGTCATTATCCTTCTATCTACAACTCTGCCAAGAGTAATCTTGTGCGAATGTAGACACTCTTGACGACCCATTTTAGATACTCTTGAGTTTTGGCCACTGGTGGACCACAACTGCAGAGCAAAGGGGAGGAAAATCCCGTGACACTAGCTCAAAGTAAACAAGAATTCAATGAACTGGCGAAGCAAGTAAACAGCGAAAGTCATGGAGTCGAGTCCTGAGTTGAGCCTCATTTTAGATCTAACACTATTTATAGTCACAATCGCGATTTATCGATCAATCACATAGATCTTTACCAATAATTATGAAAAATATTAAAATATATATATTTGTACTTTTACTAATTTATTTACTTACTTTCCTATTCGACCAAAGTTATTTTTTAATATTACATTTTAGAAATATTATCTTCCGAATCATACTGCCTCCTTCACCTCCCCACAGCATACAATGCTGACGTAGCTCCTCTTCTGCTGGCTGGATGTCTGGTGGATTAGTTGGAGATGGTCTATTGAGAAGTTCTTCAAAATGTTCTGTCCATCATTTCATTTGTTCCTGTATATTACTAAGCAATTTTCCATTCTTATCTTTTATGAGGCCATTTGCTTGCTTATATTTTGTGGCAGATAAAGGGAACGACTAGCAGGCAAAGGGAACGAATAAGGAGAATTAGAAATAGGAAGGTTCAGATAGAGTAGAAAGGGGAGATGCGCGAATAAGAATGTGCAGGAGAAAAGGGGTGAACGGAAATCCAGTTAGTCACGCTTTTCAGCAGCAGTCCAGAGGCGTGAGTTAGAGAGTGCAGGTCGCACATATACGCTAGTAGCATGTTGAAGGCGGTACTCAGGTAGACTGTGTGGTGAATATTTCTCAGGCAGGGAGACGAGTTGGGTGATGAATAACCCAACATACTGAATAGTGAGAATTCTTGTTTAAGAAGGAGGAACGGTGTGAGTTAGGTTTCAATTCAGTAAAGGAAAAAGGTACGTAGGGTGAAATCTAATACATATATATACAGTAGTCCTATTCTTCAGTAATGAAAGGGAAAGGAACAACCGCGCAGAGGTCCGGTACTACCAATAGATAACCTGAACACTGAGATGATATATAACAATAGACTAAGAAATTGTTAGGAAGAAAGAACAGAAGTAGAGATTATAGCACCTGAATGATCACTGATGATTAAAGGTCATAAGGTGTAGATTAGATACTGAACGAGATAGAGTGAGGAAAGGAATAACTTACACATTGTATCATTCTGTGATGGACCACTATTGTAGAGGTCAAAGCGACAGCAACGGTCCATTCACGTGTAAATAAACAGTATTTCAGTTAACTATGGCGCATGCTGTCATCTCTCCTTCGCTTAAGGCAGAGTTTTAAGGCCCTGGATGGTGGCGCAGACCAAAAACAAGACTAGACACGTGAAACGGGGCTTATGAGTTGATTATGCATTGGATTATTTCTTTTGTGCACAGGAAGACAAAGTACAACACACAACATAATACAATATTGGTGCCGTGACCAACCTCAGACAGCATTGACATCAATCATTCATCAGCTGATCGCTACCTCTAAGGCAAAGTACACCACATATTATGATTTTGGTGCCGAGACCAACCTCTAGCAGCACACACACATTGTTTCTAAACAGTAGTTAAGCAACGAGGGTATATGCTGTCATCTCTCCTTGCTTCAGGCAGAAGACACAGATACGTTTTCGGATCTGTGACAGACCTCAACAACTACAGACGGCAGGGTACAACTCAGACAAAAGTCATATTTTCGTTTCGATAACATATGAAAAAGCAGAGTGACAACAGTGAAAGTTGTAAACAGAAAGAAAAAGTGAACAGTATCGGAACCAGCCAAGCAAAAACGTCAGCCCGAAAGCCAAGTCAGAATTTCTTTCTTCAGACCAACCTGCACGAGAATAAGTCGCCACAACAAGGCAAGGTTGACATTCGCTGTCTGGTAACGCCAACTCAGAAACAAAATCGAAATTTTTTTCGTTCAAGCCTTCCGGCACGGGAATGACTCATCACAACAAACGTAAAGGCCCTCATACTTCTTTCAACAAGTAGGGTAAGACAGGTCATAGAGTGCATTACAGTGACCAATTCACGGACAGAGGCTCGCGTGTAGCAAAGAATACGGTGTGTAGTTCAGATTGTATAAAAATATAACAGTAGCATTTAAAAAAAAAGAAAAGTCGGTCACGCGCGCAACATCGCAACAAAACGAGTACTCCAGCGCAGACGGCTGAATTAATTAGTTTAATTAGACATTATAGTAATATTATTGTTATTAATATTATTACTATTGTTTAATTACTATTCTTATCATTATTATTAGTATTGTAGGGTCAGTAATATTGAATTGTAACAGTGTATGCATAACATTTTTTTTTGTAAACGTAACATTATTTTTTTTTCAAGGAAGCTCAAGACTAATTGAAAAATTTCCGTTCATTTTCAGGTGCGTTAGTTTAAGTTAACGTTAGAAATAAGTAACTATTTTTCAGATTTTATGATGGCACAGACCGAACAGACACAGTATAACATGCAAGAGAGTCAGACTTTAGCCCTCGTAAAGACGATTACCGACACATTAGCCAAGGTAGACAACAGTGCTAAATACGCAAACATAAAAGGTAATGTAGATTTGTTTACAGGTGACCCACACGCATGCCGTAAGTCGCTTACAGACATGGATAAATATGCAATGTCAATAAATGCAGATGAATTTGAAAAAGTGAAAATTGCATTTTTTTCATCTGCTGGTCTGGTCACTGACTTTATGAGAAGGCGACTGGACACATGCCCCAATGAAACGTGGAAAGATCTTAAGGCAGAATTAGTTAGACGGTATTCCCTCATGTCCGACCCACAAATTGCTTGGCATCAGTTAAGGAAGCTAAAGCAACACAAGAATAAGACTACGCAGATGTTCAGTGATAGACTGCTGAATCTTGCAGAAGAAACATTCATGGGTCAGGAGGTCAACCTCCAAGATATGGACAATCAGCTGGTAGGTATATATATTGATGGCTTGAATAATAATACACTAAAGTTAATGTTGTTAAGGAAAGATTACAAGACGCTGAAAGATGCTATTTCAGCTGCCGTGGCAGAAGAAAATGTTAGGAAACGATTAGACATCCGATTGGGACAGGCGGAAATACAGGAGGACGTAGAAGAACCGATGGAAGTGGACCAGGTAGACAGACGGAGACAGCATCAGGGTAGATATAGGAGTGAAAGACAACAAAGAGGAACATTACAGGTCACACCTAACGTTAGATGTTTCCGGTGCCAAAAGATTGGACACGTAGCAAGATTCTGTGAGCAACAGGTAAGGTACGAAAGGCCAAGTTCACCAATTGGTCATTACTGTTATTCTCACCAGACAGGTTCTAGATTTAGGGATAACAGAGGTCGTGCCTTCTATGGTAACACCCGAGCATATAAACAAAACACCAGAGGAGTACACCACCTTATGGCTTACGATACGAGTAGCCAACCTTATGTGCAGGTTAGAAGAAACGCACACGACAAAGATAACTACAAACCATATCACAGACAATGGGCCACAGTACACTATCGTGGAAGTTGGTTGGACAAAGGAAGCCAACAACAAAAATGGCAAGGATACAGAAAGAGGATGAATTGGGATAGTGTTATGACGGAAATACTTCATAATGATAAATGTAAATATGGTAGGATATGGTCCGTTAAATATAACAATTGTGGTTTATCGTGGTTGTCGAATGTTATTGTGCATCCAAATGTTACCCGCTATATTTCCTGTGATAATATCTGATTTAAACCTTTGGTTGCGTGAGTGGGTGGTGTACCGTGTTAGGAAGGTTGATTGAGTGCGTGCGTGCTGGAACCATCACTCACAACACAGGTACGCACGTAGAAGTCATAGATGGTTATAAACGGCTGGTGTAAGTTAAAGATGTTTATTACACCACAGTACGATAATATGGAATACACATATGGTCAATGACAGGTTACAGCAATACAATAACAAAGTACTTCTCACATCCCAGAATCATGCAGATACTACAATATCCATGACCTCCTTAAAGATACTCCTCAACTCAGCGCTATCCACCTGTCCTCACATTAGCGCTATAATATTCTAATAATGGATCCTTCTCAAAGATAGCAAACGGTCATCCTCGCCGTGCTACAATATAAATATGGCCTCCTCACAGATAGCAAACGGCTCACATCATCGCCGTGCTACTGCATAAATAGCATCCTCAAGATACTCTCCTGCGCTATAAGATATAATAATGGATCCGTAAATATGGCCTCCTCACAGATAGCAAACGGCTCACATCATCGCCGTGCTACTGCATAAATAGCATCCTCAAGATACTCCCCTGCGCTATAAGATATAATAATGGATCCGTAAATATGGCCTCCTCACAAATACTCTTCACATAAGCGCGATCATTATGATAATGGATCCGTTAGCAACCGGACATCCTCGCCGTTTTAACATATAAATAGGCCTCCTCACAGATAGCAAACGGACATCATCGCCGTGCTACTGCATAAATATGGTATCCTCCAGATACTCCTCACATAAGCGCTATCATAATCTAATGAGTCCTACCAGCAATTTCTCACACGACTCCATACCCGGCAGTCTGCCATAATCTCGCCTTTACTCATCTTAGCGCTATTATATGACATGTGTAAGTTAATGGATCCTTATCAAAATACTCACAATACTGCTCACCCAGCAGTTTGCAATAATATCACTTATCAACATGTCTTCACATATCAAAAATTATCCTCTCTAAGGAAATAATGGCCTACACAAATAATGGCCTCTTATCTTCAGCACTGCGCAGGCTTACCATCGAAAAACACACACTATGGGGCCGACCTCTCCAGATCGATGCCCAAAACTCACTGCCCACGGGAATACACATCTTCCCCCTAAAACAGCTATGAGACCCGGCTGTTCAAAAAACACCGCTCAGTCTCACTACTTGCACGGGCTAGCCACAAATAGCTAAAACACCCGTAGCTCAAAACAGTTCGGAGTGAATAAATCTTCACAATTGAAATGACTAGCGTTCACACGCTTTCTAACTTTACTTCTAACATACGAGAGAATTCCCCTATTACAATTTAACCTAACATTAAAGACAATCACGTCTTCAAGCAACGACAACCCATAATCTAATCTGCTCATCTAACATTTTTCCCAGATCACTTCCCTTTCATTAAAATTACTGGCAACAGATAGCTCAGTCGTACACAAGAATAGACAACACACGCATGAGAGGAGAAACATTGGTACAGAATGTGAAAGGGAGAAATGGAAATGTAACAAATATCAATATAAGCAGGGACATCATAGAACATGTAAAAACAGTGACAGGACACTCCCAACTTTCAACAGCAACAATGAGTTAGGACACTGGGATAGCCTGAATAGGAGAAGAATAAGAACGGCGGTCGGGAATATTGTGGGAGAAATTAGAAAAGGGAAGTCCATAGAAATAAATAACATCAACATAGCAAACCAACAGAAGTGCCAGATAAGAACACAGAATGGTTGGGAGATGAAGGTCGAACCGCTAGGAGTGTGGAGAAAGATAATAGGATTTTGCCAGCAACATGTCACAATAAAGGAAGACGGTAATAGGAATAGACTATGGACAAGTCACGTTGGGACAACAGTCCAGAAGCAGGAAAACATACAGAGAGACAGGGTCAGCGTTGGTACACAAACAGAAACAGCTACGAGTATCGGCACACAAACAGTGGTGGTACCACAACATAAGGATGACACCGAGGTAAAGAATAAGAAGGATGAACCGATGCAGATATTACTGCAAGAGAAAGAAAGATCAGTGAAGGTGGAGAATAGAAAAGATAGGATAGAAGAAACGCAGGACACTGACGCATCGTACATGCATATAAGAACTGCAGTAAGAAGGAATCCTAAGAAAACAGGTCCACAAGTAATACAGGACATGGACACATTTTATGGGCGTACAAGAGCAGTACAGAGGACAAGAGAGGAAGAAATATATACAGTACATGAAAAGTACCAGCTTGACATAGAATCAGAATCCGATTCGTCAAGTGGGGAAGATTGAGTTATGGACTCCGACGAACATGCACAAGGCTACAGGTCGGACGAGCTCGATCATAGAACGGGCGATGAAGGCAATAGAATTTATTGGCCGAAAAATGAGAATAGTAAATCTTGGATGTATAAATCAGATAAAAACGAAGATAATTAACAAAATAGCTGAACCAAGTGTAAATGAGATAAAGAAGGCAATAAAAAGTACCCTAAGAGGAGCCGATTTCAACACCTTGACAACAAGGAAGGTGCGGAAATTGCTAGAAGTAAAGTTTGATACAGACTTATCAAAAAGGCAACAAGAAGTGCACAAACTTGTGATCGAAATAATGGATGAAGAAACAGATGTGGAGGACACAGGGAATGAAGATTACAAAGAAGAGGAAGATGACAGATCGACCAGGAGAAAAAGTCGACAGACCGTTAATGAAGCAGAGCATAACAGTAGACGGAGGTGGTCTTCAGAATCGGTGTCGACTGACTCAGACAGTGTAGTGTCTGAGAGGAGTGACGGTAGTCACAAACACAAAAGAAGTTACAGAGGACGAGAGAATAATAGAAGAATCAATGACGAAGGGAGCAAATATAGAAGTAGGAGTAGAGAACGTGAGTACCCAGTATACAACCTAGATAAAATACTTGCGGACAGGGCAGAGAGGTGGAGACGACATGCAGATACGGTCAGTCAGACTAGATGGAGGGGATTATCAGAAGCGGATAAACGATGGAAGGAGAGTAATAAAAATGGCGGCGCTAGCTAAGTCGTGAAGTACACGTTTAATGGAATCATTCCCCGCCGAACATAACAGAAACCATAGGGAAATGGATAAGAGATTACAGTCATGGAGAAATGACGGGAGTATTGAGAAGCCACGGGAAGGATGGCACAGATATATAGAAGAGATAGTTCTAAAAGGAACGAATGTAGAAGTGAGAAGTCATGGAGAAATGACGGGAGTATTGAGAAGCCACGGGAAGGATGGCACAGACGTATAGAAGAGGTAGTTCTATAAGGAACCAATGTAGAAGTGAGAAGCCATGGACAAAATGGCAAAGAGATTTTTGCGGCAGTAGCTGGAGTCTTGTGGAGACTTTGGGGAGAAATTATATATTTTTTTCTCCGTAATACAAGAAGAAAAAACAAATGTGTTAAGAACGTTCCAGGGAGGGAACGAGAAACATATAAAAACGTTAAGTGCGGCGTTTGCCAGACTACAAATGAGAGTCTATAGAGGGTAACCGTCACCGAACAAATACAGAAGAAATTCAGACACGGGGAGACGGAGGGTTATAGAAAAGGAAAGAAAAGGAAGAAGCAAAAAAGAGAGGATCCAGAGAAGGAACGGACATTGAGAAGCTAAAAGAAATTGACAAAAGAAGAAAAGGAGAAGTGAAAAGGCACAGGGACATGATACGGACATGGAGTACTGAAGAAACAGTGGCAAAAAGAAGAAATATGGAGAAACTATGAAACAAAGTGATAAGGAGTGGACGTAAAAATAGAGTAAAGACAAATAGACGTAAGTAGAAAAGGAAGTCAAGTGACAGGTCAGCAGCAGAAAAACACGCAAGTAGGTAAAAGCGACAAAATGGTTTAAGATAAGTAGACCCAAGAAGTTTCAAATATTTCCGTGTAGGAGACCATGGACAGAGGTCTAGTTAGTAAAGGGTGGACAGGAGGATGGCAATTCAGTGTTGCCATGATAGTAAATGGCTCACACCATCATGAATTATGTATATAGAAAGACACGACAGAAGACATGTTTAGGCTCTATACGAGAGAAGAAAGAGACTAAACAATTCACACCAGGTGTGTGGTGACAGACAAGAATAGAATATGATGGGTTTACGTGTATGACAATAGGAGTGACTGGATGATTGTAAGGAAATAAACTTTGTATGGATAAGTACAGAGTGGGCAGAATGTGAGAGTGAAAGACAAGGGTTAAGCACAGTCATAAATGTAAAGAGGAAAGGTCACTTAAGAAAAGTGACGGGGAAAAGAGTATTCTCTAGTTTTTGGTATAATAATATGTTGTAACATAAGAAAATAATGACATGTTAAGAGATATGAAACAAAAATGAAGACCTCTAAGGAAGTGGAATGTATAACATGTCAAAAATATGTATTTGAAATCATGTAACATGACCAGATAGGACAAAGGGAAGATGATGTTGATGAATGTATTTATTGTTAAAAGGAAAGGGACAAGAACGTCCCAGTACAATATGATTATGTTGTGTAGAAAGATATTGTCCATTGGAGAGATAGGAAATTAGGGTTGTAACAGCACATTGCTAAAGATTTTTTGTTTTGTACATAGATAAGTACAATAGTGTTGGTACAGACATAAAAATAAATTTGTTCTCCTACGGATAAATAATATATTTTTAAGGGGATAAGGAGATAGATGTGGCAGATAAAGGGAACGACTGGCAGGCAAAGGGAACGAATAAGGAGAATTAGAAATAGGAAGGTTCAGATAGAGTAGAAAGGGGAGATGCGCGAATAGGAATGTGCAGGAGAAAAGGGGTGAACGGAAATCCAGTTAGTCACGCTTTCCAGCAGCAGTCCAGAGGCGTGAGTTAGAGAGTGCAGGTCGCACATATACGCTAGTGTCGTGGAATATTCTAATCCACATATATAAATTATTAGGTAAATATGAAGCCTAACAAATAAAATTAATAAAGAAAAGAGCAATGGTAAAATAACAGTGCTGTCACAAAGAAGGTACTCGAAATCCCCCTTGTTTTCTGCTTCGTCTGCAAATTGTAACGCTTTCACGTTGATAGTAAAAGCTTAATGTATTATACCCGCTTTCTTCAATGAAACGTGTGCTGTATTTCTTGGAAAAACATTGAGAGGCAGACTGCGTAATGACCTAAATTAATCCTAACATTAATTATACTGCGTTACCAAAACGAACGAACAGATGGACTAAAGGATAAAAAGAGAAGGGAGAGGCAGAAAGCCGAACACTAAACACGCGTCGCGCGATACACAAATGCTGCCATCACGCGTGTAAGACTACATGCACTAATTTTTTTTCAGACGGACAGTGATAAATTCACTACCCTTCCCAGAGTTAGGTTTTAAAATCATAAAAAACGCTTATTAGGAAAGATAACAATAGATGGGTTTACGTTTGAAAACATTACAGTACCCAGACAGCACATCTTCGAAACAGGAGGTAGAAGAAATTGCATATTTTGAACGCAGCCACGTAGCTCTTTTAAATTTGGATATTTGGGTTCCTTAGGGCTTGCTGACAAAGAATATGTAGAACGTTACGCAAATAGTCCAGGAATTAATAAATTATAACCAAAATAAAATAGTGGGGATGCCTGACAACATGGAATCATTTCTGCTCATAAAATTTTTTTTTTAACGTGTTTGAAAAAACCTTGCGTTACAGAAATAGCCTACCATGTAAACTCCAAATTGATTGGAGCGCAACAAATGAAAGACTAACCACGATTGGTCGGGCTATAAATACTATCTTTCGTTGTTAGGGGAGACGTGAAAAGGTAACATTTTTTTCAAACACTTGTCGAAACGTGGCTCGATTGGCCAGACTCGCTGATATACTCACTTAGGAGCGTTAGTTCGAGACCACTAGTGCAAATAAGCTTGATAAAGCAACAGTGCGTTGAAGCCAGCTCATATTTTTGCTAAATAAAAGCCTGGAACATAAGCAGATGGGAATTTGTGCCAGTAATTGTGCCAGAATTCATTGCTAATCAACGTATCTGTGTTTATTTCCATGAATTGTGGTAAGCTTGAACCATTCAGTATCTTTTAATGAAAATTGAATGTGAATTGTTAATTTATGCCTGTATATATATGTGTAGTTCAGTGGCAAACAGGAGATAAAGCCTATAATGCTCCAGCCTGAACAGAGGGTGTCGGAGGAAAGTAAAACGGCATGGAATGGCCAAATAGTACACTGACACCTGGATGATTGACTAGAAAGAAATAATGCTGGAAGTGCAGAGGCGTAGTAACCATTAAGGAGGTAAAGACTGGTATAAAGTATTTCAGATGAAGCTGACAGTTGGCCTAACGCTCTGAACTCAATGTTTGTGATGTATTGTGATCAGTGTAAAAAGAGAGTATAAGTTAGTTATGAAGTAGAAGGTACATCCTTCTTGATTTCAGGGACCGTGGTCTTGATGGTACTGAGCAGCACCTGGTCAGAGCTTTGCTGAATCCAGAGTCGGACAGCATACTCCTTGGTCTTTTTAGCTATCAGTGAGGTGTCTCCAGAGCCCAGGGGAGAATTCGAGCAGAGGAGTCCTTTCCTGCCGCCATCACGCAAGATAAGCTGATTTGGCCAGCTGAGCTCAACATTATGTCCCCTCATCTTGAAATGACTTTGTAAAAATAACATTCAGAGGGGAATTTAATTGTCTTAATATCAGGAACTGAGAACATCTCCAATACTAGTCCCTAAAGACAAACTATTGAAGTCATGATGACAAATACCAACAGAGCTTGAACAAAACAAAACCAGTATTACCTCATATTACTACTACACAACTGACACACATAGGATATTTTTAATAATATATGTCACTACAATATTCATATTGATAAATTCTGTACATATAACTTGTAATTAAAATTGATTGTGATTCCTGGTTCCCTTTGTATTTGAATCAGGACACATATTCATTCATGACAACAATGAATACATATTGTTATTTGAAAAGTTATCAGTGACTCCTTAAGATATCCTTATAGAGTGTTATATGTATGTGAGTGTCACAGTGTTGTCAAGAGTAGTGGATTAAATTAAATTGTTTATCTGTCTGTTGTTGTGACTTACACTTCATCATACACATACCCTAGACACATAACGTAGTCATCACACTATTCCAGAATAATTCTGACTGAGATATATAGATATGTGGTAGCAAGTAAGGTTATCTATAATACACTACTCTTAATAGATATAGATACCTTCACAGCTGATCTCAGTCAGTACACTAAGTCCCCTATAAATATTTATAACATCCCACTTCACCACATATATTGGGGTCTCGCTCTTGGGATTTTGAATCTTTCCCTATTAAAAATATTGGGGGTAATTCACTTCAGGGAATATAAGAATTAAAAGGTATCCTTGGGTGGAATTAAATAAGGTTGAGCTCACGGTGCCTGTGTTGTCCATTAGATATATTTAGAGATTAAATTGTTGGTTAGACATTGTATAAATTTACCTGATAGACAATGGCGGACCTGGCCAAATTTCGATCTGCTGCTGTTCAGACTGCAAAAGAGTTAGGATAGATGGGCAAGTTATGGTTGCCTATGTCACTACGGAATGTGACAAATTTATTGAACGCGAAGAAAGAAGGTTTGAAGCCGAAAGAAAGTTAGAGGCTGAAAGGGAAATTAAGAGGTTGCAGATTGAGGCTGAGGCTAAGAAATTGGAAGCAGAAAGAGAAGACAAAAGATTAGCTGCAGAAAGGGAAGCAGAGGAAAGAAGACAGGCTGCAGAAAGAGAAGAGAAGAAATTAGCTGCAGAAAGAGAAGAGAAGAGATTAGCTGCAGAAAGGGAAGCAGAAGATAAGAGATTACAAAGGGAACATGAGTTACGACTAAGGGAGTTTGAGTTTCAAGGCCATGCTCCTGAAAATGGTGCCAGTCCCTTTGCCTCTGATGCTACGGTTACTCAAGGAGCCTCAACCTCAGCTATGAATTTTCATTTAGATCATTTTGTTGAGAAAGACGATGATATTGAGAGCTATATAAATAGGTATGAACTATTAGCTACCACGTATGGGTTAGAGAGAGAAAGGTGGAGCTTAAAGTTATCTCAGGGACTTCGTGGGGCAGCTTATGAAGTTTTTGCAAAAATGAGCAGAGGTGATCAGGAAAATTATGACATGCTAAAGCAGGCTCTTTTGTTAAGGTATGAAAAGAATGCAGAATTTTATAGGAAAAAATTTAGGAATGCTAAACTACTGTCAGGTGAAACCTATCACCAGTTCTCTGCACGAATAGAGACATACTTGGAGAAATGGACTTCTCTGGGGAAAACCCAAGATCTTAAGGAAATGGTCCTTATAGAGCAATTAAGAGAGTCCATGGCTCCAGACCTGAGAAAGTTTCTCATGGAACAAGGTGCAGAGAGGCTGGGTGAGTTGCTAAATGTTGCTGAAAGGTATCAAGCAGCTCAAGCAGAGGTAACAGGTAATAAAAAGAAACAAGTGGATAACTTTAGGGCACCACAGAACTTTAATAAATTTGATCCTAGGGATCAAAATAAAGGTAAGCACCAATTTGATAGGCCACGGTATGAAAATAAAAATAAATTCCCACAATTCGATGAAAGGAAATATGATGAAAGAAAATCTTTCAACCAAGGAAAAAGGTGGTGTAAAAATTGTCAGATGGACAATCATGACACTGACCGTTGCAGAAGGAAACCTGTGTATATGGCAACCCTTCAGGTCAGGTCGACCTCAAGACAGGAGGAGGATATTATGTTAGATACCACTCCAGAAGAGATGAGGAAGGCACAGGCTGGGGATAAAACACTCAAGCCTTGTTTCAGAAAATTGTCAACTTGTCATACAACTCCAGGCAAGGGAGATTTTTACATGAAAAACAAGTTGATGTATAGGAAGACTGGAGCTAGATCCAAAGGTCACGGACAGCTGGTTCTTCCAAAAAGATATAGGACAGACTTAATAAGGAGCCTACATGTGAAACCAGATGGGGACCATGAGAAGATAGGTACCATCATTCAAAAGGTGGCTCACAATTATTATTGGCCCAAAGCAAGATGGGACATTGAGAATTTTGTAGAAAGGTGTAGCATAGCACATGAGGGAACACCCACAAGTGGGAACATGGATCAGGACCTGGACACGCCACGGGGCAAAATTAGGCCTGATAATAAAAAGAAAAATAGATTTGATAAAGTGGACCAAATGGAATGGGAAGCCCCTTTTCACGGACAAGCTTCACTTAACTGTTTTACAATGGCCACTATGCGGAGAGTGCAAAAAGATGTCTTACCCCAGGATAAGCCGAAAATCCCTCAATCGGACTTAAACAAACTGGAGGAAGAGGATGTAGAGAGGAAATCTCTCATCAAGAATTTTAAGTGGGGAGAAAGCCCCAAAAGAAAAATTGGTAGCGGTCGTTTTGTGAATGATAATTCTGGGAGGAAAAATCATCACTATAAAGCTTCGAGTGGAAGAGACCATACCGGTGCATGGACAAATAGGTCCACACAATTAAAGGTCCATATGTAGCTTTGTTAAGAACGTGGACTGATGAAAAGGCAGAGGAAAACATTACATCTTCATACCAATATGTGAATGAGCTGACCACTCGGTTAAAAACTGGCTGGAAACTTGCCAATGAAAATTTGAAACAAGCCAGGAAGAAACATGCTGCCTATTATAACAGGAAGGCGAAAGACAGAAATTTGGCTGTGGGAGAGAAAGTACTGCTTCTTTTGCCCGGGAGTCAGAATAAGTTACAAATTGGATGGCAGGGTCCATATACAGTTCTAGAGAAGGTGTCTAGAACAAATTATAAGATAGATAAGAAGGGGAAAGAAAAAATCTATCATGTGAATCTCCTGAAGAAATATTTGGAAAGAGAACATCAGGAAGAGACACACTTGTTGACCTTGTCCATCGCCATGGAGATGAAAAAGGAACCACTTTCATCATTTGAATATCCATTACACCCCTGTGAGACAGCAGCACAGGTGAAAATCAGTACACATTTAACGAAAACTCAGAAAGAGAGAGTGCAACAGGTTCTAAATAATCATGCAGAGGTGTTAACAGACCGACCAGGGCATACAAACCTATTGGAATATGATATGAAACTAATAGACTCCACACCTGTCTGTATGAAACCATATTCGATTCCGTTTGCTAAGGAGAAAGCTTTGAAGGAAGAGATAGACTATCTGTTGAAGGAAGGAATTATTTCGCACAGTGAATCTTCGTATAGTTCCGGTGTTGTACTCTTAAGGAAGCCCTCTGGAGAACATAGACTCTGTATAGATTACAGGAGACTGAATGCTATTACAGAAGGACAGGTGGATCCATTGCCGGATACAAATCAGCTGTTTGCCAGACTAAATAAAGCTAAATATTTCTCAAAAGTGGATCTGAGTAAAGGATACTATCAGATTCCAGTAAAGCCTGAGGTTAGACCATACCTAGCTTTTAGTACCTCAGAAGGACACTATGAGTTTAATAGATTGCCATTTGGATTGAAGAATGCGCCTAGTGTCTTCTCTAGAATGATGAGAAAATTATTGGATCCTCTGAATAATCCCTGTATAACAAATTTTATGGATGATATCCTTATAGCAACAGAAACATTTGAGGAACACATTGACTCTCTGAACATGCTGTTTGATCGACTTAGGGAGGCAAATTTAACAGCCCGACCAACCAAATGTTGCGTTGGATGTAAAGAATTGGAATTTTTGGGACACACAGTTTATCAGGGAAACATGACCCCTGACCCAAAGAATTTAGAGAAACTACAGAAAGCCCCGAGACCACAAACCAAGAAGGACGTGAGATCCTTTGTCTCATTATGTGGTTTCTACCAGAAGTATATCAAAAACTTTAATTCCATATGTGCACCGTTAACTGAATTGACACGTAAAGGACATCCAGATCGCATTACATGGACACCACAATGTGAAATGACTTACCAAGAATTGAAGGAAAAGCTCACAAGTAAACCCATTTTGAAATTACCTGACTTAAGTCAAGAATTCATAGTAAGGACGGATGCAAGTAATATTGGGTTAGGTGCAACTCTACTACAGAAATCAGATGCATTGGATGGGGAATTAAGCCCAGTGGCATATGCTAGCAGAAAGTTGAATAAAGCTGAAATCAACTACTCAACTAGCGAAAAAGAATGTCTTGCAGTAATATGGGCAATAAAGAAATTCAATATTTATCTATATGGGAAGGCATTTAAGTTGCAAACAGACCACAAACCTTTATCGTTTCTAGCACAGGCTAAGCATGAGAACTCTAGGTTACTCCGATGGTCTTTACTTTTGGCTCCATATAATTTTAGCATTGAGTATATATCTGGAAAAACCAATTTGGGAGCGGATTTTTTAAGCCGCCATCCGTGTGATGAGAATCACCGTAAACCCCAGAAATAATAATAAATTTCTCTATGTGTATATAGAATAAAGGACTGACATATAATGTCTGTTTTAAGAGGGGAGGTGTCGTGGAATATTCTAATCCACATATATAAATTATTAGGTAAATATGAAGCCTAACAAATAAAATTAATAAAGAAAAGAGCAATGGTAAAATAACAGTGCTGTCACAAAGAATGTACTCGAAATCCCCCTTGTTTTCTGCTTCGTCTGCAAATTGTAACGCTTTCACGTTGATAGTAAAAGCTTACTGTATTATTACCCGCTTTCTTCAATGAAACGTGTGCTGTATTTCTTGGAAAAACATTGAGAGGCAGACTGCGTAATGACCTAAATTAATCCTAACATTAATTATACTGCGTTACCAAAACGAACGAACAGATGGACTAAAGGATAGAGAGAAGGGAGAGGCAGAAAGCCGAACACTAAACACGCGTCGCGCGATACACAATTGCTGCCATCACGCGTGTAAGGCCACATGCACTAACTTTTTTTCAGACGGACAGTGATAAAATACACTACCCTTCCCAGAGTTAGGTTTAAAATCCTGAAAAACTCTTATTAGGAAAGATAACAATAGATGGGTTTACGTTTGAAAACATAACAGTACCCAGACAGCACATCTTCGAAACAGGAGGTAGAAGAAATTGCATATTTTGAACGCAGCCACGTAGCTCTTTTAAATTTGTATATTTGGGTTCCTTAGGGCTTGCTGACAAAGAATATGTAAAACGTTACGCAAATAGTCCAGGAATTAATAAATTATACCCAAAATAAAATAGTGGGGATGCCTGACAGCATGAAATCATTTCTGCTCATAAAATTTTTTTATAACGTGTTTGAAAAAACCTTACGTTACAGAAATAGCCTACCATGTAAACTCCAAATTGATTGGAGCGCAACAAATGAAAGACTAACCACGATTGGTCGGGCTATAAATACTATCTTGGTTGTTAGGGAGACGTAGGAAGGTAACATTTTTTCAAACACTTGTCGAAACGTGGCTCGATTGGCCAGACTCGCTGATATACTCACTTAGGAGCGTTAGTTCGAGACCACTAGTTCAAATAAGCTTGATAAAGCAACAGTGCGTTGAAGCCAGCTCATATTTTTGCTAAATAAAAGCCTGGAACATAAGCAGATGGGAATTTGTGCCAGTTTGTGCCAGAATTCATTGCTAATCAACGTATCTGTGTTTATTCTATGAATTGTGGTAAGCTTGAACCATTCAGTATCTTTTAATGAAAATTGAATGTGAATTGTTAATTTATGCCTGTATATATATGTGTAGTTCAGTGGCAAACAGGAGATAAAGCCTATAATGCTCCAGCCTGAACAGAGGGTGTCGGAGGAAAGTAAAACGGCATGGAATGGCCAAATAGTACACTGACACCTGGATGATTGACTAGAAAGAAGTAATGCTGGAAGTGCAGAGGCGTAGTAACCATTAAGGAGGTTAATACTGGTATAAAGTATTTCAGATGAAGCTGACAGTTGGCCTAACGCTCTGAACTCAATGTTTGTGATGTATTGTGCTCAGTGTAAAAAGAGAGTATAAATTAGTTATGAAGTAGAAGGTACATCCTTCTTGATTTCAGGGACCGTGGTCTTGATGGTACTGAGCAGCACCTGGTCAGAGCTTTGCTGAATCCAGAGTCGGACAGCATACTCCTTGGTCCATTTAGCTATCAGTGAGGTGTCTCCAGAGCCCAGGGAGAATTCGAGCAGAGGAGTCCTTTCCTGCCGCCATCACGCAAGATAAGCTGATTTGGCCAGCTGAGCTCAACATTATGTCCCCTCATCTTGAAATGACTTTGTAAAAATAACATTCAGAGGGGAATTTAATTGTCTTAATATCAGGAACTGAGAACATCTCCAATACTAGTCCCTAAAGACAAACTATTGAAGTCATGATGACAAATACCAACAGAGCTTGAACAAAACAAAACCAGTATTACCTCATATTACTACTACACAACTGACACACATAGGATATTTTTAATAATATATGTCACTACAATATTCATATTGATAAATTCTGTACATAACTTGTAATTAAAATTGATTGTGATTCCTGGTTCCTTTGTATTTGAATCAGGACACATATTCATTCATAATAACAATGAATACATATTGTTATTTGAAAAGTTATCAGTGACTCCTTAAGATATTCTCATAGAGTGTTATATGTATGTGAGTGTCACAGTGTTGTCAAGAGTAGTGGATTAAATTAAATTGTTTATCTGTCTGTTGTTGTGACTTACACTTCATCATACACATACCCTAGACACATAACGTAGTCATCACACTATTCCAGAATAATTCTGACTGAGATATAGAGATATGTGGTAGCAAGTAAGGTTATCTATAATACACTACTCTTAATAGATATAGATACCTTCACAGCTGATCTCAGTCAGTACACTAAGTCCCCTATAAATATTTATAACATCCCACTTCACCACAGCTAGTAGCCATGTTGAAGGCGGTACTCAGGTAGACTGTGTGGTGAATATTTCTCAGGCAGGGAGACGAGTTGGGTGATGATTAACACAACATATTGAATAGTGAGAATTCTTGTTTATGAAGGAGGAACGGTGTGAGTTAGGTTTCAATTCAGTAAAGGAAAAAAGTACGTAGGGTGAAATCTAATACATAAATATACAGTAGTCCTATTCTTCAGTGATGAAAGGGAAAGGAACAACCCCGGAGAGGTCCGGTACTACCAATAGATATATCTTGAACACTGAGATGATATATAACAATAGACTAAGAAATTGTTGGAAGAAAGAACAGAACTACAGATTATAACACATGAATGATCACTGAGGGTTAAAGGTCATAAGGTGTAGATTCGATACTGAACGAGATAGAGTGAGGAAAGGAAGAACTTACACATTGTATCATTCTGTGATGGACCACTATTCTGGAGGTCAAAGCGACAGCAACGGTCCATTCACGTATAAATAAACAGTATTTCAGTTAACTATGGCGTTATGTCATCGCTCGCTGTGTGTGTGACTGTTATAGTTATGCATTATGTCATCGCTAATAAAAGAGGCAAAGAACCTGGGCAGACAGGCGGCCACACAGAAGAATATTGATACAGCGACCAGGGCTGCCACAATTTCCCTGTTAGCTTCTTTGTGTTGTTGTACAAGTCCCTCATATTTCCTTTGGCTGCAGCTTCCTCTGCTTCCCTTGCCAAATCATCAATATATTTCATCTTGTCTCTTTTGATGTTTCTTCTTACTTCTTTGTTTGCTTCTATGTACACATCATCAGTCTTAGCTTTGGAGCTTCTGGTTTTGCTTCTGTTTAAATCTGCTTTCTTGTTTTTCCTGTCTTCTATCTTACTAATGGTTTCTGTTGTTATCAATGCTTTGTGCTGATGTTTTCTTTTTCTCAGTACTTCTTCACATGTCTCGTTCGATATACAGTATTTTTTACTTGTTGGCAGTGGTCTTCCGTATCTGTTTCATCTTCCAGCTGTTGGAGTACTTGGTATTTGTTGGATACTGTGATTGAAAATTTTTCTCTTATTTCCTGATTTCTTAGATATCCCACATTATACTGTTGTCTATAGCTATATGCTGTTGTAAATTTCTTGAGTTTTAATTTTGTTTTAGCCAACAGAAGATGGTAGTCTGATACAACATCTGCTCCTCTGCATACTTTCACATCATGCAATGATGGCCTAAACTTCTTGCTTATGCATATGAGATCAATCCGATTCTCAGTTCTGTGGTCTGGTGATATCCATGTTGCTTTATGTATTCTTTTATGTGGAAATATGCTTCCTCCTGTAGCTAGTTGATTTGAAGCACAGAAGTTTGCTAATAGTTCCCTATTCTCGTTCATCATACCTAATCCCTGCTTTCCCACGATTTCTTCAAAGCCAGTGTTGTCTGTTCCTATTTTCGTATTTAGGTTCCCCCATCAAAATTATGATGTCCTTTCTTTTCTTATTGTCCAAGACACTTTGTAGTCTGGTGTAAAAGTCTTCTTTCATAGATTCTTCTTTATCGTTTGTTGGGGTATAACACTGAATGATGTCTATATTTACTTTCTTTTTGGCTGATTTAAACCTTGCTGTTATAATTCGGGGTCCGATTGCTTCCCATTCTATAAGTGCCTTCTGTGCTTCCTTGAACAGCATTAGAGCCACCCCTTCACTGTGGTGGGCTCTTTCCCCCTCATGTCCTGAGGACAACACCATTTCTCCTGTGATCAACTTCCTCTTCTCTATGCCTTTCCACCGTGTCTCGCAGAGACCCAGGATATCAATCCTGTAATTTGTCATTTCTGCTGCTACCTGTGCAGTTTTCCCTTGTTCACACAGAGTGCGAACATTCCAGGTGCCAATCCTAGACGAAAAAAGGTTAGTCGGCAACCCAGACTCCTTTCGGCTTTCTCTAGGTTGCTTCATGCTCCTCCTTTCCAGAGGACCTTCTTCTGTCTTTGGCGGCTGAGTTGATTTATGTGTGTTACCGGGGCCCGAAAGGGGAGCAAAGAATAGTAACACTGTACCCTACGACGCATGTCGTAAAAAGCGACTAAGGAGGGTTGGGCATGGGGCTGGTTACACTATCCCGTAAAAAACTTTTTACCACAAAAACTTCAACAAACATGGACAAGTCAAATAAAGAATATAAATCAACTCAGCCTACAATGGAATGGGTGGAATGATACACTTGATCAGCACTAAATCTTAAGCGAATTTAAAGGTTAAGGACACCTGCTCTAGTTGTTTTCCCGCCAATAAATGCGCGCGGTATATTTCCATCGAAGACTGGACGGTAATGTTTACATAGCCAAAGAATATTATTGCTTTGATTGTCTCTGCCTTTGTCTAGCAACAGTGTCCAATTATGCCCGATAATAAGATGAACAAAATGTGTTTGCACACTGTATTTATTGTAATGTTTAGGCGATATCGCATTTTTTCTAATTAATAAAGAGTGCATTATGAATGAAGATGGCGAGTCGTTTCACCAAAATTGGAAAGTCGCGAGTTGTGTCCTCAAGTTGTTTCGAGTCGAGTCTTAAGTCCGACTCGGGTCCGAGTCGATTGACTCGAGTCGACAAAAATGGCTTAGATTATGTATTAACGCTCATTAAAAAAAAAAACATTTTATAAGCACACATAGCGAAACGGGAAACACACTCTGGAATTACCACGTAAACTAGTATCATTATGATAAATTATGAATCGCACAACATAAATTCTGCTATAATTTTATGGTTAATGCCCCGAAAGGAAAAATTCTGTTTTAAGATTTGACGAGCAACTACAAATACATGTAATTATGGCAGTGGGAAATCATTATCTTTGGTGATTGACGAGGAAATCATGATTTTGTTGGAAAAATCGCACACCAGCATTGAAATCCCACGAAAGCTACAAGTAGAAAAGTGAACTCAGGCGCGGACTTAAGAGAAGGAAAGGGTACGATCTAGATTGGGTATGTATGCCCGCTCAAATTCCATTCTGTACTCTCAAAGTTTCAAAGCTGAAAAGAAATCTAGCAGACTGACACACACTTGTCGAAGCCATATAGCCACACACAACCCATAGCTGAGAAAAGCAAAGCTGACCTGCTTGTGAGCAGACTTGCATTAATCGTTGGATTATAAGTTTGGTTTGTTTTGGTTTTAAGGAGTATCTTCAATGCACACGGACAACTCCATAAGTGCTCCGATCTCCTCTCTTAGATCAAACAAGAAGGATCTCAGCACAGTGCCTGAATTCTGTAGCACCGGAGAGAATCCCAGTGTTTGGATATAGGAATGACACATTCAATAAATATTTTTAGGGTGGGTAGGTTTCTAATTTTTTTTAAATTTTGCCAGTGCAGCGACCTTGTGGCTTACTCTTTACGATTTCCAACTGCCGTGGGATTTTTAATGTACACAACTTGCACACGGGACCTCCTATGTTTTTCGCTCTTGTCCGACAAGGCCAAGCATCCGACCTTACTACCTGGGAGACCGGGGGAGTATGACATCATTAGGACCACTAGTTCTGAAACATCTTTTCCATAAATGATATTCCCTCCACTAGGAATCGAACCTGGTGCCTCTAGAATTCGAGGCGGACGCTACACCTCTCAGCTACTCTGACCCCTTGGATTATAAGTATTGTTGGTGTTATGTAAAAATTTATATAAAATTGAATATGAATGTTAGCATTGACTTTGAATTACCTTCTAATATCTTAATCTTGGTTCTGTAAAACCTGTGCTGATAAGTGAAATTGGTTTCCAACTGAATATAGCCTGAACAATCATGAACAACATGACACAGCTAGAAGTACTTCTCACGACTGCGCAATACTAGCTATAAGAGCTTACAGTCCTTTTCAGGGCTTAGCTTTAAAATGCTGGATACCAAAGAGTTCATCTTCTTCTTCCTCCTCTCCTTCTACTTCGTTCAGTGCTTCTTCGCTTCCTTAGTTTCTTTCGTTCAATTAAAAATTTTGTTGATGTAATTTCTGTAAAGGGAAACCATTTTTAGTATAACTTATGTCCAAAGGGGAGTAATCATGACAGAACAATAGTGGCCCGTCATCATTGGAGCATCGTCTTGGTGATAGGAAACAGATACCATAATCTGTGCACATGTTTCAGGATATCATCCGAGAGAGTCACAACAAAAGCTTCTAATACGAAGCATAAAAGACTGCCGTGTGTGACTCAAGGACCACTTCTGCATTTCGCAGGATAGCAGCATTATGGCTACTTGTCAACGTGGTTTATGCATCTTGGACATCAACACCTGATGCGTGATGAGAAGTGTCTGCAGTGAAAAAACCTGACTTAGATAAATCGCTTCTCGGGATCGCTTCTCGGCCTTTTGGCTAAGATCAAAGTGTCTTGGCCAGGGCCGGTTTAACACAAAGGATCAGTACATTGACACTCATGTGTCATTAGGTCTTTTGTGTGAAAACACAGAGGATCACTACAATGACACTTGTGCGTCATTGGGTCTTTTTGTGTTTGGACATGCGCCTACTAACCGGCCTTGGCTAGGATCATGTGTCTTGGCCAGGGCGGGGGTTGGGCGTTTGTAAATGCAACCTCATGCGAGGAAAAAAATGCGACCTCATGCGAGGGGAAAAAAAATCGCTTCTCGGCCTTTTGGCTAAGATCAAAGTGTCTTAGCCAGGTCCGGGATCACACAAATTTACACATTTAACTCAATAAAGTCAATAGACCTCACTTTGAGCCCCAGAACGGTATTAAAAAAAAAAAAAAAAAAAAGATAAGTACTCATTATTTTAAAGAAATAAAATCCAGATGTCACCAATTGCCCGAAATGATGAACACAGACATTGACACCTTATAATTTCCCAGCTTATGATTTGTGTAAATACATATCTGCAATCTTTACCAAACTTCTTTTTAAATTAATAAATGTACAGATATGTTTTATAAATCACAGTTGATTGATTTTGTTTCAGTTTGAAATTGTGTTATTGTGTGGAAACTAAGGGAATTATTTAATATTTAAATTGGTAGGGATTATTGACGAGCTGCATTTCCCATCCTCTATTACTAGAGACTCCATAGGAGCATAGGATACGTGACTTACTTTAGAGCTCTATTCTACTGCTACCATCTAGGACTGTGCAGTTAATTACCTGATGTGTCATGTGCCATCCCTACCACTAGTTCACCAGTTCTCTTCTCCATTTCTGGGAACTATATCTATGTTTCTGTCTAGGGACCCAAAGATGCAGCAATAGAGAATGCAGTCGGCGACCCATAGCTTGACTGCTTGCATCAGGATCAGCAAACCAGAGCTGGTCAAGACCGTACTCCACATCTACGTGGTGGTCCTGGAAACAGTCTGCAGCAGTGCATTCTGGCTGAGCGAGTACGGATCGAAGAGGGAAGGCAAACCCGGTCCCAAAAAATGCCGTGCAGGAGTCGGATGTGTCGACCGAAAGGTGCAGATATCACAGCTTAGGCGTAAACAGACACAACGCAACCACCGTCCTTTTCAGGACGAACGAGGAAGAAGAAGAAGAAGTTTCTGTCTAACAGCCATCTCACCATAGTACACAAGATGAGAAGCCAACATTTAAAGTCCGAATAGATGGGAGGATACAAGAACACGTCCAATGTTTATCACATCTTGGGCACACAATACTAAAGGAAGGCAGATGTACAACTGCAGTCAAGAAGTCAATAGGAATGGCCAAAGCTGCATTCAATAAAATGAGCGATACATCAATATTCAAACTAATAATTAAACAATAAAATGAGCGATACATCAATATTCAAACTAATAATTAAACAATAAAATGAGCGATATATCAATATTCAAACTAATAATTAAACAATAAAATGAGCGATACATCAATATTCAAACTAATAATTAAACAATAAAATGTGCGATACATCAATATTCAAACTAATAATTAAACAATAAAATGAGCGATACATCAATATTCAAACTAATAATTAAACAATAAAATGAGCGATACATCAATATTCAAACTAATAATTAAACAATAAAATGAGCGATACATCAATATTCAAACTAATAATTAAACAATAAAAGACGACAGTGATCAAGGTTAAATATAGTTTTGATTACCCTATAGTGCAGAACCATGGACAATGAACAAGCAATTAGAAGAAATAATTCAGGCCATCGAGGTGTTTATCAGTAGAAGAATGGAAACTCTCTGGACATGGGAGAAAACACAGACAGATATCCTATACAAGCTATAAAGGCAAAGAAAACTAATGAATAAAATTAAACTTAGATAGATAAAATATTTTGGACATATAACAAGACATACCATCTTGCTGAAAACCATAAGGGAAGGAAACGTTGAAGGCGAACATGCAAGAGTCAGACAGACACAGAAAGTGGAAAGATAGCATGAAGACATGGACAGGAAAGGTTATATTGAAGTGTTTAATCAAGGCAAGAAACAAAAGACGTTTGTTATTATAGAAGCCGACTTGCAAAGTCCGTTATTGAACAAATAAAACAATCTTAAATCGACAAAGAAGCGGGTAAAACTCACACTGTCGTAGTTCCTGTAGTACTTCTGTTCAAGACTGTCGATCTCTGTCAGTGCTTATCGCAGCAATAGTTTCTCTGTTTACAAAATTGGCTAAGTCGATGTAGGTTATCAGACAGAAATGATTTGTACACACCTGGATGTTAAAATACAAGCAGGATACTAAGAACCTTTGCTGTACTTTGGTACCGTTACTAAAATGGAGATAACAGCACTTGACACGGTATCTTTTCCTAGCCAGCCAAATGGTTCTCAAAAATTTTCAGTCCAGCATCCCGTTGGAAATTAAAAGTTACTAATGAAAACCTCAAGTCTCGTACAATACAGGATTTCTCGTTATATAAGGTATTGCCTGTAATATAATATTTTACCTTTATCGTTCCCTCTTTCCGAGATGTCTTGTGTTTTTGTCCTTCAGCCAAGTCTGTCGCGTTGGCTGATGTGAGCCCTAATTGATGTAGGATTCCTGTCATATTGTCTAACCATCTGTCTCTTCGTCTTCCTCTCGGTCTAAAACCAAATTTTCTGCTGTTATAATCCCCTAGTGATAATTGATCAGGCTCCATTCCCATAAGATTGCCAAACCACTTTATCTTCTGTCTCTCTATGTATTTGATGCAGTTCCTACAATGTTTCTGATATCAACATTTCTCACTCGTATCTCTCTTAGTTACACTAATGGCTTGTTGGATGCATTTCTTCTCGCGCGTTGTGACTTTAATCTCCTGTGCTCTGGTTAGGGACTATGACAAAACTTCGTCTTCTAGGTTTGCTTCAAAGTCGCTGACCGATGCGTCCCTACGAAAGTGAAGGTATTCAAAATTACATAATCTACCTAAAGAAAACTGTTACAGTTTCTCAAGACTGTTCGCCTCTGTATTGAGCATGTTCCCCTTTATTGAATAAGCCCGTACGTTGACGTAGCAGTCTGGGTTAATGAATTTGCAGGTATAGCCGAGCGGAGGATGCTAAAAATGTTCCCCAGGTCTGAAGAGACCAATTTGTGAAGATAGCTCGTGTGGCATGTAGAGAATGCAGAAACGACCATTCTAGAAATGAGTAATGGCGTACGGCAAACGTAGAATCTTTAAATATAAAGTATACCGTTAATATGTAAAACTGATTCAATACCGTTTGTTATTGTGTTAATATGTAGAATCTTTAAACAGCAGGCCGGGATTGATAAACTCCAGTGGCATCTTTGTTGAATAACCACACAAAATATCTTCTCTGCCAGGTTTCTGAAGATCGTAATAACTAAGTCAATGTGTGAGTGATAGATCATGCTCAATGTTCAAAGCTAGAAAATACGTCAGTGGGGGGGGGGGGGGGGGGGGGGGGGCGCATGATTTACACTCACAAATAGAGGCACTGAGGGGAAATAAACCATGAGAACGTGACTGAAGAAAGTAACTTAAAAAAAACAACCCAAAAAACTAAGAATTAAGCAAAGAATTACTGAAGACTTAAAAAAGAATTTGAACGAGTTCGCTACTTTACAAGTGTGACAAAACGGGGCGACCCCTATCGATCTTTGTTTCACTCCGGCAGTATCGGTACATTTGTGGTACTGAATTTTATTATTTGCTCTCAATTGTCGCACTTTTCTTTCTTTATTTCTTTCTTCGTTATTTTACTGCTAAGTAGCAGATATTTGATTTTATCAAATCATTCAACACTCCCTGTAGGTGATAATAATCTCATTTGCTTGGCGTTGCCTATATTTGTTGGCTATAGGCGCGGCAGAATAACACGTACATCGGCCAGCGCTATCGGCTTAATTACTGATGAGACATGGATGACAAGATTACTTTAGATAAAAGTAAGATTGCTACATCTCTAACACATGGTAATATGGGTTACCAGTGTGTTCGTAAGTTTGTAAACAAGGGCATCGGACATCTTATTACCATATATGGGAGAGTTGACCTCTGCCTTACGTTCAAAATTATCCGATGTCGGAATATTTTGAAATTGCCCCATAACCCGACCTGTTTGAATATGATTGGAGCGTTTAATTAACTCCGTGACAAACGAAGGCGTGCGAAGGCTGGGAATATAATCTGACCATTTTTTTCTCAAGCTATTTCACTTGAGAAATCGCTCGCCAAGACACCAGACTGCTACAGTGAAGAATTAGAATTCAGAATTCCTTCTTAAAATACCGGACACCTTTTATTGAAGTATTCACCAGGACTTACAATATAACCCAGGAAATCTCTAACATTTTAAATAAGGAAACTGGGACTGAGGAAACTGAAGGACCACACACGAAGTCAGAGAGGGAACTTATTAAAGTAACGACACCCCAGACGCTTGTAAGAGGCCGATTCAAGTCTCTTTTATTCATCTGAGCAAAATGCTTTGTGAGTCAGGATTGGCGTAAGTTGTGATTTACATTTCATATTTATTACTAACATGTGAACTAACACACACACACACACACACATATATATATATATATATATATATATATATATATATATATATATATATATATATATATATATATATATATATTACCATGTGATTTTTAATATGTGAAACTCGCTTGTGGATGTCAATGTCATTTGAGGCTGGCAACCTTAGCGTATAGAATGATGATTCATGAACCACCACTGCACGGGCTGGTGATTGCTTTATTGATTGTTTCGTAAGGAGAACTAAAAGCATAAAGTAGTTCCAGGTTCCCAATGGAGCAGGGAGGGAAAGATGAAAGAAATGATGTACATTCTAAGTATAATACTTACATTTTCATAGCAGTGTAAATGTCCCTAAAAACATAGTCACTTTAAAGTAATGTAAGTTTTCAAGCTAAAATCAGTGTAAAAAATAAATGAAAACATATTCAATTTATATTGTGAACACTTTTCAATCAGTGGAGATGTATATGTAAACAGACTCTATCTGTATTACTAACCTTTTCATTTAAATATAAAGTAACTATGATAGCCATTCTATTTAAATGTAAAGAAAGTTTATCCCGATGGATTAAATTTAATTCTCATCGAGGGTAAAGTCTGAGTAATTTGGATGGTGGTATGGGAAGATAGGAACCCATAACTATGGGGTGGAAAACACCATACTCAGAAGAGCGTTTCGTTCTATTCTTTTACCATAATTATCGGTGGTACCAGCAGAAAGTACTATCTCTGGAACAAGAAGGGAACCGTGGCCTAAGCTTTAAGACGAAGGACCCACTTAGTAGACTCTCCTTGACATTTCTGGGAAACGAGCTACCCCCGACATCCTTGATCAGAGAAGAGCGTGAGCAGTGTGAAAAGAACCAAGCCATAAGAAGGAGCAGAACCGTCATTTACAGCTACGTTCAAATATATGCTGCCACTTGAACTTCTTGTAACCTCTCACATTCCCTAAAGACTGTGAGGATAACTTTTCTTGATCTATAACTATTAAAATTATTTTCCAACTGTTAAAACCTAAAGTGATTATTAAATTTTGTTATTTGTAATGTTACAAATTTAACTTAAATTTAATCATTTTAAAGTTATTTCATGTTTGTATCAATCAAAGTACTACACACACTCTAAACAGAGCTATACTAAAATAACAGAATTTCACTAAGTAAATCAGGGTGGGGGCTTAAACGAGCTGAAAGTAATAAGTGCTTAAATCCTTCACAAAAGCGTCGGCAGAATTACAGAGTTAACATACACAGCCAAAGCAGTATTGTTCTCGCTTATTCTGAACATCGTGTGAAGACTCCCTTAAGTAATAGAAGTGTTATCACCCTTCTATCGACCTCTCTACCAAGAGTAATCTAGTGCGAAGGTAGATACCTTTGAAGCCCATATTGGATACTCTTGTGTTTTGGCCACTGTTGGACCACTAATGCAAAGCAGGGGAGGCAATACCGTCTCAACAAGTTTGTTTAGGGCTTCATTTTAAAATCTTCTGATGCCTCATAGAATTTGATTCGGGCGTACTTCCCTCAATGAAGTGTTTTCCCAAAACAGTTGTATTTGTAAAGTGATTAATGGTCTGTGACTTCGTGACTTGTGTTTAGTTAACTGGGATCACTCAGCACAGATAGGAACACTTACTTACTTACTTAGTCGTTCCCCTTCTACCGTGAGGTGTAGAGGTAGAGATAGGAACACATGAATATTAAATATTTCGTTTTTTTTTTTTAAGGAAAAAAGAACGCAGGAGTGTCCTCTCCACGGCGCGAGCTTGGGCACAGTTGTATGGAGATTAAGCTGTTGCCCATGCAGCATGGTCCCCCTCTCCACGCAGCCGGTAGATCCAAAGAAATGACAGTAGACGATACAGTTTAGTACCAGCCACGTCGCAGGAGTTGCCAGAATAATGTCGAAACAACATTAGACTGCTTCAGGGACTACGCGACTCCGGATTTATACTCGGTGTTTACTCCCGAAGCCTTTCCCGTAAACGGATATTCTCGCAAGGCAGCTGTGGTATGAAGTAAGAGTTTACCTTCTCCTAGATAGCCTACCAGCCAAGGATCACAAGCCCTATCTGTCCAAAGCAGCTGGTTTTTTAAGGCGCCAATGACTCGCCTTTGTCCCTTCTCCTTTCAGTGGAAACAGTTCCGCCGGGCTGAAATTGATCCACACATGAAGGCCGGGAGCTGGGCCAATTGTCAGAAGCTATTTTAGGCGCGTGCCGTAGAAGCATTTATCTGCAGTGAGAGCTTATCCTCACTACAACTCCCGGCTATGACAATCTCTGGAACTGTTAATTATATAATAATAATAATAACAACAACAAGCTAGACGTATTATCTCAATTTCTCATCTGGCATCTGCTGTATTTATTGCTAGACTTCCTGTCTCTGTGTTTTCTGTCTGTCTGTCTGTCTGTCTGTCTGTCTGTCTGTCTGTCTGTCTCTCTCTCTCTCTCTCTCTCTCTCTCTCTCTCTCTCTCTCTCTCTCTCTCTCTCTCTCTCTCACCTGAGCACAGCTCACGAATTACTGTTCTCTCGTAAAACATTTACGTTATGTCCGATCGATTGACGGACTGTTTATATTTGCTTAATCCAACTGAAAGCAAGAGAAAATGCTCCAAGAGTATCTAAGACTCGACTCATTTTGGCTTTGTGCTGACTCAGACGTATTTGTTTTCCTTTATTTTTCTTTTATTTATTCACCAAGTCTTCAGGATACTGGTTTTGTCCGCCAGAGATGTTTATTTCTTGATGAGTGATCGTATAGGTTTTATATTTAAAGTTCGTTCTTCCCTCAATCTGCAGATGGTTATGCTTGTTGAGACAGCTTTAATAAATTATAGTTGTACTTGTTTAAGGTCACTTATCCAACTGGAACTTCTTTAAGTGAGTTGAAACAAGTCTTGTCATCAATTAAAACAATTTTAATTAGAACTGGTGAACAACAGTGAAAAAATATGAAGACATTCCTCTTCATCAATTTCCTACGTCATTAACAGTCACGTGATCAAATTAATTTCTGTAGATATTTATTCTGGATGTACAATCATATTTCCTCCTTTTACCTCAAGCCACGGTGGCTCATAACATCCATCATGTTTTAAAATGTTCTTCAAAGATTTCTCATTATTTTTCTTCTTGGGCGCTAGTCTAAGTGAAGCCTTTACCTTGCTTGTTAGGTTTGAAAGTTCCATATTTTTGCTAAGTTCCTCAAACTGATTGCTCGACATTATAGCCTATCTGGCTTATCATGATGTCCGCTGAAAATCTAACAAACATTTTGCGACACTGTACTTACGTGAAATTAAATTCACAATATTGGAAATACATCTGCTTCTCAACTGAGATGATGAAAATATCATTTACTTGATAACTGCAAGGAATCTGCATTCGTTGACCAAGGACTTTTTGTAGCAGACTGGGGGTACACGTCAGGTTGACACCGCTCCCAGTTAAAACTACGTCCGTGCAAGTTGGCGATCAGGAACAGACTGCCTTGTTCTCTACAGTTTTTGTCTAGCTAAAACTTCTCGTGGTTGAATATGGCCGACGACGGCTTTCATTGGTGTTAATAAAAATGTCTCAACTTATTTGATTTGATACAGCTATTAGGCACCGTTAACTGTTTAACATAAAATTTAACTAACCCTATGTAAATTAGATGACGTCAATCGTTGCTATGCGATTCCCGCCAAAAGACTGAGTTCGCGTCTAAAAGTCTATTGTTAGAAAAATGTAACTTTTCTTGTTTAGTGATAACTGTAGTAAGTACATTTGTCGTTTTTAAAAGTTCTGAGCTCGCTTCTTTAATCTTGGGTTATTCTTATGCTAGATCTCTATCACGTTTCTCTACTGTTTCAGCACGGATAATGCTGTCATGGTAGGCCGTCCGGTCACAAGAAGTAGCAGTTATCGGTTATAAGTATCTTGCCCAATTGGTGTAGGGCATGGCGCCAGGGGCTACGTCCGACAGTGGGAGAGATTCTAGATCTCACTGGACAGCTACCGCCCGCTTCAAGCTGGACAGACCCCAGTCAGTTAGGTGTTGTCACACTACTATCTGCTTTGCCCATTGCGTGCATGGGGATTAGGGTCAAACGTGAACAGTGGACATAATATGTCGCACCAAGTAATAATAACAAAACAAGAATTCACAGAAAGAAACCAACTATCAGGTTGGGATGTCTGAAACGTCCGGACTATGTTGACTGGACTATCTGAAAACCTGCAAGACATAAACGATGTCAGGAAGACAGCCATAATCAATGACGAACTTAAAACGACTCCAGGTGGATATAGCTGCAGCTAACAAAACACGCATCGCAGGCTCTGCAATAGTGTGCGAGAAGGACTACACATTTTACTGGCAAGGGAAAGACCTTAATAAAAAGTAGAGGTTTTGTTGTAAATACTCGTAAAATCGCTTACTAAAATGGTTGAACCAGGTGAGAATAGATCAGAACGCATGTAAAAGCTCCGCCTGCAAACTAGCGCAGGTCCCATCACCCTTGTCAGTGTGTATGCTCCTACTCTGTACTCTGCCTCGGAAGCCAAGGACGAGTTATTCGAGAATCTAGCAGCAGTCAACAAAAGCACACCTAGGCAAGTACAACTTGTTCGTCTTGTTGTCCTTGGTGACTTCAACGCTATAGTCATTCGCGGCCTTCAAGTCAGGGCAGGCTTGGTATTGGCAAGATGAAGGAAAAGGGACAACAGCTCTTGGAGTTGTGTATTTTCCATGTTAATAAAAGGTATAGTTTTCCTGGGATATAAGTCCTTAAGATGCTCAAACAAGGTCCGGTCCGATAAATGGAATTCTGATCTTATTCTGTACTCTGGCTCTCTGGCTAGCCTCTTGACGAGACTTTATAATACTGGAAACCACAAAGTCCTCGGAACCTATAAACATGATAATAGTGGGATTATCATTAAGTAATACTCGACTACCTGTAAGTGTCACGGGTTTGCTCTGCAGTAGGGGTCCAACAGTGGCCAAAACCTAGGGTATCTAATGTGGGTCTTCAAAGGTGTCTACCTTCGCACAAGATTACTCTTGGCAGAGTTGTAGATGGAAGGATAATGAGGGAGTTTTCACAAGATATTAAGGAAGCAAGAACAATGCTGAATGAGTCCCAGTAATGTTAATTTTAGTATCTGCCGTCAACTTTTGTGAAGGATTGTCTGATAATTAACTCGTTTAAGCCCGCAGCTGATTTAATTCAGCGAAATCTTAATTATTATTTTATAGCTCTGTTTAAGTGTGTTTAAGAAATTGACTGAGACATACGGGTGCAGTACATTCAAGATAATTAAATCAACTTTAAATTTGTATATAAACAAATAACAAATTTAATAATCAATTATGTTTAACATTTTAAAATGAATAATTCTTTTAAACATACTCATAACAGGGTGATTTTATGGCTTTCGAAAAATGGACAGTTCACTTAGCAGCTTTTAAGAATTTACTTAGCTGCCAATAGTTTGATGGTTCTGCTCTCGCTAATGTTTGGTTCTTTGTAGATAGATAACTGGTTCACTCTCGTCACTGGTCAAGTCTGAAATTGTTACACGTTCCAAGAAGTATCAAGGAGTAATCACAAAGCTTGTCCAGCGTCCCTAAGACCCGTCTGATGATGCTGTCTAACGTCGACTTCAGGCCACTTATACCCTCACTTGTTCCAGAGATAGTACCCTTAATTGGTACCACCGACTAGTGTCACAAAAGAAGAGAACAAATACCCAGTAATTGAGTTTTCCAGACACACACTCATACCCCCTCTTTTCATTCCACCATCCCATCTACCTCAGAACTTTCTCTAAGAATTAATCTTAATCCCAGTGAACGGAATACTTTCATTACATTTAGGTTAAATAGATTTACATTTACCTCTACATTGGTTGAAAATGTTAAGAATATAATAAGTATGTACATCATTTCTCTCATCATTCACTCCCTACTCCATATGGAACTTGGGGCTACCTCTGCTTTTGGTTCTCTATAAGAAACTCGCATACAGCAGTCACCAACCTTCGCAATGGTGTTTCATGAAATCATCATTCTATATGCTGAGGTTGCCAGCCTTGTATGACTTGGACACTCACTAGCAGTTTTCACATAGTAATATTCACATGTCAATATATGCATATTATTTCCCGTGTTAATAATGTAAAATATAGAATTATAAATGTACAACTTAACCTAAAATTGTCTTTGGGATCACAGACTCCTGGCTCAGAGAAACAGTTAAGGCAACTTGTTTCAGATGCCTCTAGTCTGGGGAGTTACTTTACTATAAGTTCCCACTCTGTCTTCATGTTCAGATTCCTAGGATTCCGTTTTTCCGTGTTAATAAAGGTAGAGTTTTCCTGGGATATAAGTCCTCAAGATGCTCAAACAAGGTCCGGTCCGATAAATGGAATTCTGAACTTATTCTTTACTCTGGCTGTCTGGCTGGTCTCTTGACGAGTTAAATTTCACAGTGCTTTCACCCGACTAAAATGTCAGGTTATATTGCACTTTTCGTTGTTGTTTACTATTAGACCAGGCTCCAATCAGAAATGTTGTTATGTTTACATCTCCAATGCCGGCCAATAGTTACAATCATGCGTGGTTTGATTGGGTCTTTTAAAAAAATTTCCTCATAGGAAAATTCTGCGTGTTATTTAAAAGTTCACTTCCCAAATATGGAATTGGTATTTTCGTCGATTCGCGGTAATGATTGTACTACAAATCCCTACATTATCATAAATAATGTCTTCGTAACACGTCTGTCCGGAAGCTATTATAACATTCCGTCTTTCTGGTGCATGTCTGTAATATGTCCGCAGACGGTAAATTTATCTCCCCGTCCTTGTGCAAACACCGACCCTCGTTTAACTTTCTGGCCTGTGACTTTTCACGACAATAATTAGTAAATCACAATAGCCATACCTATAGACAGAGTTGGAGGGACAGACAATGATATCAATAAAAGAATACAAAAAGCAAGAGGAGCTTTCAATGCATTGGGAAACATATGGAGAACAAGAGAAATCAAGTCCAACACGAAAATAACAATCTTCAACTCAAATGTCAACAAAAACAACAACCAAAAAGCTACAGACTTTAAATAAACGGGTGCTTGCGTAGAATAGAAGGACTGAAATGGTATGACAAAGTCACAAATGTGGAATTGATGACAAGAACCAGACAAGTGCCAGTGGAACAAGAGTTGAGAAGAAGACGCTGGCGATGGATAGGACACACATTGAGGAAACATGTTGATAGCATTACAAGGCAGTCCTTGTTCTGGAATCCACAGGGAAAGAGAGGCAGAGGTAGACCAAAAACACATGGAGAAGAGAACTGGAAACAAGTGAAAATGATGAGGAAAACATGGAAAGAACTTGAGCAGATGGCACAGGACAGGAAGGCTTAGCATGTGGTTGTTGAAGGCCTCTGCTCATCAGGGAGCTAAAGGATATTGAATAGCTATATCGGCGCTAAATAAACTTTCTGGGCGTAGGTCGTGTTAATCCGTTGCGCTCAATGATTGATACACGAGAATTTTACCAACATAACTGTCGGTCAATATTGCATCACCTGTCTACTCTCTCAACAGGGATTGTCAGGTAAACAGACAAGACGAATTATTACGGAGATGTGCAAACAATGACTCTAAAATCACAATACTGCCGGAGAGGAAAAGAGAGCGAACCCTATTATGTGACAGTAAAACGGCCCTAAAACCTTTGGCCCGACATTATTCGGAATTCAACCTATGCCAGACGTCTGTAGAAAAATATAACCCGATACGGGGTGAGTTGTAACATACATTTTATCATTTTATATTTTACATTTGACATGCTTAACTTGCTGGTGGTTGCACAAAGTCATAAGAGGCTGGCAACCTCAGTATATGAAAATGATGGTCATGAACCACCACAGCAAAGGCTTGTAACTGCTTCATGCCCGTTATCTCACAGGGAACCAAAAGCAGAGGTAGCCCCAGACTCCAAGTTTAGCAGGGAGTGAATGATGATGACATCGTTTTTATTATATGGATATTTTAATTGATAAGTTTATGTGTGTATTTAAACATGTGTAAACAAGGCACAAGTCGTTTTCCGCTGTCCAGCAACATTTTTCCCCCATCAGATTTCATGAGTTAGCGATGATTTGTCATCCTGTCCATTGGGTTTATCATTGATGCCGAGGGAGGGTAAAATTACTGAGAAAAAAGTTAAAGGTTGGTGGAACGGACAGAGGGTAGGTGCCTGACTAGTGTCAGGAAACTAATATTTAGCAGAGACATTTGTTTCTTCTAAAGTTTGTAGTACAAGTTGATGATACCCGTTTGTGGTGCAAGTTGATGATACCAGTTCGTGGTACACGCTGGAGATTCCAGTGTGTGGTACAAGTTGATGATACCAGTTCGTGGTACAAGTTGGAGATTCCAGTGTGTGGTACAAGTTGATGATACCAGTTCGTAGTACACGCTGGTGATACCAGTGTGTGGTACAAGTTGATTATACCAGTGAGTGATACAAGTTGATGATACCAGTGTGTGGTACACGTTGATGATACCAGTTCGTTGTACACGTTGATGATACCAGTGTGTGGTACAAGTTGATGATACCAGTGTGTGGAACATGTTGATGATACCAGGGCGTGGTACAAGTTGGTGATACCAGTGTGTGGTACACGTTGATGATACCAGTTTGTTGTACACGTTGATGATACCAGAGTGTGGTACAAGTTGATGATACCAGTGTGTGGTACATGTTGATGATACCAGTGTGTGGTACAAGTTGGTGATACCAGTTCGTGGTACACGTTGATGATACCAGTGTGTGGTACAAGTTGATGATACCAGTGTGTGGTACATGTTGATGATACCAGTGTGTGGTACAAGTCAATGATACCAGTTCGTGGTACACGTTGATGATACCAGTGTATGGTACAAGTTGATCATACCAGGGTGTGGTACAAGTAGGAGATACCGTTCGTGGTACAATTTGGAGACACCAGTTCGTGGTACAAGTTGGAGATACCAGTGTGTGATTTCAGCTTGATATGAGTCTGTGAATCAATGGCTTTTGGTCTACGCTAGAAACCTGCCTCATTTTCTACATTGGAAGATCTGGAATATGCAGATGACATTGCACTACTAGCACATTCACATCAACACATCCAGGAAAAAACGGATTTTTTTAAGTTTAAGTTTTTTTTATTGTTTAAAGTCCGTTAATTTCCATTATGCAAATGTTTGAAACCGGATTTCTGGCACTCGAACTCCCTGTTACACTACCTTTGGTAAGAAGAAAGTGAAATCTAATGACTGTTTGATTCTTCATCAGATGTGATGACACCTGCTATTGAAGCTAAGCGAAGAGCTGCAATTGAATACACACATTCACCGAGTGCTGGAACCCTACAGATCCTGAAAGCTATGAGAAGCAAAGTCCAACAAATTGCTCGACGTTGGGCAAAGTGTGCCCGTTGTGAAAGTCACGGCACCATAAATGTTCTTATGTGCCCGTTGTGAAATGAGCACTGCGTTGAAATGAAGTAAATTATTTATTTTTGCTTAAAGCTTCTTACAAGTGGTTACTGGCTTGCCGCCAGAGATGATAAATCTTGGAGATTTTCTTCTTTCCCAGGTTCCTTATTACTCAATCGCAGGTCACACCAATTCAGTTTTAGATGTAGAGGAAAACTTCAAACTTATACAATGGAGTAATACGTGTAGTTTCCAATCAACAATTTATTAAACAGTTTTAGATGTAGAGGAAAACTTCAAACTTATACAATGGAGTAATACGTGTAGTTTCCAATCAACAATTTATTAAACAGTTTTAGATGTAGAGGAAAACTTCAAACTTATACAATGGAGTAATGCGTGTAGTTTCCAATCAACAATTTATTAAACAGTTTTAGATGTAGAGGAAAACGTCAAACTTATACAATGGAGTAATGCGTGTAGTTTCCAATCAACAATTTATTAAACAGTTTTAGATGTAGAGGAGAACTTCAAACTTATACAATGGAGTAATGCGTGTAGTTTCCAATCAACAATTTATTAAACAGTTTTAGATGTAGAGGAGAACTTCAAACTTATACAATGGAGTAATGCGTGTAGTTTCCAATCAACAATTTATTAAACAGTTTAACAGCAAAATCCAATGGCATCATACAATCATTCTCATTTGTTACACAAAATGGTGGTTTGTCTACCACTTTCCAGTACGTTTGTTCCTCATGTAAATTCGTACACCTTGATAAAAGATATCTACCTCAATGTATCTCTTTCCTGAGATCTCCTGCAACTATTTATATACTGAAGCTGGTACTTCAATCAGAAGTTTCATGTTGAAATCTTGTAAGTTAATTGTAATGTCTATTCGAGCTAGATTTTACATACCTTGTAATACAATTGTCGAAGGCGTATCTAACTAGATAGTTCTTGAGTATCTTTGAGTTTCTGTTAGCAATCTTCTAACAAAGTTGAAGGACTTCACAACCTAAAACAGCATGGTTCGCTGTACGTTTACTCTACGTAGTAATTTGCGATACTGTCCTAAACGTGTGTTCGTTTGTTTGTCTGATATGTTGCTGTTATACCCTGTTCAACCTGATAATTGGTTATAGTTGGGGTATATTGTGCAATTAGTTTCTTCGGTGCTAGCCGGTTGTTAGTCCTGAAAAGGACTGGTCCTGAAAAGGACCACTAGCTGACTGTCTGGATACCTCTTCGTTGCTAGTATGTGTATGGTGTCGTGGCGTGTTCATGGTGTTCATATCCTGCCTCCCTATCTGGCTTGTGTGGTTTTGTTTGCTTTTGCCCTCCTCGCTTCCGACTCCCGTGTCCTCCTCCCCTCCTGTATTTGTAATAGAGCCTTTTCTATTGATGCTGGGAGAAGTTTTTCTAATGTTTCCTCGATGACCTCTTCGCCTGATTGCTCGTTTGTTTTGGTCGCTCTTGTGTTTGATGTCATTTCCTCCACGGCACTTCGTTCCGCTTCGATTCTTTTGAGGATTTCTGAGTTTTCTTCTGTCAGCTTTGTCAGCTTCTTGACATCTGTTTCTATCTGCTGCTGAACTCTTTTCGTTTCTTCCAGCATTTCTTTAGTGCTCTGTAGATCAATTACGTCTTCACTGTCAATTTGTTTTCGGGAGTCTGCCTGCTTTTGTTCTCGCCCTGGAGTTTCCGTTTTATTTCTTTTACTTCCGCTTTCAGCTGATGTAACTGTTTTCTGTCAATCGTGCGCTGTTTGTCTGCAACATCCGCAGCCACTCTGTGTTTTGCCTCTTTGAAAGGGATGTTTCCTGAAACACAGGGCAGCCTCGGTAACTTGCCCCGTGGTTTCCGAGGCAGTTTGCACAGGTACGGTTTGTGTTCATAACTTTGTAGTTGTGGTCCTCCTTCGCCCTGTGGCAGTCGCCATATTGGTGGTTTCCCGCGCAATATCGGCAGACTGCGTCTCTCCTGCATGTTTTCTTGGTGTGTGAAAACTGCTGGCAGTTAGAGCACTGCATCACCGGAGGGATATAGGCTTCCGTCTTTTTTGTTGTTGTTTGGAGCGTCAGTCTCTCGGGTCTTGTCGATCCTTCAACCGTTACTATCATCAGATTAGTATCTTTCTTGGCCCAGGTTTTTAGCCTTTCGACCTGCGTGATTTTTAGATCTGCGTTTTCAGCCTGATTGCGTCTGTGGACCTCGCCTTCAGAACATCTGGTATCCACCCCTCTGATGACTAACTTCTTTGTTGTCTTGTACTTTTCCACCACCACTTTTATTTGGTGGGGCAACTGGACTTCTTTTGGACTAGATTCCAGTTCGGTCATCAGTGAAGTGGTTGTTGTAGTGCTGTTGAGCGAAAGCACGACTCCCTTTTCGTGCCTCCGTACTTTAGCAATACCTCCCCTTCCAGTTATCACCTCGAGGATGCCGATCACTTTGTCATCTGGTAGGGCCATGAGTGAGGCCTCACCTCCAGACATCTGGTAGGGCCCCGAGTGAGGCCTCACCTCCAGACATCTGGGTTATCTTTACGATCCTCTCTTGTATCGCATCTGTGTCGCCTTTCTTGCTAGCCTTTGTTCCCTCTTTCCTTCTCCGGTCCCGGTCAGGACTAGACTCATGCACCTGTTTGCCGTCGGAAGGAGCCTTTTCTTGATCCAGAGCTTTTGTGTAGTTGTCAGTTCTTGTATTGTCCTGACTAGGTCTAGTTCTTTGCTTCTCAGGGCTTTCATTGTCTTGGATGTCCGGAACCACTTCTAGTATAGCTTCTTGAAGAGAGAGCCTAGGACACTCGTCTCCGTCTTGGATTCTGCATAGTGCGTCTATGATGGTATCACCGATATCTTCTGTGTCTTCCTCTTGTAACTGTCTGTGCTGGAGAGCTGTCTCTTCCACCTTCTTCATAGTGTTTGCAGGTGGGTCGACTGTTCTCTCCGGCTGGCTGTTTTTGCTTTTGTTCAGCGCTGGTGGGCTGGTGTAAACCTTCCTCTTTTTGGCGTGTGGTTTATTGCGGACCATTTTGACTTTGATGCGATCTTTTCTCGAATAGTGGCGTCCTGAGAAGGACGTTGGTGTTGTTCGGTTGTCGTATCGGTTGTTGTCTCCGGGTGTACGGTTGATCGGTACTTTCCTAAACTGACGCTACCGTTCTTTTTATAGTCCTATACTAGTGCGGTGCCGTTGCTAGGCGATTCCCACCAAACATATTGACGTCACTAGTTGCCTAGTGAAACCGCTACCTTACTTACTTACTTAGTCGTTCCCCTTCTACCGTGAGGTGTAGAGGTTTGGAAGAGAGAGCGCCAGACCATTCTATCAGCTGTCTTCTTCCTGGCCTGGTTCCATTCTAGTCCTCGGTCCTTCAAAGATTGTCTAATGTTGTCCTCCCAGCGGACTCTGGGTCGTCCTGGAGGTCTGGATCCCTGGCTCTTTGTTTCCCATGCTTGTCGTGGTAGCCGATCTTCTCCCATTCTGCAGACATGGCCAAACCATCTTAGTTGGGACTGTTCTATTTGGGTCTGCAGCGGATGGGATTTTAGGCCTTGACGGATCGTCTGGTTGCGGACCATGTCTCTTCTTGTTACTTCAACCACTTTCCTCAGATACCTCATTTCTGAGGTTTGGATCTGGCTTTTGTGGGTTGTAGTCATTGCCCACGACTCGCATCCATATGTCAAGACTGGGACATAGGTGGAGCGGTATACAGCCATCTTCGTTTTCTTACCAACCTCTTTCTTGCTGAGGAATCCACGATTTATGGCCTGAAAAAGTCTCCCAGCCGCTGCTTTTCGAGTGGCCAACTCTTCTTTGATGCCTCCCTTTCGGTCTATAATAGCTCCGAGATATTTAAAGTGGTCGACCTGCTCCAGGACCTGTTCTCCCAACTTAATCTGATGTTTTCTTTCTTCTCGTGATATCACCATGGATTTTGTTTTAGAGCTGCTTATGACCATCCCTCTCTTCTCCAGCTCTTCCTTCCAGACTTGCAGGTTGGATTGGAGATGTGCCTCTGATTTAGCAATCAGGGCAACATCATCAGCAAATGCCAGCTCCGAAATATAGACCTGTCTCATCTTCCAGTACCCCACTGAATACTTTCTTGTTCTCTCCTTACATGCCTTGATGACATCGTCCATAAGGAGTATGAAGAGGTAAGGTGATAGGATATCACCTTGTCTTACACCAGTGGTGGTCCTGAACTCTTCTGACTTATGGTTTGCTGTCCTCACATAATTTCTGCAAGACTTGTAGAAGCTCTGTATAGCATGAATCAGAGGTGCTGGAATATTCTTCCTTGCCAAACAGTCCCAAAGTTTGCTCCAGGGGACCCTGTCAAACGCCTTTTCCAGATCTATGAAACAAAGATGGATCTCACTCTTATACTCAAGGGCCTTTTCACTCAGCTGTCTGAGTGTGAAGATTAGGTCTTGAGTACTTCGGTTTGCTCGGAATCCGCACTGGACCTCATCCAATTGTGGCTCAGCTAGGCGTCGGAGTCTCTGCTCTAGGATTCTAGAGTAGATTTTACCAGGGACACTGAGAAGGGATATGCCTCTATGGTTTCCACATTGTCGATTGTCACCCTTTTTGAAAATTGGTGTTATGATGGCAATCTCCCAATCCTTTGGTATGGTCTTGTTGCACCATGCTGCCTGTAGGACCTTTAAGAGTAATAGGTCGCCTGATGCTCCCATGTACTTAACCATTTCTGGTGTTATACCATCATGCCCTGCTGCTTTGCCCATCTTGATTTTCTCTAGTGCTGCCCTCAGTTCTTCCATCTTTATGTCATCTTCACCATCATTGGTTTTCTCTTCTGTGCTAGTGGTTATCATTTCTGATGCTTCACCATGCTCACCATCCAGGAGTTCTGAGAAATATTCTTTCCATCTTTCCATTACTTCCTTCGGGGCAGTAAGCAATTTGCCTTGCTTGTCCTTTATAAATTTGAGAGGGCATTGTTTTTCTTTCCTCATGTTCTTTAGGGTCTTATAGAACAATTTCTGGTTTTCTTGTGCATCTTTTTCTAGCTTTTCTCCAAATTCTTCCCAGGACTTCTGTTTTGCTGCTAGAACTTTGTTCTTTGCTTCTGTTCTGAGTGTCACATATTCTCTATATTTTTCCATTTGTCCTGTTGTGTTTTTAGCTCCTAAGTATTGTTTCCATGCCATTTTCTTCTCTCTTATTTTCTCTTTGACTTCCTCTGTCCACCAAGGTGTCCTCTTTCTCTGGTTCCCAAGTCGGACTTCACCGCATGCTTCTGCAGCAGCTGTCTTTATGATATCCTTGAATTTATTCCAGAGGGTTTCCAAGTCATCAGGTCGTTCTTCTGTGTTGCTCACTGCTGTAGCAATAAGCCCCTGATATCTGGTCTTAATTTCTGGCTCTCTCAGCTTGTAGGTCCTAATGCTCATTTCTCCTGCTCGTTTACTTGGTTTCTTGCGTGATGTTGGGCAGTTCCTAGGCTGAGCAACTCTTTCAGTTGTTCGTTTGATTGTTAGCAGGTAGTGATCACTTCCAATCTCTGGCCCCCTCCAGACTCTTGCATCTCGGACATATCTGAATGAGCTTCTCCGAACAATGGCATAGTCGATCACTGACTTCTCATTCTTGGTTGGTTCACATCTAGTGTATGCATGTATGCGCTTATGGGGGAACTTTGTGTTTGTAATGATCAGATTCTGCTCACTGCAGAATCTAAGGAGTCGCTTTCCATTGTCATTGAGAGTATCTTCTCCATATCTTCCGATAACTCCACCCCATCTAGCATGGTCATTTCCAACTCTGGCATTAAAATCTCCGAGCATAATAACTTCATCTAGGCAGTCATCCACTGTCCTTTGAAGCAGCTCGAAGAATTCCTCCTTGACCTCTGCTCTCTCATCCTCATTTGGCCCATACACTATGACCAGGTTGACTATGGTTTCTCCTTCTTTTAGTTTTACAACCATAATGCGCTCCGAGACAAAGTTCCATCCCTTGATACTATCTTTTTGATTTTGGGCCACAATGCAACCCACGCCCCCTTTAGCTCTTTCAGATATGGGTACACCACTGTAGAGCAACGTGTTGCCATCGAGATCCATGACTCCTTGTCCTTTTTTCTTCGTTTCCGTTATAGCCAGGATTTCTAGTTTTGCTTTCCTCATCTCTTCCACCAGCTCCTCTTCCTTCCCATTTATACTTCTTGTGTTCCAAGTTCCATAAGTCGTAGTCCGTAGTCCGTTCCAGCTCGTCGCCTTTAGAATCAGTCCGGTTTTCTCTCTTGTAGTTCGCGTAATCATGATTTAAAGCAAACAGGTGATTGGCCTGTTGTGCCTTTGCATGGTGGAGGGGCTGCCTCCTTACGGCCTCCATGCAGGCCGCCCTCCTCCTTTTTCATCCGGGCTTGGGACCGGCATAGGCGGAGTTGAAACCGCTACCTATTTATCATAATTATGTACATATATCAATTATGTGACGTCAAGGGTTACTAAGTTACTCCTGCCGTTTTGTTTGCACACGGCTTCAATGGCGTGGGTAAATCTACATATCATAATTATGTACATACTAATTAGAACTACGTCATCTCGTAGCTAGGTTAATTTGCGAATGTCCCTAAAGGAGATAATTAAAATGCCTCATGTTTCTTTAGTAGTTACAATGAGTGATCTTTTCTTATAATGATCCTTATATCTAATGCTAACGTGAGTTACTGGCGTTAGCGTAGGCCATCCGGTCACAAAAGGATTGGTTCAAGCTCAGCGAGAACTTCCAGACCCCAGCGAAAACAGGCAACACTAGATAAATGTACGACAGTATAAAGAAAAATCTTGGTCGTTCCCCCCCCCCCCCCCCCACCCCCCCCCCCCCCAAAAAAAAATAACTCGGCACCATTAAAAACCATCAGCGGGGAGAAATTAACCGATAAAGGTCAACAGAAGGAGAGGTGGGTAGAGCATTACTCTGAGCTTTACGCTAGAGGAAATGCCGTCACGCCTGCAGCTCTTGATGCTGTCAAATGTCTGCCATGGAGGAGCTGGATGCTGAACCAACATTGGAAAAACTGAGCAAGGCCATGGATAGCTTGGCCTCTGGCAAAGTACCAGACAGCGATGGGATTCTTCCCGATTTTAATCAAATGCTGTAAGAGCACACTATTACATCCTCTGTTTATGGTGTTGTGCCAGTGGTGGAAAGAGGCAACGATCCCTCAAGACATGCGAGATGCCAAGATTGTAACATTATATATATATATATATATATATATATATATATATATATATATATATATATATATATATATATATATATATATATATATTATATATATATATATATATATATATATATATATATATATATATATATATATATATATAAGTCTCTCAGACGTAAGTTATTGCAATAACTGCAGTGGCATCTCTCTTCTTAGTATTGTTGGTAAGGTTTTGGCCAGACTCATCTTAATGCCACTACACAAGTTAGTCGAGCGTATATATCCAGTGTCGCAGTTTGCATTCCGAGCTGGTAGATTAACAATAGACATGCTCTTCTCTCTCCGCCACCTTCAGGAAAAAACACGAGAGCAGAAAAGAACATTATATATATCGCTATTATAGACCTCACAAAGGCATTTGACCTGGTTAGCAATAGTGGACTCTTCAAAATCCTCCCGAAAATAGGCTGCCCCACTAAATTGCTGAAGGTGATAAAGTTATTCCATGAAGGCATGAAGGGAACAGTCCAATATGCTGGAAGCACATCACAGCCCTTTGACATACGCAGTGACGTCAAGCAAGGCAGCGTAAATTGTTATTGTTGAACAGAATTGACATCAAACCCATAGGTGCCCAGTCTCCCTCAGTATATCAGTGTCATTCTCTAACAGGCGATCATTAATTGTTCTCAGTATATCTCCCTTATCCATATCTAGTGTCCCCAGTGTGGGTGCTCTTGATGCTAGTCTGTCAGCTCTCTCATTACCACATACCCCTGCATGACCTTGACACTAGATCCACACCAGCTCCTGCAGATTCGAAGCTTCTATGGAAGTTTTCCATTCACGCCTTAGCCAACCATTTTGAACCTTCCGAAGCATGGATTGAGAGTCTGACACAATGGTTGCCTTTGTTAATGAAGTTTCAGTTAGTCACATTAAGGCTGCAGTAGCTGCCTCTACCTCAAGTCTCATGCTGGAAGTTGTTATCTTGTACACCCCGCTAAGTTCAGTGACGATTCTGCCCTTTACCCTAGCAGAGAAACCCCAACCGGATTTTTCACCATGGATCACAGACCCATCAGTACACACAATGGCATCATTATACCCGGCATTACCAAGTATCTGTTGATTAATTTCCACTCTGCTTTCCCATTGCCTCAAGTTCTACACTCTCTGCCAAGGCTGATGATGACTTTGTAATTAATCCAGTTCTCATCTGACTTACTCTACTCTTCCCCTTTGAATATATTTTCAGCTGCGTAAATCTGTCCAAATACCTGTTGTGTTGGAAATATTGTAAGTTGAACCCATAAATACACAGATTTCCTGCACCAAACATATGACAGGCCGACTTGGTCACAAACAACACATGCAATACATTTTGCTGACGTGTTATAAAACATTGTAATAGATGTTTACTCGTAATAATGAGTGTTACTTTAAGAGAATTTAATAAATAGTTTATGAAACACATTCAGCATGAAAAGAAACAAAATTAGAATTTTACCTTAGACTTGACGTGCAGGGATGATGATGGCGTATTGTTGGTAGGGTAGGTGGGTCAGGCGACAGGCGCATTTTAAATCTTTTATCTTTTTCTGTTACTGTCGGTGAAGCTTTCCAAACTGGACTGTTTCTGGCGATCTTGTAGAGGAAATGAATTTCTTCACCTATTTATTTTTTTCTTCGCTATTTTTTCTCTTAATTCTTACGTTTCTCAGTTTATTTTCCTCGCCCATTTTCTCAATAGTCAATTTCGCCACTGCACTATTTCTGGACGTAATGCATGTGACTCACTCAATCATCATATTATTAACAATCGTGGGGCATCTATAAATCCGGGGAAGTTAGTTGATTTCTCAACAACAACTAAAAAAACCACTGGGTCATTTATAATAACGCCCTCAGTCATAACTCACTATAGGAATACGCCCCTGAGGTGATAGCCTTCAGTCATAACTCACTATAAGAATACACCCCTGAGGTGATAGCCTTCAGTCATAACTCACTATAGGAATGCGCCCATGAGGTGATAGCCCTCAGTCATAACTCACTATAGGAATACGCCCCTGGGGTGATAGCCCTCAGTCATAACTGACTATAGGAATACGCCATTGGGGTGATAGCCCTCAGTCATAACTCACTATAGGAATACGCCCCTGAGATGATAGCCCTCAGTCATAACTCACTATAGGAATACGCCCCTGGGCGGATAGCCCTCAGTCATAACTCACTATAGGAATGCGCCCCGGGGGGTGATAGCCCTCAGTCATAACTCACTATATTAATACGCCCCTTATGTGATAGCCCTCAGTCATAACTCACTATAGGAATACGCCCCTGGGGTGATAGCCCTCAGTCATAACTCACTATAGGAATGCGCCCCTGAGGTGATAGCCTTCAGCTTCATTTTTCCTGATGTTCTATTCGGCGTGTTCGTTTCTCTTATGCTTGTTTTAGCCAATCTAAGGTGGCACCTCAGGAAGCATCGCCACTTGGTGCGATCAGCAGATACATCCTCCAGGCTGTTGGATTTATGTCCGAAGCTTTCATAGATCTCTTGTACACATTTTTTAACCTCAGTTGCCATGCCAGTCTGTTTCTTGTATGAGAAAAAGTTTAATGTTAGGCACGACCAGATATTCAAATCACGGATAGCTATTTTTAAAAATGTTTGTCTAGAAGACCCCCCACCTCCCCCCCCCCTTTTTTCCCCCCGACAGTGATAGTGACGTGACATAGTCTTCGTGTTGGACCTTGTTAAATAGAAGACCATTCTTGTTCCCAGGAAAATAACACGATAATTAAACAGACAGAGAAACTACAACACGTAAAAGTTGCAACATCATTCACATGAAAACAAACCGACAGCACATTTGGATTAGTTCTCGATGTCAAACATGGTCAATATTTAAAACATATGAGGTGGAGAATAGGGTCACACAATCTGAGGTTATGAGATATGAAAAGCTGGATGATGTCGCCACAGAAGCTGCTGAGATACAATGAAATCAAGAACAAACGAACGAACGAAATCTTTATTTCATCAGGGTAAAGAAATAGGCATAATTGCCTTTTTACATTTCTGCCCTGCAAGACAATTTTCAGCGTTGTACAAATTAAAATAAAAATATTAACAACTTCAGACAGGATTAATTAATATTATCATCACAACCAGAAACTGAGCATACACAACTACATTTACTCATAGTCATTCACGCACATAGAGAGAGGGATAGAGAGAGAGAGAGAAAGAGAGAGAAAGAGAGAGAGAGAGAGAGAGAGAGAGAGAGAGAGAGAGAGAGAGGTCAAGCAATAAAGCTACTTAATATTAAAAATTCAATTGAAAATTGAAAATATTACAATTACAGTTAAATGCTCATGGAAACGTAAAAATAACAAACATAATTGTCGTTAAATGTGTGTACAAGATTTCATGACATGTGAGTGCAGATGTCTTTTGAATGAGATGTAATTATCAGTTTTGACAGAGTTGGGTAGGGAATTCCATGCTAAAGCACCTGCATAACTAAAACAACTTCGGAAGAGGTCAGTTCGAGGTTTTGCAAGGTCCAAAAGTAGGTCGCCACGTATAAAATATGAGCAGTACTTATAGCGAAAGAACATTTGCAAGTATGAAGGCGTTCTGCCGTGTAAAATTTGATGCACAAATAGGAGATCTTGGAAGAAGATGAATTTTTTAAGAGGAAGAACATTCACCTGTGAAAATAGCTGAGCACTGGGAATGTTATCATTCAGGCAAACATGTTGTAGCGCCCTTTTATGTAGGGATTCTAGGCGTTTCAAAAACGACAAGCCACATCGACTCCAGATATTTGAGCAATAAGAAAGGTGACTTTGAATATGTGCATAATAGAATATAAGTCTAAAGTGCGGACATAAAAATTGTTTGATTTTTGAGAGTTGAAACAATTTTTGTGAGATCTTGTTTGCGATGAAATAGACATGTTACTTCCAGCTTAGAGACTGGTCAATGACCACACCCAACAGGCTGTGGTCCGTAACTTGCTTAATAAGTTCTCCGTCTAGAGATAAAGATAACGTATTTGGTTGACAGTGCAGAATCTTTTGGCGGGTTGAGATAATCAAAGACTGAGTTTTGTTTTTATTAATGGACATACTATTAATAGTGCACCAAGCTTGTACAATGTCCAGGTGATGCTGTAAAAGAGACTCAACAGTGTTAATGTCTGTGCCAGCTACTGTTACTGTGGTAACATCAGCAAACATAAGACAATCGTCATGTGGCAATGACAAAGGCAGGTCATTGATGAAGATGCTGAAGAGTAAGGGTCCTAGTATCGAGCCCTGCGGGACACCCATTGTAGTGGTGTATGATTTAGAGAGCACATTATTGTATAAGACTCGTTGTGTTCTGTTTTCAAGGAATGATTTTATTAATGTCAAGCTTATGTAGAGGTCAACAGGCATTATGTACACAGTTGGACAGAAAATAACATATTGTTGTCGTTGGCTGTATGGTTTACAACATATTTTCCGTACGTGCTCTACAATTTTGATGTCGTGCTCGAGTTCATGTGAACCCGCCCCTATTATGTAGACTCTAGAGTCAAGACGGCCAGGTTAAAAATAAAGGGTGTAATGCGTTTTATTGGGAAAAATGACGAAGAATCTATTCTACGTTGCGGGCACAAGACCTTTGTCAGGAACAAACGACCAAAAACAGAAGGGAAGATGATAACTAACTGAAATAAATGAAAAAAAAAAAAAAGATAGAACTTCACACCCAAACAGCAGTATTAGTTGTGAAATTACTTTTGTAAAAATTCGAATGTTGACATTTGTGCCAGTCATGATGTTTAAATTGTTGGTTATTGTCACAGAGAGTTTATTGATCATAAATTGCCTATATCCTCTTCTTTTTCTTTCACCCGTATCCTCTATTTTATTATCACCCTTTACCTTTTTCCTGTATTTTTCGCATCCATTCGTTTGCGAAACATATTTTCTTCCCCATTCTAAACTTTACCGTTTTCTTTCTCATACTGGTAAACGCATTTATGATATATAGTGTCAGAGAGAGAGCGTTAAAATGCATTCTATTGCATTAGGTGTTATTGGACGAAACTGAATATATTCGTCTGGTCAGACATAGGAGCAGACATATGTCTACAGCATTCCCTGCACCAGACGAAATACACTGTGAATATTTGCTTTCGCCAGACCTATAGGCGACAAATTTGTCTGCATTTTCACCTGCCACAACGAGTTGCATCGGCTGAGCGCTTAGGTGAGGCGCGATAGCCGACATCTCCTCGGCGCAGTTTGAGACATTTGTCTGGAAATCCCAGCTGACAAGGCACTTACTGTTGGCCTGGTCAGCGTGAGGTGTGAAAACGCACGAGTGTCAGTTCATTGTAGTCTTCTAGTTGATGTAAGGTGTTTTAGACGGAAAGGGGAGATTATTTCGTTTGGCGACATAAAGTTGGGACCCCTTTGTCTGGTAATAGATATAACCAGAATGTTAAACGTTATTTTCATTCAGTCCTCAAAATTCGCAGTAGACAGGTTGTTCGTGAATAGAATAAGCTGTATAGCGAAGCCCTAGTTTGTTCGGAAATTTACCGAGCTCTAGACTTCAAATAAATATATCAGCGTATAATTCTAAAGTGTGCGATTACCTGTAGTTCTGTGTGTTGAGGTATATATTATAATAATTATCTAATATTTTGTGAAGTGTTTAAAGTGATAATCACTTATTTCATATTTCACTAGTTAGATTTGGTGCAGAGTGCTTAATTTTATAGTCTATATTATTTTCTAGTGACGTGTTTCAGTGGAAAGCAGAATAAATTATAATTTCTAGCTTAAACAACAATGTAGCTATAACGAACTAAATAATCAGACGGGAACAATTTTTTCTAAACTAACTTATAAATGCTAGATGCCTCATGAGTGTTGACGGAATACGTAGGTATTCCTAATTCATGTTGATTGATTTTTTATATATAACTTATTTCACGGGAAAGTTTTAAATGATAAGTCAAGCTGTACGCTTGCATTTTAAAAACGTAAGTTATATTGAGTACATAATATGTAACATATTTCATATGTCTTTTTTCATTATTCAGTGAATACTGGAGAAACCCAAACTTTGCCGGCGTTTTGTACAGAGACATACCTAATAAATGCTTATACTGGGCCTTTCAGCCAGTGCATATTTCTACACTAACTCTAATGTACATGCTGCCTTGTGGCGAGAACAATTACAGAAATCTAAAACATTAACTTTTCGACATTGTTGACAAGTGTGTGGTGAACCAAGATTATTTGTTGAGAGAAGTTGTCCACCAATCATCTTCCTAATTAAGGGAAACCTCGTGTTCTGACATTGTGTGCTCGTTTAAGCCTAATTCTTACCTCGTGAGTCAAGTGACACTAACTTTAGTCTGAAATAACTATCGCATGAAGCAGACGCTCCCCGGATCCATTTTGATGAAACCAACAAACAAATCTGCAGAGCTGGGATCCGCTTCATTTAACGACAGTAACAGATAAAAAGTGTGTGAGTGTCCCAAAGTTTGCGCCAGACGGCGAACCACAGCACGATTGTAAGTATATCAGGGCCCTGATGAAAGAACCGAGTGAAAGTAGACTGAAGGATGTTCTTTGTTTGAGTCACCCACGTTGCAACTTCCTTTATGCAAGTTATTGCTAACAATATTTACCCTTAGAATAAAGCAGAGTATCAAGTCTGTCCATACCTTAAAAGGGGGAAACCATAGACTCACTTATATGTATCTGAAACTCTTTGGGGTTATCACTTCCTTCTACCGGGACTGTGAGCTATATATATATATATCCAGGAGAGGACCATACAAACGGGTCTATCACTATTGTAGCATTCCTTGATTTTTATGACTATGTGTATGCTTTTGATGTATTTTATATGTTGTGATGTAAGTTTACTATGATAATTAAACTATACCTACATGTATTTCAGTGTGGTGGTCAGTTCGTTCCCATAATATATATATAATCATTGTTATAGCTGTTCCCACGTCTGTGTGTCTAACTGTCGTCACTTGTATGTGCGTCACGTGAGTGGATAGATATATATTAATATACCTATTTTTTATAGACTGTCTGACTCCTTTGGATCTGTTGTAGAAGATAGGCGGAAAGAGAGAGAGAGAGATATTCTCGATTTCCGGGACAGCCTCTATAATTTTCTACCATCTCACTCGTGGAACTCTATTTCTATTATCACATCTCACTGTGGCTATCACTCATTCTAACCTATTCAGAAGGGACCAACCCAAGTCTTAATTTCCCTATCAAAAATCTACGACAGAATGGTGGCTCGTTTTTCCGGGAATTGAACTCTAGTCCTGAGCAAATACGAATATCAGCTCGTTTGCAGGATTAATTTTCTTTATTCTGATATAGAGTAAGAGTGTGATGTCTTGTGAGTTTTGTACTTTTTAAAAATAATTTATCCCCTAGACGTATCGATCTGTTTATGGGCGTGCTGGCCACACAATTAATAATTGTTTTTTTCCACAGCATTTTTGAATAATATACATTTGAGTTACAGGTTGATTTTGTCAGAATATATGTTAACTGATGATTTTGTAATACTAAACGCTGGTAAAGTTTGTGAGTGTATAACATTCACAGGGTTCTGAAGCAGGAAGGTGTTTGAACTAAGTTAAGGAGTGCGTTCAGACAATTACGTTCTGTAAAATGCCTCCCTTACCCTAACTGTCTTCAGGGGTGAACGTGATAGTGGATTTTAAAATTAAGGGGATTTTTTTGTCTTCCTTAAAATTTTTGCTATAATTATTTTGTTTCCACTGTAGAAACTTATTTTTCAGTGAGTAATCTTAACTACCATTTATTTGGCGTAGTCGTCTGCATTAGGTGCTTTATTGCCGATTAATAGCAGCGATAGTTAAGAACTATATTTTTGAAGGAGGTATCCCAGGTTAAAGTATATCATCTTTTGTTTTGGTATTTTCTCTTAAGTGGTAGGAACCAGTGCATTCTTTTCCCTATTTCTTTCTTGATTAAGTCTCAGCCACTGATTTACTATGGCAGAAAGGGCGAAGCTTAGGCAACTCCTCAGGGACGAGGCAAGAGAAGAAGGTTTGGAAGGCGAAGAAGCGAAAGCTTTTGTCAGAGACGAACTTGAGAGATATGACGCGGAGAGTAAGGCAGCTGAAGCTAAAGAGGAAAAAGAAGAAGCTAGGAGGAAGGAGGAAGCAAACCGCCTATTACAGCAGAAGAAGATGGATGAGGAAATGGAAATCCGAAGGGCGAACGAAAGAGAGAAGGAGAGACAGCATGAGGAGATATAGAAGGAGAGGGAGAGACAGCATGAGTTGGCTCTTAAAACTCTAGAATTGCAAAGTAGTGATGCTGCCTCTACCTCCAGCAATGGAGAGTCTTCTCCTCATTCTTCCTTAACTGATCCTTCTAACACTCAATCTTTTCCCCTCACCGCTATGTCTTTCGCTCTAGAATCTTTCCCTTGTCCTAATGAGAAGATTGACACATATCTAGAATAATTTGAGAAAATTGCAACTCTGAATGGGTTAGAGAGGTCGCGTTGGAATATGAAGCTTTCCCAGGCTTTGAAAAGCAGTGCGTATGTTGTTTACGCCAAACTGGAAAGCAGCCAACAAGACAACTATGATGTGTCGAAGAAAGCCATACTTGAGCGCTTCGAAATGAATGCTCGGAAATTTTTGCAACTGTTTCGCAACAGCAGGAAGGAGAGCTCTGAAACTTTTCAACAGTTCTCATCTCGTCTAAAGGGATATTTGACAAAGTGCCTTGAGCTTTCACAGCTCCCCTCTACCTATGAAGGTCTGGAGGAATTTGTTTTAACACAACAAATAAAGAACACTTTGTCTGCAGATACCCGGAGATTTCTAGCTGAGCAAGGTGCAGAAAAGCTTGAAGACATCTTAGAAAAGTCTGAGCGATATCACAATGCGCTGGCTGAACTTCCGGCCACAAAATGGAAACCGACAGAAGAGCATTTTCGAAAGAATAATCTAGACCAATCTTCTCATGCCTCAAATCAGAATAACCACAGAGAAACTGGACCTCAAAACCCCCCTCCTGAAAAATCCAAGTTATACAAAAACAAGTACCCCAACCACAGTAAACTGTCTGATCAACCCGACCGTCCTTCATGGCAGCACGGCCAGAAAGGTCAATGTGGCAAAGGAAGAACCCCTGCGCACGGGACTAAGGATCAGAGTGAGCACACCGAGCCTAAACGCATCGGATGCTTATTAAATGTCTCGCAAGGCGGAATTATTGACAGTGATTCCCAACCTGTTGGGGATACACCCTCAACGCGAGGTACTGTTATTTTGAACGGTTCTCAAACTTCTTGTTTATTTGACATGGGGCTTTCTTATGATTGCATTGTCGCCAGAAACCTGGTTAAACCCGGTCAAGAGACAGGAGAGACCGTCCAACTTTGTGGAGTTCGTAAGAGTGATGCACCTACAGCGCTTCCCATCGCATTGGTGGAGATCCACTCTGATTTTGTCAAAGGCGTGATCAAAGCGGCTGTTATGGATGACCCCATCTACCCAGTCATACTTGGCGGTAGATACGTGTGTATTGGGAAACCGGAAGAGCCGATTGTGGCAGCAGTAACTACAAGAGGGCAAACCAAGAAGGAACGGGAGCCTGCGCCTAATTTGTTAGCTATGGAACTTAATTAAAGAAGCGCAACAAAAGGATTTTACTTTGGCACCCTGCTTTAGGAAACTGCCCATGGCTAAGGAACCCAGACAGCACGGGGACATTTTTTCTAAGGATGGCGTACTTTATCGCAGAACGGGCAAGCCTGACCAAGGTTACAACCAGCTCCTAGTACCGAAACAGTACAGAAGCCAAATCCTAGAAATGGGGCACTCTCTTCCCTTTAGCGGACATATGGGACAGAACGCCACAAACCAACGGATAACCACTCATTATTGGTGGCCAGGAGTAAATACTGATATTATGAGATATGGCAAATCCTGTGCCCAGTGCCAACGTGTGCCACCCAAGCAACGGGCACCCCCAGTCTCGTTGGGTGAAATGCCATTAGTGGGTACACCATTCGAACGGGTTGTGATCGACATTTTAGGACCCTTAGAAAGGACTAAAAGAAGGAACAGGTTTATCCTGACCTTAGTCGACATATACTCTTTATGGGCAGAAGCTATCCCGCTAACATGCGCAGATGCCAAGCATGTCGCAGAAGCCCTCGTGCAGATTTTCACTCGGTTGGGATTCCCTCAGCAAGTGTTGATGGATAACGGAACCCCATACCGAAACCTGTTGATGGATGAGATCGTGAAGATCTTGAGGACCCAACACATCTACACAAAGCCATATACTCCGGCCGGAAATGGGCTCGTGGAACGTGTTAACGGAAACCTCAACATGATGTTAAGTAGACTGGCACAAGTGAAACCTGAAGATTGGGATTGTTGCATTCCGGTAGCTTTATTTGGCTACAGAGAATCTCCTCATACTTCTACAGGATTTCCGCCAGCTACGCTTTTATTCGGCAGACCTATTAAGGGCCCGCTTGAAGCCTTACTTTGGTCGCTGACAGACCAGAAGGCTGATGAGACAGTCGTCTCAGCAAGTAAATACGTATCGGAGTTAAAGGAAAGGTTGAAACTAGGATGGGGCCTAGCAACGAAAAACTTTAAGCGAGCACGCACAAAGCACGCTAACCGATACAGGAAAGTCGCGAAAGAGAGAGAACTGGAAGCAGGAGAGAAAGTTTTGGTGTTACTCCCTACCGGAAACAACCAACTGAGGATCAGATGGCAAGGGCCGTTTACCGTCCTGAAAAAGATTTCTAAGGCTAACTACCAGATCTCTATTCAAGGAAAGGAAAAGGTTTTCCACTTATATCTGCTAAAGAAATTCGTGGAAAGACCAGTGCCAACCTCCGACCATCTCCTGACGATCGCCAAAACTGACGAAGATGACGGTAGTGGCAGGGAAATTCCACTGCAATCACACGAAATCTTTCAAAAATGTCAGAAGCGGCGACGCTCTTTCAAGCGCGCATGGGAGACATTCCAGAGAAAGGAAACTTTGGGAGTAGACTTGAGTAGGAATTGGAGAGAGATGGAGGGGTGAGATGAGATGGAAGAGGTCAGACACCCTGAAGCTACGGATATATGAAATTTAATTCCATAACGTAGACATGGAGTGATTCCATATCTTAAAGGGGGGACGTTCTGTCACAGAGAGTTTATTGATCATAAATTGCCTATATCTTCTTCTTTTTCTTTCACCCGTATCCTCTATTTTATTATCACCCTTTTCCTGTATTTTTCGCATCCATTCGTTTGCGAAACATATTTTCTTCCCCATTCTCAACTTTACCGTTTTCTTTCTCATACTGGTAAACGCATTTATGATATATAGTGTCAGAGAGAGAGCGTTAAAATGCATTCTATTGCATTAGGTGTCATTGGACGAAACAGTGAATATATTCGTCTGGCCAGACATAGGAGCAGACATATGTCTACAGCATTCCCTGCACCAGACGGAATACACTGTGAATATTCGCTTTCGCCAGACCTATAGGCGACAAATTTGTCTGCATTTTCACCTGCCACAACGAGTTGCATCGGCTGAGCGCTTAGGTGAGACGCGATAGCCGACATCTCCTCGGCGCAGTTTGGGACATTTGTCTGGAAATCCCAGCTGACAAGGCACTTACTGTTGGCCTGGTCAGCGTGAGGTGTGAAAACGCACGAGTGTCAGTTCATGGTAGTCTTCTAGTTGATTGTCGTAGATTTTAGATAGGAGAATTAAGACTAGCGGTTGGTCCCTTCTGAATAGGTTGGAATAGGTGATAGACTCAGTGAGAGTTAGTGAAAGGTAATAGAATTTCCACACACGTGAGGTGATAGATTTTGATATAGTGGCTGTCTCTGAAAGCGAAAAGAATTCTTCTCTCTCTCACCTATCTTCTACAACAGTTGTTACAGCGTCAGACAGACTACACCAATATACATATTACGTATATTTCTATCACTCACAGGCACGCACATACACGTGACGACAGGTAAACACACAGACATGGGAAAACTATAACAATGATACATATATATCTAGAACGAGCTGACCAAACACTATTATTAAGTTTAAGAGCGATTTTAATATCAGGAAAAAATCGGCTCACAACATCAAAGAAAGTACATCAAGGAAAATACATATACACATAGTCATAAAAATTCAAGGAAATGTTGCAAGGATGATAGCCCCGTTATAGTGTTAACTCTAGGTTTAGCCCGGCCCCGTTAAGAGAACAGATGATGGCGCCCGAGTCACAGATACATAGGGTTTGAGTCTAAGAGTTTTCTTTTGTTTTATCTCGTAATTATATGCACAGAGTTTGAAAAAAAAATCTGATTTAACCTAAGACAAAAACACAAGAACTCTAGCCTTAGCAACAAATTATGCAGATTGAAAAAAAACAAATAGGACAGCAACAGGGTGTCAAAGATATAATAGTGAAAATATCACTCAAACCAGCGTACACTCATTCATTCCGCCATGGCCTCTCATACAGGTACTCACGACTTTGCTCGCTGCCTCTTGGAACACACTGATTTTAGATTTTCGCACAGACTCAAAAAAATGCAGTCTTCTGCCAAGAAGTCCCCAGTTCCAAAAGACGTATTTAACTCGGAGTCTCCGGGAACGACTACTTGGGTGTGCAAATTTGTTCAAATGTCTGATTAAGTCACCTAACAGTTATTCCAGGCGCGGGAGTTAGCAGAGCACAGTGTCAATAGCGTAGGTTTCTAGAAATGATGAATGTCAGGTCGGTGCCTTCCCTCAGTATAGGATTCACTTTAGTCACACCACAGATTTGTCCACAAAAAATATATATATATAGTCGGGAAATGTTAGTTAATACGTGAAGTATTTCGCGCCACCAGGCAGAAAGATTACGTAGAGTTTTTTTCTAGAAGAAATTAAGATCTGGCTCCAAGGTCCAGTATTTATCATTACAGTCTTTGAAAACCCGTTATTGGGATATAGTATTTCTGGCTAACTCGGGTTGCATATGCACTGTTTAGACCAGTGGTACTTAAGAAACCCACGTGGTTCAAAATAAGGACTGTCTATTTCTTCACAAGTATGGAAACTACTACTAGGTGCTGGTAAAGTTAGGGTCACCCCAAAACTTTCACTGTGTGGAGGAAAAAATAACACATATAATATAATAAACAGAATCTGTACTGGTTATAACTTACATTTAAACTTGCAAGCAGAGAGCTTTGCTTATCATTTAAACTTCCCGTGACGTAAGTTATATTTAAAAATCAGCAATCCTCATGAATTAGGAACACGTGCGTATTCCGTCACCATTCATGAGGCTCGATTCTAGAGTTTATACGTTAGTTTAGAAAAATACACTCGACTGAGTATTAGCAGTTAAATTAAATTCATAAATAGCTACAATTGCCGTTATAAGCTAGAAATTTTAATTTTATTCTGCTTTCCACTGAATGCTTCCCTAGAAAATATAATAGCCTACCACTTTATTTCTCTTCTGCGCTAAAGAAATAGATTAAAATGAATTAAGCGATTAAACACTTTAACACTCACAAAATCTATATATCTATCATATTAATTACCTCAACCACAGAATTACAGGTAGTCGCACAACTTAAGAATAAAAATGCTGAAAATATTTCTGGAAGTCTAGAAGTTCGACAAATTGCCGAAACAAACTGAGATCTTCGCTAACAGCTATTCTGTTTACGAGCAACCTATCTACTGTGAGTCTATGAGCGAGAATGAAATTAAAGTTTCAAACTTGGCCAATATCTTTAAAATCGGACACAGGATCCTAATCTTATTTCGCCAAGCGAAATAGTCTCCCCTGTCCGTATAACACCTTCGTCCGCTTATCGCGTGACGTAACAGCCATCAGTGGCCGAGGGCTTGCATGAGTTGCAAATCTCAGACCACCGTCTGCAGTGCGGAGTGGATTTTCACGCTAAGCCGGGTTTTTCCTGACGAAAAACCTCATGCGTTTACTGAAATGCAGACTCTCTGTCTACTTTCCATGTCCCTCGGGTGAATTTTCACGCCCCAGGCCAGAGACCCTCAGACGAATGTCTAGCGAATGCTGTAAATTCACGCCTATCGTCCGACCAGCGCGACTGACATGTACGCAATACCACCCAGGTGCGATTCTCAGTTTTAGAGAAAGGAAAACAGGTAAAGTTTGCGAATATATGAAAATAATATTCGCAAAACGAATGGATGAAAAATATACAGGAAAAATGAAATACAGAGATAATAAAAGAGAGAAATCGGGTGAAAGAATAGGAAGAAGATGTAGGAAATTAAATGAATATAAACCCTACGTGACAGAGCCTCCCCCCTTTAAGATATGGAAGCACTCCATGTCTACGTTATGGAGTTTAATTTCCTATAACCGTAGCTTCGGGGTGTCTGTCTTCTTCCCTCTCCTCTTCCCCCTCCATCTCTGTCCAATTCCTACTCAAGTCCACTCCTCAAAGTTTCCTTCCCCTGGAATGTCTCATATGCGCGCTTGAAAGAGCGTCGCCGCTTCTGACATTTTTGAAAGATTTCCTGTGATAGCGGTGGAATATTCCTGCCACTATCGTCATCTTCGTCAGTTTTGGCGATCGTCAGGAGATGGTCGGAGGTTGGCACTGGTTTTTTCCAAGTATCTCTTTAAGAGATTTAAATGGAAAACCTTCTCCTTTCCTTCAATAGAGATCTGGTAGTTAGCCTTAGAAATCTTTTTCAGGACGGTAAACGGCCCTTGCCATCCGATCTTCAGTTGGTTGTTCTCGGTAGGGAGCAACACCAAAACTTTCTCTCCTGCTTCCAGTTCTCTCTCTTCCGCGACTTTCCTGTATCGGTTAGCGTGCTTGGTGCGTGCTCGCTTAAAGTTAGTCGTTGCTAGGTCCCACCCCAGTTTCAACCGTTCCTTTAAAACCGACACATATTTACTGGCTGAGACAACTGTCTCATCAGCCTTCTCGTCTGTCAGAGACTGAAGTAAGGCTTCAAGCGGGCCCTTAATGGGTCTGCCGAATAAGAGTGTAGCTGGCGGAAATCCTGTGGAAGTATGAGGAGATTCTCTGTAGCCAAATAATGCTGCAGGAATACAGAGATCCCAATCTTCAGGTTTCACTTGTGCCAGCTTACTTAGCATCATGGTGAGGTTTCCATTAGCACGTTCCACGAGCCCATTTCCGGCCGGAGTATATGGCTTAGTGTGGATGTGCTGGGTCCTCAAGATCTTAACGATCTCATCCATCAACAGGTTTCGGTATGGAGATCCATTATCCGTCAACACTTGCTGAGGGAATCCCAACCGAGTGAAAATCTGCACGAGGGCTTCTGCGACATGCTTGGCATCTGCGCATGTTAGCGGGATAGCTTCTGCCCATAAAGAGTATATGTCGACTAAGGTCAGGATAAACCTGTTCCTTCTTTTAGTCCTTTCTAAGGGTCCTAAAATGTCGATCACAACCCGTTCGAATGGTGTACCCACTATTGGCATTTCACCCAACGAGACTGGGGGTGCCCGTTGCTTGGGTGGCACACGTTGGCACTGGGCACAGGATTTGACATATCTGATAATATCAGTATTTACTCCTGGCCACCAATAATGAGTGGTTATACGTTGGTTTGTGGCGTTCTGTCCCATATGTCCGCTAAAGGGAAGAGAGTGCCCCATTTCTAGGATTTGGCTTCTGTACTGTTTCGGTACTAGGAGCTGGTTGTAACCTTGGTCAGGCTTGCCCGTTCTCCGATAAAGTACGCCATCCTCAGAAAAAATGTCCCCGTGCTGTTTTGGTTCCTTCGCCATGGGCAGTTTCCTAAAGCAGGGTGCCAAGGTAGGGTCCTTGTATTGCGCTTCTTTAAGTTCCATAGGTAACAAATTTGGCGCAGGCTCCCGTTCCTTCTTGGTTTGCCCTCTTATAGTTACTGCTGCCACAATCGGCTCTTCCGGTTTCCCAATACACACGTATCTCCCGCCAAGTATGACTGGGTAGATGGGATCATCCATAACAGCCGCTTTGATCACACCTCTGACAAAGTCAGAGTGTATCTCCACCAATGCGATGGGAAGCGCTGTAGGTGCATCACTCTTACGAACTCCACAAAGTTGGACGGTCTCTGCTGTCTCTTGACCGGGTTTGACCAGGTTTCTGGCAACAATGCAATCGTAAGAAAGCCCCGTGTCAAATAAGCAAGAAGTTTGAGAACCGTTCAAAGTAACAGTACCTCGCGTTGAGGGTCTATCCCCAACAGGTTGGGAATCACTGTCAATAATTCCGCCTTGCGAGACTGTCAATAAGCATCCGATGCGTTTTGGCTCGGTGTGCTCGGTCTGATCATATGTCCCGTGCTCGGGGGTTCTCCCTTTGCCACCTTGTCCTTTCTGGCTACGCTGCCATGTAGGGCGGTCGGGTTGATCGGATTGTTTGGGGTGGTTGGGGTACTTGTTCTTGTAGAACTTGGATTTTTCAGGAGGGGGGTTTTGAGGTCCAGTTTCTCTGTGGTTATTTTGGTTAGAAGCCTGAGAAGATTGCTCTAGGTTATGTTTTCGAAAATGCTCCTCTGTCGGTTTCCGTTTTGTGGCCGGTAGTTCAGCCAGCGCATTGTGATAACGCTCAGACTTTTCCAAAATGTCTTCAAGTTTTTCTGCCCCCTGCTCAGCGAGAAATCTCCGGGTATCAGCAGACAAAGTGTTCTTTATTTGTTCAGTTAGAACAACTTCCTCAAGACCTTCATAGGTAGAGGGGAGATGTGAGAGCTCTAGGCACTTTGTCAGATAACCCTTCAAACGAGACGAGAACTGCTGAAAAGTTTCAGAATTCTCTTTCCGGCTGTTGCGAAACAGTTGCAAAAATTTGCGAGCGTTCATTTCAAAGCGCTCCAGTAACGCTTTCTTCAACAGATCGTAGTTGTCTTGTTGGCTGCTTTCCAGTTTGGCGTAAACATCATACGCAGAACTTTTCAAAGCCTGGGAAAGCTTCATGTTCCAACGCGACCTCTCTAAACCGTACAGAGTTGCAATTTTCTCAAATTTTTCTAGCCAAGTGTCAATCTTCTCATTTGGACAAGGGAAAGATTCTAGCGGAAAAGACATAGCAGTGAGATGGGTGGATTGAGTGTTAGAAGGATCAGTTAAGGAAGAATGAGGAGAAGACTCTCCATTGCTGGAGGTAGAGGCAGCACCACGACTTTGAAGTTCTAGAGATTTAAGAGCCAACTCATGTTGTCTCTCCTTCTCTCTTTCCTCTCTCTCCTCTCTCTCCTTCTCATGCTGTCTCTCCTTCTCACGTTCCTCCTGCTGCATCCTGCGGATTTCCATTTCCTCATCCATCTTCTTCTGCTGTAAATCTGCGGCTGCTTTTTCCTTAGCTTCCGCTGCTTTCCTCTCCGCATCATATCTCTCAAGTTCGTCTCTGACAAATGCTTTCGCTTCTTCTCCTTCCAGTCCCTCCTCTCTCGCTTCGTCCCTGAGAAGTTGTCTAAGCTTTGCCCTCTCGGCCATATTATGTCAGTGACTGAGACTAGTGGAGAACGAAAATAGGAAAAAGGATACACTGGTTCCTACCACTTACGAGAAAAAAAATTACCAAAAATCAAAAGATGATATCCTTAACCCTGGGATACCTCCTCCAAATTAAAATCTAACTATCGCTGCTATTATCGGCAATAAAGCACTTAATGCAAAACACGACTACGCCAACTAAATGGTAGTTAAGATTACTTCTGAAAAATAAGTTGCTACAGTGGAAAAGCAAAATAATTATTGCAAAAATTAAAGAGAAAAATAATCCCTTAATTATAAACTCCACTATCAAGTTTACCCCTGAAGACAGTTCGGGTGAGGGAGGCAATTAATCTGGACGAATAGTCCGAAACGCACTCCTTAGCTTTGCTCAAACACCTACCTGCTTCAGAACCCTTGTGAATGTTATACACTCACAAAACTTTACCAGCGTTTAGTATTACAAAATCAGTAATTAACATAGTGGTCAGCACGCTCGTAAACAGATCGCTAGTCTAGGGGGTAATATTTTTTTAAAAGATACACAGTCACAAGACATCACACTCTTACTCTATATCAGAATACAGAATCTTAAGTACAAAATCCAGATAGACGAGTCCACATTTGTCGTACTCGTCTTCCTATTCTAAGTTCAAAATCCTACGGACGAGAACCCATTTGTCGTATCGCCTTAGGATTTTGGGTTCAATTCCCGGTAACGAGCGACCATTTGTCGTACTCGTCTTCCTCTTCTTAGTTCAAAAATCCTACGGACGAGAACCCATTTGTCGTAGATTTTAGATAGGAGAATTAAGACTAGCGGTTGGTCCCTTCTGAATAGGTTGGAATAGGTGATAGACTCAGTGAGAGTTAGTGAAAGGTAATAGAATTTCCACACACGTGAGGTGATAGATTTTGATATAGTGGCTGTCTCTGAAAGCGAAAAGAATTCTTCTCTCTCTCACCTATCTTCTACAACAGTTGTTACAGCGTCAGACAGACTACACCAATATACATATTACGTATATTTCTATCACTCACAGGCACGCACATACACGTGACGACAGGTAAACACACAGACGTGGGAAAACTATAACAATGATACATATATATCTAGAACGAGCTGACCAAACACTATTATTAAGTTCAAGAGCGATTTTAATATCAGGAAAAAATCGGCTCACAACATCAAAGAAAGTACATCAAGGAAAATACATATACACATAGTCATAAAAATTCAAGGAAATGTTGCAAGGATGATAGCCCCGTTATAGTGTTAACTCTAGGTTTAGCCCGGCCCCGTTAAGAGAACAGATGATGGCGCCCGAGTCACAGATACATAGGGTTTGAGTCTAAGAGTTTTCTTTGTTTTATCTCGTAATTATATGCACAGAGTTTGAAAAAAATCTGATTTAACCTAAGACAAAAACACAAGAACTCTAGCCTTAGCAACAAATTATGCAGATTGAAAAAAAACAAATAGGACAGCAACAGGGTGTCAAAGATATAATAGTGAAAATATCACTCAAACCAGCGTACACTCATTCATTCCGCCATGGCCTCTCATACAGGTACTCACGACTTTGCTCGCTGCCTCTTGGAACACACTGATTTTAGATTTTCGCACAGACTCAAAAAAATGCAGTCTTCTGCCAAGAAGTCCCCAGTTCCAAAAGACGTATTTAACTCGGAGTCTCCGGGAACGACTACTTGGGTGTGCAAATTTGTTCAAATGTCTGATTAAGTCACCTAACAGGTATTCCAGGCGCGGGAGTTAGCAGAGCACAGTGTCAATAGCGTAGGTTTCTAGAAATGATGAATGTCAGGTCGGTGCCTTCCCTCAGTATAGGATTCACTTTAGTCACACCACAGATTTGTCCACAAAAAATATATATATATATATAGTCGGGAAATGTTAGTTAATACTTGAAGTATTTCGCGCCACCAGGCAGAAAGATTACGTAGAGTTTTTTTCTAGAAGAAATTAAGATCTGGCTCCAAGGTCCAGTATTTATCATTACAGTCTTTGAAAACCCGTTATTGGGATATAGTATTTCTGGCTAACTCGGGTTGCATATGCACTGTTTAGACCAGTGGTACTTAAGAAACCCACGTGGTTCAAAATAAGGACTGTCTATTTCTTCACAAGTATGGAAACTACTACTAGGTGCTGGTAAAGTTAGGGTCACCCCAAAACTTTCACTGTGTGGAGGAAAAATAACACATATAATATAATAAACAGAATCTGTACTGGTTATAACTTACATTTAAACTTGCAAGCAGAGAGCTTTGCTTATCATTTAAACTTCCCGTGACGTAAGTTATATTTAAAAATCAGCAATCCTCATGAATTAGGAACACGTGCGTATTCCGTCACCATTCATGAGGCTCGATTCTAGAGTTTTTATACGTTAGTTTAGAAAAATACACTCGACTGAGTATTAGCAGTTAAATTAAATTCATAAATAGCTACAATTGCCGTTATAAGCTAGAAATTTTAATTTTATTCTGCTTTCCACTGAATGCTTCCCTAGAAAATATAATAGCCTACCACTTTATTTCTCTTCTGCGCTAAAGAAATAGATTAAAATGAATTAAGCGATTAAACACTTTAACACTCACAAAATCTATATATCTATCATATTAATTACCTCAACCACAGAATTACAGGTAGTCGCACAACTTAAGAATAAAAATGCTGAAAATATTTCTGGAAGTCTAGAAGTTCGACAAATTGCCGAAACAAACTGAGATCTTCGCTAACAGCTATTCTGTTTACGAGCAACCTATCTACTGTGAGTCTATGAGCGAGAATGAAATTAAAGTTTCAAACTTGGCCAATATCTTTAAAATCGGACACAGGATCCTAATCTTATTTTGCCAAGCGAAATAGTCTCCCCTGTCCGTATAACACCTTCGTCCGCTTATCGCGTGACGTAACAGCCATCAGTGGCCGAGGGCTTGCATGAGTTGCAAATCTCAGACCACCGTCTGCAGTGCGGAGTGGATTTTCACGCTAAGCCGGGTTTTTCCTGACGAAAAACCTCATGCGTTTACTGAAATGCAGACTCTCTGTCTACTTTCCATGTCCCTCGGGTGAATTTTCACGCCCCAGGCCAGAGACCCTCAGACGAATGTCTAGCGAATGCTGTAAATTCACGCCTATCGTCCGACCAGCGCGACTGACATGTACGCAATACCACCCAGGTGCGATTCTCAGTTTTAGAGAAAGGAAAACAGGTAAAGTTTGCGAATATATGAAAATAATATTCGCAAAACGAATGGATGAAAAATATACAGGAAAAAATGAAATACAGAGATAATAAAAGAGAGAAATCGGGTGAAAGAATAGGAAGAAGATGTAGGAAATTAAATGAATATAAACCCTACGTGACATTGATGTAAGGTGTTTTAGACGGAAAGGGGAGATTATGTCGTTTGGCGACATAAAGTTGGGACCCCTTTGTCTGGTAATAGATATAACCAGAATGTTAAACGTTATTTTCATTCAGTCCTCAAAATTCGCAGTAGACAGGTTGTTCGTGAATAGAATAAGCTGTATAGCGAAGCCCTAGTTTTTTCGGAAATTTACCGAGCTCTAGACTTCAAATAAATATATCAGCGTATAATTCTAAAGTGTGCGATTACCTGTAGTTCTGTGTGTTGAGGTATATATTATAATAATTATCTAATATTTTGTGAAGTGTTTAAAGTGATAATCGCTTATTTCATATTTCACTAGTTAGATTTGGTGCAGAGTGCTTAATTATATAGTCTGTATTATTTTCTAGTGACGTGTTTCAGTGGAAAGCAGAATAAATTATAATTTCTAGCTTAAACAACAATGTAGCTATAACGAACTAAATAATCAGACGGGAACAATTTTTTCTAAACTAACTTATAAATGCTAGATGCCTCATGAGTGTTGACGGAATACGTAGGTATTCCTAATTCATGTTGATTGATTTTTTATATATAACTTATTTCACGGGAAAGTTTTAAATGATAAGTCAAGCTGTACGCTTGCATTTTAAAAACGTAAGTTATATTGAGTACATAATATGTAACATATTTCATATGTGTTTTTTCATTATTCAGTGAATACTGGGGTAACCCAAACTTTGCCGGCGTTTTGTACAGAGACATACCTAATAAATGCTTATACTGGGCCTTTGAGCCAGTGCATATTTCTACACTAACTCTAATGTACATGCTGCCTTGTGGCGAGAAAAATTACAGAAATCTAAAACATTAACTTTCCGACATTGTTGACAAGTGTGTGGTGAACCAAGATTATTTGTTGAGAGAAGTTGTCCACCGGTCATCTTCCTAATTAAGGGAAACCTCGTGTTCTGACATTGTGTGCTCGTTTAAGCCTAATTCTTACCTCGTGAGTCAAGTGACACTAACTTTAGTCTGAAATAACTATCGCATGAAGCAGACGCTCCCCGGATCCATTTTGATGAAACCAACAAACAAATCTGCAGAGCTGGGATCCGCTTCATTTAACGACAGTAACATATAAAAAGGGTGTGAGTGTCCCAAAGTTTGCGCCAGACGGCAAACCACAGCACGATTGTAAGTATATCAGGGCCCTGATGAAAGAACCGAGTGAAAGTAGACTGAAGGATGTTCTTTGTTTGAGTCACCCACGTTGCAACTTCCTTTATGCAAGTTATTGCTAACAATATTTACCCTTAGAATAAAGCAGAGTATCAAGTCTGTCCATACCTTAAAAGGGGGAAACCACAGACTCACTTATATGTATCTGAAACTCTTTGGGGTTATCACTTTCTTCTACCGGGACTGTGAGCTATATATATATATGTCCAGGGGAGGACCACACAAACGGGTCTATCACTATTGTAGCATTCCTTGATTTTTATGACTATGTGTATGCTTTTGATGTATTTTATATGTTGTGATGTAAGTTTACTATGATAATTAAACTATACCTACATGTATTTCAGTGTGGTGGTCAGTTCGTTCCCATAATATATATATAATCATTGTTATAGTTGTTCCCACGTCTGTGTGTCTAACTGTCGTCACTTGTATGTGCGGGCACGTGAGTGGATAGATATATATTAATATACCTATTTTTTATAGACTGTCTGACTCCTTTGGATCTGTTGTAGAAGATAGGCGGAAAGAGAGAGAGAGAGAGATTCTCGATTTCCGGGACAGCCTCTATAATTTTCTACCATCTCACTCGTGGAACTCTATTTCTATTATCACATCTCACTGTGGCTATCACTCATTCTAACCTATTCAGAAGGGACCAACCCAAGTCTTAATTTCCCTATCAAAAATCTACGACAGTTATCTTATATTATTATCTAGACTAGTTGAATAATTTTGAACTTGACCATTCTGTTCTGTCTGTGACCTTTATTTAATAAACCGTAGAATGCCTTCCCCGAACTAAACTGTAACTAAGCTGAAGATAGTGTTATCGCTCTGACTTCAGTTCGCAAGAACAGCTAAAGAACGGTAATTGATATAAACTCTCCTGGGCAGGGTAGGTCGGGCCAGAAGGATGAATGTTTGTCACTCAGTGTTAGCGACAATCATAATTATTTCACCTCTATTGTCTGAACAATGGGTACAGGACCATCAATCACTCAAAGTGATTTAGTTGACAAAGCCATGGGTCACATTTTTAGAACCCTAATATATTTGAACAAAGAATAACAACCACATTATATATTTGTTATTAAGAGAACTCAGGTAAGCACTTATAAAAACGTGGACTCTATCATTGACTCACTTAACTACATTGTCAAGCGGCACACCTGCGTCCACTCGTCTACATTAAAAACACAAAAAGCGTTTAAATGTGTGCATACGAGAAGGCACTGAGACCTGTGTACTTAGTAAATGTCATGATAACTGTATCTGTATTCTTGTTTGAAACTACTGAGGTCATAGTTTTTTTTTTAAAAATCGGCTCTTCCATACATAGAGGTTCAGTGTCAAGGCCAAACGATATAATGCTGTTAGGTCTATACACTACTGTTATTTATCATACATATAGTCGCTAGTTGTCTGATAATATATGTTCTTCTCCTTTTCTCTATTTTAAGTAATAGATTCGAAACATAGTAGCGTAAAGCTCCATGTCGTAAATTTTTTATCAGATAGGTATTAGATGTTCATAGTCCTGTCTGAGCAGAGGTGATAGTGATAACTATGTGAGAGTAAGGTGTAAGCAATAGTTTTTCTCACGAGGTGATAGTGTAAGAGAAAAGAACAGTCTCTGGATTGAATAATTTCTCGAATCCAGCCTATCTGTACGACTATATTTAAAATCAGACGCACTTTCTCTCCTTATACAAAATACAAGTTACACTGCACCCACGTGCACACAATTCTGTGACAAATACGCACAAACGTGAAAACAAACTATGGATAACAGATAGGGTAGGAGTTGACCAACACAATAACTTAAGGTTTATTAAGTTTATTTATCACTACAACTTTACAACATAAATCATATACATCAATAGATCATGGTTTACAGATAAAAATGAAATATTAATCAAATAGGTTCTCCCCTCTGGTAAAAGAAAAGAGAAGAAGATCCCAGAAGATAAAAAGTTAACAATAAGTGTATGGAATAGTCAGTAAAGAAAACAAAGGACAAGTCCCTAATTAATCTATCCCGTAAATACTCAGGTTAGTGAGAACAAAAAGAAAAGATGTGTATGATACTGGTAACAACAGAAAATTATGTCACTCTCTTACAGTTCATTCAATCCTTCACTGTGGCCACATTCGTATTCGCTTACCCAGTAGTTGTCGCAGGTATTCGGTGGAAATAAACACAAATAAGTAATAAGACTATTCAGTGTCATATTAATTTTTGCCAAATCCAGCCCCAGACTAGCCGTAGTCACCAACATAGGAGGAATAATACATATATATTTCCTGTGTTGTCTAGCCTCTGGTTGCTGAGACATTAGGTAAAATTACACAAATGTTGCTGACAATATATTTTGCCACAGCTGGCTGATGAGATTTATATAGGTAAAATCTGGTATAGTTCTGGTCCGGTTAACATTTACAATTATTGTTCTAGTTTGGTCTCTCTCATAGAATGAAGAAAATGTACCGCACAGGTCATAGCCCGAAGACTCAACAATATTTTAAAGTTTCTGGTTGCTTATACACTTATAAGACCAATGGACCATACGACCATAGTTCATAAGACATAAGTTCATATGACCATAATTTCATATGACCATAAGACCGCTAGTTCGCTGGGTTTTTGATCAGCCTAGATTTTAGGAAAGAAATATAAACATTTAACCAAAATATCAATATTATATCTAACACGTGTTAAGGTAAGACCTCTTTAACCACTAGGTTATTAAATTAGACTATAAATGTCTAGCTTATCCTATCGCTTTTAACGCGTGATATGAACACTAGTCATATATAAAATTACACAAAATGGATATAAGTAAATAATATATACCGTCAGTAGACAGTTATTTAATTTATGTACTAGTCAATTATAGCATCTCTTTCTGGGGAATAGCGAGTAATTAAATTTACTTTACAGATGGAGAAATTTAGCTATATGTTATTTAATACGCTATTCAATTTAACACAGAAAATCCCAGTGAAATATAATGAGAAACTTTTAACACACTAAATCACTTAACGGCAAGTATATAATTTACCGCAAATAGAGAAAGATGGAAACAACTCCACGAATCTAAGCATTCCCTTTGTACGAAAAACTCTTAGGATATCGAGCTAGTTATTTCTGAAAATTCTCTGAGCAACTGATAATGACTTTTGGGGAGACTTGGTATATATCCATAGATGCCGTTCTTTCGCTCCTTAGTGCGAAAGTCGCACCTACGGCCAGGGCCGGGCACATCTATGGTTCGATTCTTGAATGAAAGTTTTTTTCTTCACCTCTGCCAACCGACAACCTCTGGCTTGTCTTTTATTCTCCCCGCCTGCCGCATATCAGCTACGTAAGTTAATTCCCCTGAAAATGTAACAATCCAAGGTACGTCTCAGACTTATCACCCTTGATTCTTGAAAGAAACTGTTAACGCCTGGCCTCTGCCCGCGTGTTTCCCAGATAAAAGAACGGTTACGCCGTGCTGCGCATTTCGCTCTGTTCCACCGTGCTTAATTGCCAGACGGCTCGAGTGTTAATTGCGATAGTGAATCAGGCGTTAATGTAGCAAAAAATATAACCCTATATAGGGGGGGGGGGAGAGGCAAAAGTGGACGGTCAATGCTGCCCTATTTCCATATGTGACATTTCGTCCGGGCTTGAAGACATGAAACCCCTTTATGTCTCCTCTATGAAAATAGCGCTGCTGTTATCCGTATCTTGCAGTTATTGCTATCTTCAATTTCCCTTTCTTCCTCACTGCTCCAATTTCGACTCATAAAATCTGCTCCCACATTTTGTTTTCCTGGTATGTATTCTACTTTGAAAGCATACAAACTTAGGTGCAACGCCCAACGCATAATCCTGGTGTTGAATTCCTTATTTGCTCCAAGAAACGCCAGTGGAGCATGGTCCGTCTGCACTGTAAATGAAACGCCGTAAAGATATTCACGATGTTTCCTGATACCACTCACGAGTGCCAGACATTCTCTCTCCACTGTGGAATAGTTCCGTTCTGCTGTATTCAATTTTCGGCTGCCATAAGCGACTGGGAATAACAGGTTCGGATCATTGTCATCTGATTGGAGTAGTGTTGGCCCGATGCCTTGACCCGATGCGTCGACCCGCAATGTAAAAGGTTTCTTCAGGTCAGGTAACCTCAGAATTGGGTATTCAGACAGCTGTCCTTTGAGGGTGACGTAAGCGTGTTCGCACTTAGCATCCCAAATAACTGTTTCCGGTCGCCCCTTTTTGGTATGGTCAGTAAGGGGTGCCGTTAGCCCGTTGAAATTGTTAATGAATTTCTGGTAGTATGCACACAGTGACAGAAATGAACGTGTGTCTTTCTTCGTTCGGGGCCTTTTTGCTGCAACTATTTTCCCAATTTTCTTGGCAACTGGGCACATGTAGCCTTGAGAAATGGTATGCCCCAGGAAGTCAAGCTTTTCAAATCCGATTAGACATTTGCTAGGTCTGGCTGTGAGACCAGTTTCCTGTAGCCTCCTGAGGAGCATAGCAACCGTAGCAATATGTTCGTCGTAGTTTTCCGTTGCAGTTAATATGTCATCCATGAAATTATGGATATGAGGACTTTGCAAGAGTTCTAAAAGTTTTCTCATCATTCTGGTGAAGACTCCCGGTGCGTTGTGCAATCCGAACGGCATCACGTTGAAGGTATAGTGTCCCTCACTGATGCTGAAAGCTAACAGGGGCTTAATTTCCTCCTTGACTGGGATTTGGTGATAACCTTTCCTCAGGTCAATCTTTGAGAAAATTCTTGCCCTGCTAAGCTTGGTGAACAGCTCAGAAGCGTTCTGGAGAGGTTCTGACTGGAATTCCGTTACAGTGTTAAGTAAACGGTAATCTATGCACAGCCGAACTTCCTTATTGGGCTTCTGTAACAGTATTACACTGCCGCTTTATTGTACCGTTTAGCGTGCTTTGCGCGTGCTTTCTTAAGGTTGGTTGTAGCTAGATCCCATCCCAGTTGTAACCTTTCCTTAAGTTCAAATACATACTTGCTGGCTGAGACGACTGTCTCGTCGGCTTTCTTGTCTGTCAGTGATCGGAGTAAGGTTCAAGCGGCCCCTTAATAGGTCTACCGAATAAAAGGGTAGCTGGTGGTAAACCTGTAGAGGCCTGGGGGACTTCCCTGTAGGCGAATAAGGCTGCAGGAATGAAAAGGTCCCAATCTTCAGGTTTCTCTTGTTCCAGCTTACGTAACATCATTGTGAGGCTTCCGTTAACACGTTCTACTAACCCACTTCCGGCCGGATTATAGGGGCTGGTGTAGATGTGCTGGTTCCTCAAGATCTTCATGATCTCCTCCATTAACAGGCTACGGTATGGGGATCCACTATCCGTCAAAACGTGTTGCGGGAATAGCAACCGTGTAAATATCTGCACTAGGGCTTCTGCGACATGCTTGGAATCCGTGCATGTTAGTGGTGTAGCTTCGGCCCACATAGTGCATGTGTCGACTAAGGTCAGGATGAACCTGTTCCTTCTTTTAGTTTTTTCTAGGGGTCCTACAATGTCGACAGCAACCCGTTTAAATGGAGTCCCACTATTGGCATTTCACCCATGGGAACTGTGGGTGTCCAATGCTTGGGTGCCACCCGTTGGCCCTTGGCGCAGGATTTCACGTATCTGATAATTTCAGTGTTCATTGCTGGCCACCAATAGTGAGTCGATATTCGCTGAATAGTGACGTTTTGTCCCATATGTCCGCTAAAGGGAAGAGAGTGTCCCATTTCTAAGATTTGGTCTCTGTACTGCGTCGGTACTAAGAGCTGATTATGCCCTTGATCAGGGTTGCCCGTTCTACGATATAGTACGCCATCCTTAGAAAAGATGTCTCCGTTGTGTCTGGGGTCCTTGACCATGGGCAGTTTCCTAAAGCAGGGTTCCAAGCTAGGGTCCTTTTGTTGTGCCTCATTTAGTTCCTTAGGTAACAAATTTGGCTCAGGCTCCCGTTCCTTTTTGGTTTGTCCTCTAGTGGTTACTGCTGCCACAATCGGCTCTTTCGGTCTCCCAGAAAACACATATCTGCATCCAAGTATGACTGGGTAGATAGGATCATCCATAATAGCCGCTTTGATAACACCTCTGACAAAATCAGAGTGTATCTCCACCAATGCGATGGGAAGCGTCATTGGTGCATCACTCTTGAAAACTCCACATAATTTGACGGTGTCTTCTGTCTCTTGACCAGGTTTGACCAAATGCCTTGCGACAATACAATCAAAAGTTAAACCTGTGTCAAACAAACAAGATGTTGAAGTACCGTTCAAAATAACAGTTCCTCGCGTTTAGGGTCTCTCACCCTCAGGTTGAGAATCACTGACACTATTTCTCCGTTGCGAGTCTGTTATCAAGCAACCGATTCTATTCGTCCCGGTGTGCTTGCCATGATCAGACGTCCCTGGTGCAGGGGCCTTTCCCTTATCTTGACTTTTCTGGCTGCAGTGCCATGAAGGGTGCATGGGTTGATCAGAGTGCTGGGTGGGGTACTTGTTTTTAAAGAGTTTCGATTTTTCCTGGGGAGGGTTCTGAGGTAATGTTTCTCGTTGATTATGGTGATGGGAAGAATGGGAAGACTGCTCTAGATTATTTTTCCGAGAAGGCTCATCTGTCGGCTTGCGTTTTGCGCTGGGAAGCTCGACCAAAGCATTTACGTAACGTTCAGACTTACCGAGAATGTCATCCAACTTTACTGCGCCTTGTTCAGCCAGAAATCTACGGGTTTCGTTTGACAACGTGCTTTTTATTTGTTCTGTAAGAACAAATTCGAGAAGTCGTTCAAAAGTGAGAGGGAGCTCGGAAAGTTCCATGCACTTTGTCAAATAGCCCGTCAGGAGTGAAGAGAACTGGGGGAATGTCTCATTGCTTTCCTTCCTGCTGTTTCTGAACAGGTGCAAAAATTTGCGAGCGTTCATTTAGAACCGCTCCAGTAAAGCCTTCTTTAACATGTCGTAGTTGTCTTGATGGCTGCTTCCTAGTTTTACGTAGACGTTATAATCACTACCTTTGAAAGCCTGTGAAAGCTTTAGGCACCATTGGGAACTCTCTAAGCCATACAGTGTCGCCATTCTCTCAAATGTCTCTAGAAACGAGTATATTTTCTCATTGGGGCTTGGGAAGAATTCTAGGGCGAAAGACATAGCTGCGAGATGAGGAGATTGGTTACTGATTGATCAGTTAACTGTGACTGAGGTGGAGACTCTCCATTGCTGGAGGAAGACATAGCACCGCGACTTTGGACCTCTAGGGCCTTAAGCGCCAATTCGTGCTGTCGTCGTTGCTCATTTTCTCTTTCCTCATGTTGTCTCTCCTTCTCTCGTTCCTCGTGTTGTCTCTCCTTCTCTAGTTCGTTTGCTCTGCGAGCTTCTATCTCTGCCTCAATTTTCTTATGCTCCTATTGAGATTGACGCTCTACCGCTTCTTTCTTCTCCACTCTATCTTGTGCTTCCTTCTCCCTAGCTTCTGCTACCGAATATCTCCGCGTCATATCTGTCAAGTTCTTCATTGGCAAACGCGGTCACTTCTTCTCCTTGCGATCCTGTTTCCTTTGCTTCCTCTCTTAGCATTGCTCTAAGTTTAGCACGCTCAGCCATGACAAATAACTGAATGTGACTTACCAGAGAAAAGAAGGAGAGAAAAACTCTATCCTTAACCAACTTACGAGAAAAACCAAAACCAAAATTAAAACTATTTGACTGAGATACCTCCTCCTGTTATCAGTTATTCTAATCTATCGCTGTTATTATCTGGCAAGTAGGCTCCTAATACAGACGACTTAAACCAAATAAATGGTAGATCTGGCTAACCTCTGGAAAAACTACTATTACTAACGGTGGAAATTTTTTTTTTTTAATTTTAAATAAGAAAACAAAATTTCCTTTATAAAAATCCACCCAAAACTCGCCCACCTCTAGAAGTCAGTTAAGAGTAAGGGACGTTATTAACTTGACATTGAAGTCAGAACGCGGTCCTTAGCTTAAGCTCAAAACCTGCTGCTTCTTAAAAAAAAAACTGGTGATTGATTAACAATCACGCGTACTAGCGGTCTTGAAAAAAAAATTACCATATATCTCATATATCTGACAAAGATTATAATCAGAACAATTGCACGTAACTCTATGATGCTGTGGAAAGAAAAATAGTCCTATATGTGTGTCTGGTTAAACACCCAGTAACTAAGATCGTTGTCTAGGGGATAATTATTTTTATTCCTTAACTCACAAGACAAACTCACAAACACACTATCTGGAGTTAGACTAGGTACCTTAGCAGACGTTAGTCAATTACTAGACTTAGATTTTAGAGTTCAGTCCCGCGACGAGCGACCATTATGTCGTAAATTTTTATCAGATAGGTAATAGTTGTTTATAGTCCTGTCTGAGCAGAGGTGATAGTGATAACTATGTGAGAGTAAGGTGTAAGAAATAGTTTTTTCTCACGAGGTGATAGTGTAAGAGAAAAGAACAGTCTCTGGATTGAATAATTTCTCTAATCCAGCCTATCTGTACGACTATATTTAAAATAAGACGCACTTTCTCTCCTTATACAAAATACAAGTTACACTGCACCCACGTGCACACAATTCTATGACAAATACGCACAAACGTGAAAACAAATTATGGATAACAGATAGGGTAGGAGTTGACCAACACAATAACTTAAGGTTTATTAAGTTTATTTATCACTACAACTTTACAACATAAATCATATACATCAATAGATCATGGTTTACAGATAAAAATGAAATATTAATCAAATAGGGTCTCTCCTCTGGTAAAGGAAACGAGAAGAAGATCCCACAAGATCAAAAGTTAACAATAAGTGTATGGAATAGTCAGTAAAGAAAACAAAGGACAAGTCCCTAATTAATCTATCCCGTAAATACTCAGGTTAGTGAGAACAAAAAGAAAAGATGTGTATGATACTGGTAACAACAGAAAATTATGTCACTCTCTTACAGTTCATTCAATCCTTCACTGTGGCCACATTCGTGTTCGCTTTCCCAGTAGTTGTCGCAGGTATTCGGTGGAAATAAACACAAATAAGTAATAAGACTATTCAGTGTCATATTAATTTTTGCCAAATCCAGCCCCAGACTAGCCGTAGTTGCTGACTGCAAATTTCACGGTAGTCGCTGGAGTTGGTGATTTAATTGTTTTCCTGGATAAATACTGTATCTCTGCCTTCAGTTGGTTGGAGTAAGGTTCATGCGTGGTGATCACCGACATAGGAGTAATAATACATATATCTTTCCTGTGTTGTCTAGCCTCTGGTTGCTGAGACACTAGGTTAAATTACACAAATGTTGCTGACAATATATTTTGCCACAGCTGGCTGATGAGATTTATATAGGTAAAATCTGGTATAGTTCTGGTCCGGTTAACATTTAAAATTATTGTTCTAGTTTAGTCTCTCTCATAGAATGAAGAAAATGGATCGCACAGGTCATAGCCCAAAGACTCAACAATATTATAAAGTTTCTGGTTGCTTATACACTTATAAGACCAATGGACCATAACACCATAGTTCATAAGACAAGTTCAAATGACCATAATTTCATATGACCATAAGACCGCTAGTTCGCTGGGTTTTTGATCAGCCTAGATTTTAGGAAAGAAATATAAACATTTAACCAAAATATCAATATTATATCTAACACGTGTTAAGGTAAGACCTCTTTAACCACTAGGTTATTAAATTAGATTATAAACCACAAATATCTAGCTTATCCTATCGTTTTTAACGCGTGATATGAACTCTAGTCATATATAAAATTACACAAAATGGATATAAGTAAATAATATATACCGTCAGTAGCCAGTTATTTAATGTATGTACTAGTCAATTATAGCATCTCTTTCTGGGGAATAGCGAGTAATTAAATTTACTTTACAGCTGGAGAAATTTAGCTATATGTTATTTAATACGCTATTCAATTTAACACAGAAAATTCCAGTGAAATATAATGAAAAACTTTTAACACACTAAATCACTTAACGGCTAGTATATAAATTACCGCAAACAGAGAAAGATGGAAGCAACTCCACGAATCTAAGCATTCCCTTTGTACGAAAAACTTTTAGGATATCGAGCTAGTTATTTCAGAAAATTCTCTGAGCAACTGATAATGACTTTTGGGGAGACTTGGTATATATCCATAGATGCCGTTCTTTCGCTCCTTAGTGCGAAAGTCGCACCTACAGCCAGGGCCGGGCACATCTACGGTTCGATTCCCGAATGAACGTTTTTTTCTTCACCTCTGCCGACCGACAACCTCTGGCTTGTCTTTCATTCACCCCGCTTGCCGCATATCAGCTACGTAAGTTAATTCCCCTGAAAATGTAACAATCCAAGGTACGTCTCAGACTTATCGCCCTTGATTCTTGAAAGAAACTGTTAACGCCTGGCCTCTGCCCGCGTGTTTCCCTGATCAAAGAACGATTACGCCGTGCTGCGCACTTCGCTCTATTCCACAGTGTTTAATTGCCAGACGGCTCGAGAGTTAATTGCGATAGTGAATCAGGCGTTAATGTTGCAAAAAAATATAACCCAAGATCGGGGGGGGGGGGGGGAAACGTGGACGGTCACTGCTGCATTATTTCCTTATGTGACTGTTGCGCACATATTCTTTTGTGTGGCGCACGGATTACGCATACAAATGAAAAATGTATTTATTTGTCTGATAAAAATATGTTTATCTTTGAATTCACGATTTTCAGTCTAGAGGGACAGAACTCAGATTAGGCGATGTGCATTCATTTTGTGAGTTATCGGTTCTTGTATCTTTGCTGAATATCGTATGGAATAGAAATCTAGGTTTATAGCGATCTATTCTTTGTTTGGTTAGAAATAGATTGTTCTTGCTTCAGAATATCTATGACCCGAATCTATGTGTAGTTCTTGTCTAGGTAGGACGAGTATGTCTTTTATCTTAATATCTTTGTATGTCTAAGTCGAACTATATCTTTGGTGTCGAACTTGGGGTCATAGGTTGTTCGGCGGATGTGTCGCTAAGAAGGGAGGTGAGAAGGCCCCGCCCTGTTGGACCTAGATGAAGGCGGTCTGAAGATTTGTCTTGAGCTCTGTGATTCCTTTTGGGGAAAGGAGATTGTTTATCTCTATGATTGAATTATCAGTGATTCTTCCCCAGTGTTGATTCTTGACGCCAAGGAATGGCGCGCGTTATTCGCGTTATTGGCTGTTGTGGTTTTCCTGAGAAATAAGGTAAAACAGACATATTGAACCTTTCGTCATATTCAGCTAGGTTGACATGCTATCGTCTGCACAGGCGTTTGATTAGCGATGTTAAGACGACATATTTGCTTGCAGTTATATATATATATATATATATATATATATATATATATATATATATATATATATATATATATATATATATGTATATATATATATATATATATATATATATATATATATACATTTTATGTCGCAACATGATTGAACAGGATATGCAGAGTCTGATTCACAGATATTTATGAAAGGAACAGAGCCTATGATCATGCTTCGTCATTATCTTTGTTGTGAGCGAAAGTCAAAGATGGAGCCATCTTTGGACTCCAAGTTTCAATCTTATAAAATCATCGATCGAGAACAGGAATGTCCTTAATATCAGACGATGATATCGAGATCTGCATACTATTATATGAAAACCCACTACTGGTGGTTTGACATTGTATTCATAAATTCATTTACTGAATTTTCGGCCTGAAAGACTTAGACGAGGTTCTTACAGGGAACCATGAGTAAACATTGGTTCTTAACTGACGCGATTTGTCAGTAAGGCCTGAGATTATACATATGTGCTGAAATACTGAGTGCTTGTCTGCTGACATTACATTGAACTGTTATAGAACATGAATGCCCAGGTGATAGTGCATTGCAATATTATGATGATTTATGCCAACCTGTCTGATGTTTCCTGTTCCTGTGTCGTCGAAATGTGTGTCCATTAAATGCAAGAAAACGTAAACAGTAGTTCGTCTTACACTTCATGCCACGAGTGAGTGAGATTGCAATATTGTCAACTCTCAGAACATTTTCCAGCATTCGCGTACTGTATGTATCCTCACTCCAAAACAATACACCACTGCTTAGGTCGAGTTGACCTGTGTTTGTCTTCACTGTGACAACACCCCTTCGAATACGATTGTAACCATACAACCAACACTGGTGACCGAAGGTTAGACTTTATCAACACTGATCTTTACCAAGTGGAAAAGAGAGCTTTATCAGTGACACTCCAGCATACCTAGCTGTAAATATGTACTTCACTCTGCTCTTGTGTTAGGGAAGATAAAGGCAGTGAGAAAGGGAGCTGGTTACCCCACTTCACAAAGCTGGACCTAGTATAGCCAAGTCTCGTCTCCAACACTTCACAAAGCTGGACCTAGTAAAGCCAAGTCTCGTCTCTAACACTTCACAAAGCTGGACCTAGTATAGCCAAGTCTCGTCTCCAACACTTCACAAAGCTGGACCTAGTAAAGCCAAGTCTCGTCTCTAACACTTCACAAAGCTGGACCTAGTATAGCCAAGTCTCGTCTCTAACACTTCACAAAGCTGGACCTAGTATAGCCAAGTCTCGTCTCTAACACTTCACAAAGCTGGACCTAGTATAGCCAAGTCTCGTCTCTAACACTTCACAAAGATGGACCTAGTATAGCCAAGTCTCGTCTCTAACACTTCACAAAGATGGACCTAGTATAGCCAAGTCTCGTCTCTAACACTTTACAAAGATGGACCTAGTATAGCCAAGTCTCGTCTCTAACACTTCACAAAGATGGACCTAGTATAGCCAAGTCTCGTCTCTAACACTTCACAACGATGGACCTAGTATAGCCAAGTCTCGTCTCTAACACTTCACAAAGATGAACCAAGTATAGCCAAGTCTCGTCTCTAACACTTCACAAAGATGGACCTAGTATAGCCAAGTCTCGTCTCTAACACTTCACAAAGCTGGACCTAGTATAGCCAAGTCTCGTCTCTAACACTTCACAAAGATGGACCTAGTATAGCCAAGTCTCGTCTCTAACACTTTACAAAGATGGACCTAGTATAGCCAAGTCTCGTCTCTAACACTTCACAAAGATGGACCTAGCATAGCCAAGTCTCGTCCCTAACACTTCACAAAGGTAGACCTAGTATAGCCAAGTCTCGTCTCTCACACTTCACAAAGATGGACCTAGTATAGCCAAGTCTCGTCTCTAACACTTCACAAAGATGAACCTAGTATAGCCAAGTCTCGTCTCTAACACTTCACAAAGATGGACCAAGTATAGCCAAGTCTCGTCTCTAACACTTCACAAAGATGGACCTAGTATAGCCAAGTCTCGTCTCTAACACTTCACAAAGCTGGACCTAGTATAGCCACGTCTCGTCTCTAACACTTCACAAAGCTGGACCTAGTATAGCCAAGTCTCGTCTCTAACACTTCACAAAGCTGGACCTAGTATAGCCAAGTCTCGTCTCTAACACTTCACAAAGATGGACCTAGTATAGCCAAGTCTCGTTTCTAACACTTCACAAAGATGGACTTAGTATAGCCAAGTCTCGTCTCTAACACTTCACAAAGATGGACCTAGTATAGCCAAGTCTCGTCTCTAACACTTCACAAAGATGGACCTAGTATAGCCAAGTCTCGTCTCTAACACTTCACAAAGATGGACCTAGTATAGCCAAGTCTCGTCTCTAACACTTCACAAAGATGGACCTAGTATAGCCAAGTCTCGTCTCTAACACTTCACAAAGCTGGACCTAGTATAGCCAAGTCTCGCCTCTAACACTTCACAAAGCTGGACCTAGTATAGCCAAGTCTCGTCTCTAACACTTCACAAAGCTGGACCTAGTATAGCCAAGTCTCGTCTCTAACACTTCACAAAGCTGGACCTAGTATAGCCAAGTCTCGTCTCTAACACTTCACAAAGCTGGACATAGTATAGCCAAGTCTCGTCTCTAACACTTCACAAAGCTGGACCTAGTAAAGCCAAGTCTCGTCTCTAACACTTCACAAAGCTGGACCTAGTATAGCCAAGTCTCGTCTCTAACACTTCACAAAGCTGGACCTAGTATAGCCAAGTCTCGTCTCTAACACTTCACAAAGCTGGACCTAGTATAGCCAAGTCTCGTCTCTAACACTTCACAAAGCTGGACATAGTATAGCCAAGTCTCGTCTCTAACACATCACAAAGCTGGACCTAGTATAGCCAAGTCTCCAACACTTCACTCCCATATGCCAGTATCTGTTATGCGGTTAGCATGCCTTTTTTAAAATATAAGTTTTGCCTCGTTTTGGCTAGACGCGCCCCCATTCCACCTAGATACAAGGTCCGTTGGTTATATTAGGGCGCAAACTTAAATATAAAAGACCTTATGGTTTGATGTTGACTTACCGTACATTTCCTTTCTTAACTGTCATGTTAACTGTTTTAAGGGATGCTGTATCGCTGTTATTTATCAATTCTTTTGTAGAATAGTAGTAAGTAGGGAATTTGCAGGATTGGGTAATGAACTCACTTCTGTGTATAATTGTCTCTAGGGCTGTCATTCTTGCTTGCACATAAATAATGAAGGAAACCCGAAGTCTTTGAGCAGTAAATAAATAACCAAATATATGGAAATAATAGAGGTTATCCAGCCAGTTCTCGCATTTGCCTTCTAACTATAAACTCTACTTTATTTTCTGTACAACTGAGCCAAGCGTCTATCTCAGCGTATTAATCAGGCGCGGGGGATAAGCGCGGGGAACAAGCGCCTGATTAATATCAGGCAAACAAATATTTAGAAGCGGAATTTGTTCTTTTATTCCCTCTAAAGGTTGGTGGTACGGATCGGAGAGGCCAGTTGTGGTACTACTTTACGAACGATACCAGCTGTCCTACTAGTCTGTGTTTCTAAGCCTGAGATCGACACTTGAAGATCCTTGCCTTGACCAGGAGCGGTAACTTCTAGACATCTGGAAACATGCCCTCGACACAGTGGCGGATTGACAGAACCAGCAGCACCAGCAAGTCTGGAATTTGGAAAGATAAGTCATAGTTCTAGCAGGCCAGAACAACAGACTTTATTTCTAAAACTGATAGCCAGTCAATGATGATAACTATCTCTAAGAATTACTAGTTTATATTTATTTACATTTGTTCCAAAAGCGATTGATCATTAAATTTTGTATATGTTGATTTTGATAAATCCATAGATGAGTAAATGATTACAGAGCGTAAGGCACATGTGTGAGTCTTGATTTTAATATATATAGTTCTATCTACACCTGAAGAGCCACTAACAATAATAATAATAACAATAATAAGAATAATAATAATCAGAGGAGTCTCGCTGGATTAAACCAGCTGGGGGCTTAACGAGCTAACGAATTATAAGATAACCCAATCCTTCACAAAAGGTGACGGCAGATACTAGAGTTAACATTGCTAAGACACATTCAGCATTGTTCTCACTTTTCTGGATATCTCGTGAATACTAGCTTGAGGTAGAAGCATCATTATCCTTCTACCTACAACTCTGCCAAGAGTAATCTTGTGCGAAGGTAGACACATTTGAAGACCCACGTCAGTTACTCTTGAAGTTATGGCCACTGTTGGACCACTACTGCAGAGCTAAGGGGAGACAATCCGTGACAAGCCAGTCGTGTCTCATTCTGCAGACATGGCCAAACCATCGTACTTGGAACTGTTCTACTTGGGTCTGCAGAGGCCTTGCCGTATCGTCTGGTTGCTGACAATGCCTCCTCTTATTACTTCAACTACCTTTCTCAGATACCTCATTTCTGAAGTTTGGAGCCAGCTTTTGTGGGTTGTAATCAAAGCCCATGACTCGCATCAATAAATCGAAACTGGAACATGGGGGAGGTGGCGGTGTACAGTCATCTTCGTCTTCTTGCCAGTTCTCTTTTACTGAGGAATCTTCTATTTATGGCCAGAAAAAGTCTCCGAGCTGCTGCTCTTCTGGTAGCCAACTCTTCGTTGATGCCTCCCTTCCAGCTACAATGTATTTAAAGTGGTTGACCTGCTCCAGGACATATTCTCCCAGCTTAATCTGATGCCTTCTTCCCTCTCGTGATATCACCATTGTTTTTGTTTTGGAGCTACTGATGACCACCCCTATCTTCTCCAGCTCTTCCTTCTAGACTTGCAGGTTGGATTAGAGATGCGCTCTTTTATTTGTAAACTAAATTATTAAACGTGCCCATCATTTCTTGGCGCGTTATTTGTGAAGAGATCTGTGAAATCTGAATAAAATAAGTGTGTGGCCTCGTTATGGAATGATTATAATGTATACTCAAGATTACATTTACTCAAAGCACAGCACAATTCGCGCCGTTTCCGTATATTCCCGGAAAGTTATTGTAGTTGTAGAACCATGATCTAACCATTTCTGCCTTCCTCGTTGTCCTTTGACTTCCCTAACGCAAAAGAAGTGTCAGGTACCCATTTACAACCAGATAGACTGGAGCATGACGCTACCAGGTTTGGAATCCGGAAGCCGGAAATGTTGCCACGAACAACTTAAGAGCTCTTTAACTGTTTAGGAAATCTACAATACATAAAGTAAATAAACAAAATAACGCAGGGCTGTCGACGCTTATCGATACACAACAACGTGTCATGTCGATACACAACAACGTGTCCTGTCGATACACAACAACGTGTCATGTCGATACACAACAACGTGTCATGTCGATACACAACAACGTGTCATGTCGCTACACAACAACGTGTCATGTCGATACACAACAACGTGTCATGTCGATACACAACAACGTGTCATGTCGATACACAACAACGTGTCATTTAGACCAGTGGTTCTCAACAGGGGCCATATGGCGCCCAGGGGGCCATTGTAGCCGCGCGCGGAGCACAGGCGGTTTTATTGATGTTAAATAAGACAAAGGATAATTTAATAGAGGACATAAAACGACAATTATAAGTATCAGTTAGGTTTTCATTTTAAATAAAAGCATGCAACGAGGTAACTGCAGTGCAGACAAAATCATTGTGACACGCTGTGTGTCAAAGTGATTAATAGATAGGTCGTACTACGTGACCGACAAAGTTTGCATCAGCAATGTTTCTCAAATTATATAGAAAAAGCCAAAAAGGCGGCGCACCATGCGCACAAAAGTCACGAATCATCGTTACACAAATCAATAAAGATAAAGTTGTAGAGACCAGTGAAGTCAGTACAAAATAATGCACGTATCAATGATGTCAGATATAATCAAAGCAAATATCCTAAATGAAAGTAATGTTGATATTACTGAAATAAAATATCATGTGCACAGAGATATAAGAAATAGCACACTAAACTATGGATGTATAGAAGAACAAAACATCCAAAGACAGAAGAAAACAAATAGTCCAACGCAACTACAAAGTGCGTGGTGTAGAATTGCGTGCGATTTGCACGTCCAAAAAATGGTGTGCAAACCGAGAACCATTTTTGAATTTTATAGCCTTACGAGCATCATATTCGGCCAAAAGATTCGGTGAAGGAAAACGAAAGAGAGGCCGACCAAAAACAACCTGGCGGAGGACTGTGGAGGCTGAGATGCAAAGAATGAACCAGAGTTGAGGCACTGTACGAAGGATGGCCACCGACCGAGCAAAGTGGAATCAATTTGTTGTTGCCCTACAAGACGCCACTAGGCGTGATGGCCACTGACTGCTTTGACGGTTGGCGGCTAAGGATCAAAGAAGAAGAAAGACGAGCATCATAATACCTCGAAAAGCGAACAAACGCTAGTTGGTGAGAAGAATGTTGAAGTGTAAACATACGAACAAATTCAACATCTCCGATACGTTGAAAATTGTTTCTAAGTTTATACTAAGTAACACTAGAAGGTAAATTACGCACCACGACAGTGCGATTTGGTGGATTATGATCTCGGCCAGGACGAAATTGAGCCCGAGAACCACTGACACTATTATATGCTGTGCGAGTTAAGCGCACGAACGTATTCTCATGTTCCTTGCATGTGGCAATAGTGTGACAATCGTGGTTAAACCTGCGATTATCTGGACGAGTATTAACAACTCCCACATGCGTAGATTTAGTATGTCGTAACTCATCCCCATTGGATAGAACCTGATAGTTAGGACATGTCGTAAAGGCCTGATAATCATGAGTGTCCTCATAACCTATTCCAACAGCAGTACAGCTAAAAACTGTCAAGTTATTACGATCATTGTTGATCACTTCACCCTTAGGTGAAACCTGCTTATCACGAATACTATGAGTTTTATTGTCATGTGACACCTTTTCACGTAATTGAAGTTTGTTAAAAACATCCATTCCAACAGATGTACCAGCAATAACAGTTGAAGTATTAGAAATAACACCATGAGATATGATTTTATCTGTAACAGGAGTAGGTGGTGTAGCCATGTCTGTAGCTAACCGTTGCGCCCTAGTTACAACAGCATTCGCCACCAGTGGGTGTGATTCAACCCACATTGCAATCTCATCAGGAGTGCAATCTTTAACTCCTGGTATATTTCCCAAAATTATCTCAGCTATAGGTGCTCTCAATCCACAAGCATACACAGTACCAGTATAGAATGGTGTATCAATATGGACCCGTGCCACCGGGAACCATTCTACATTCCCTCCAAAAGTGACACACTTAACAGATTTACCTGTGAACGCAGAGGGCAAGTTTTTCTCACACGATATTGCAGGAATGGTGTGACCACAACTACGTGTAGTTTTAGTCTCTGATACATGTTGTTACTGATAAACATAACATGTGTCATCCATGACAGCACATGCATTAGCATGATTAGTTCCATCTTTATCATTATTTTTATTGACCGTACAGGCATTAGCGTGTCTAAGTTTTCCTTTATTTCTCGAAGGAGATCTGAAATGACCCGACCTTTTATTGAACGACTTCTTCTTATAATAATAAAAATCTGCAGAATCATCATTCTTGAAATCCTTACTATATGATGATCTTTGTTCATTGTAATCTTTGTGATAATCTCTGTGATAATCATCACGATCTCTGCCTTTGTGATACCCACGATCATGAGGTGAGTAACCTCGATAACCTCGCCGGTAAAAATGTGAAGGCGAGCGATGACGAGGGAAGGTGTAAGACCCTTTACATGACTGACGAAAATCGAGACGATAACGTCCGTCAATGCTCTTCGATCGAGGTCGGTGATCATAAGATCTATGGTCGTGGTGAGCCGCGCACGCAGGTATAGGATCTCGAGGAGAAGATCTGTGGACATCCTTGTTTGGATGTGCGGTTATAAATTGTCTACCTAATTTTTCATATTCGTCAATGGAGTCTGGGTGTCTTTCCTGTAAAAATGTTTGATGCTAGTAACTACAATAAGTTTAGAAGCATTCATACGCACTTAAAATTATAAAATAGTACAGTCAGCAAGATTTCAATAAAATAGAATGTCTTTCACCAGGTAGAGCAGCGCGTGAGAACCATTAACAAAATGCAGAATGATAAAAACTTAGATCACGTTGATGAAGGAGAGCAGAAGGAGCAAACAGAGCAGCAGCGAGAGATCGAGACAGCAGCGCCAGTAGCAAGTAGAAGCAACACTTTAGACTTCAAACTTCAAAATATTAGAGATAGTAGCAGAAATAAGAAAAAGATCTCTCCAAAGATAGCAATTCCTCATCATCAAGCACTACGTCTTCGGTGCACGTTTTTCATAACAAAGGAGAGGTAACAAGTATCTGTATATTTTTAGTCGTGCCTGCTCAAACATAACGCTGAAAAACATTTTAAAATCTAGTAAAACATTTGTCTTCGTTTAGTCATAGTTTCGCTGATAACGTAGACCTTCAGGTCAGAAGAAAGATAACCTTACAGCTCTGCCTGAAAGAGAAATTTTTGACACCTTATCGAACCTCAAATTATATAGAAAAAGCCAAAAAGGCGGCGCACCATGCGCACAAAAGTCACGAATCATCGTTACACAAATCAATAAAGATAAAGTTGTAGAGACCAGTGAAGTCAGTACAAAATAATGCACGTATCAATGATGACAGATATAATCAAAGCAAATATCCTAAATGAAAGTGGGGCATATACACCCAGAAAAAGACAAAAAATGTTATTTTTGATTTTCATATAATAATTGTGTTATAAATATTTATAAGCCTTTTTACTTTGATATTCTTTTTGAATTATGTGTTTATCTGTAATAGTTTATGAGTTATCAATGTTCAAAGAGAATCAGATAAGTGTTTTAACATTTTAAAAACTAAACTTTAACGAAAACAGGGCTTGCGATTCACAGTTCCGGTGATATTTTCTACAATTTTAAAGCTTTAGCCATCAAATGTTGCACACTTATAGCCCATGTTATCCTTTATGGCATGAACCTCCACTTTTTTCTTACATGGTATAAAAACAGAGATATTGCTATACAAAGTTCTAAATTTGTGCTATTTAAAAGGGTCATATTGCAAGAGCCATATCTACAAAACTCATTGGGGTAGACATTTTTGGGTGGTTCACGCCATAGGTAGGGATGTTATGCACATTATCTGCTGGTTTGGCATTCTTTGCACCTTTTATGTGAGTGAAATTCATTCCCAGGTGCACTGGGGGTTTTCCTTTCTTTTTTTTTCATCACTTCATGTTAATCAATTATTTTCACATAAAACATTAAAATTTATAAAGTAAACTTTGTTCATCATAAAATATAATATTTCTTGTAACATGTGGCTAAATTTTATGTCAACAAGTTTGTTAGTTATTTTCCTGTTAATTTGTTAAAAAGATAACCCATTTCTGGGTGGGTGTTCCCCCTTAAAGAGACTTTACAATTTGTCCGAGGCCAGAGATATCGAATAGAAGAGAACCACTGTAGTTGCATGTTTCTGAAGTTGATACATCAATAAGGCTAATCGTCACAAATAACTTGATGTAGCATCGAATAGGGAAGACAGACAGGACGGACTAACGGATGGGAGAATGTATTGAACTATTTAGTTCGCTGATGTAAAATTTTCATCTTTGTAAAGATAAGAAGAGACAGATTTGAAGAACTGTTTAATCTAATTAAGCATATAACGCTTCTTGGACGTGGTGAATACCCTATATGTAACTCTGTAGTTACGTCAAAGAAATACATGTCATCAAGTTTCATCGTTGTAGACAGTGTTGGTGAACGTTCTTGTTGTGAAGATCTTCTATATTGAACAAATTCAGCAATCATAAGTTTGCTCAGAAAAGAACCCGACAAAGGAGGTTTCGCACTGCCTCAAACACATATAACCTTCACCATCTCATGTGTTAACCTGACACCATCTGTACTACCACCACCACTATACGATCTGCAAGACAAACACATATAACCATCACTATCTCAGGTATTAACCTGACACTATATTTACTACCAACACCACTATACGATCTACAAGAAAAATACATAACAAGATAGACTGCAACAGTTGAACATGTTCCTCAAAGAATAAAAAGATATAACAAGAGAAACTAATACCTGACACACTGACGAACACACATGATGGACAAATCTTCGATTCTACTAACACAACCAGACAGTTAAAATAACACACAGATCCACGGCCACACCATGCCATATTCCTAGGAGGCCACAGTAAGATGGTAAAGTACCTTTTTCCACCTAACAGCGACTATGAGGGGGGCCACAGAAGTAAATGAGGCTCTGAAAGGGGGGGGGGGGGGGCATGATTAAAAAAGGTTGAGAACCTTTGATTTAGGAAAACATTTAAAAATAACTGTTATTGTTGTTGTTTGTGTCCAGCATTGCCGTGAAGCGACATGGGGAGCTGAAGTTTTTGTTCCTCAACCAATTATGTCGCATTGGTTAATGTGAGTTGTTGGTGTAGAATTTATCAAAAATTATCTTCCTTTGTGCTCTAAAACCAGATGTTTTACCGTTGAGGCTCGTAGTGATATTTGTTCCGGCTCCATTCTCACGAGATTGCCAAACTACGTAATTGTCTGACCCTCTATGTATTTGATTCAGCATTGTTCCAACCCTTTTTTCTGATGTCAACTCTCATTTTGTCTTTCATGATAACATTAATGGCTCTTCATACGAGTTGCATCTTTCATGAGGTGATTGTCTTCTCCTGTGACCATGTTGGACACTTATAACAAAGAGTTGGTAAGACTGTACTTTTTATCATACTGATATTCTAATGTTTGAGTAGTGGTAACAGCTGTTTGTCACTGCACTGGTTTTTCGACATCTTGATTCAAGATTTATTTTTTAACATAAGTAGATAATCGGGCTACATAATGAACGAATCTGCTGCTCAAAACTGGAATTATACAGCACAAAAAAATATATATATATAGCTTTAAGTTTAATTGCCCCAGCTAATTGCCATGATAACGGTACGTATATAGAATGTTATACTGAGATTAACGAAAAAAGCTAACACAGAAAATGGAAATGTTGCTTATAGAATCTGTAATAAAGTTTACAAGAGGGCGCTATCAGGAAAGAAGCGACAATAAATGTAACATGCTGTGGTAGCGGTACGGTTGGGGAGGAGACAGTGTGAAAGATGCAGTGTTTAAAAAGTAAGATTAGAGCAACTTCCAGATAGCTTCCAACAGCGGTCATACGAGCTCTGGATGGGAGAATGAGCGAATAGACGCTGAGATAGACCTGTGAGTGCGTACAGAAGGGATCGGATAGTTTCATGCCATATATGGGAGAAGGGACCTCCCCCTTACGTTCAAAATTTTTCCATGTCAGGAATATTTTGAAATCGCTTTCTCTCCCCCCAACATGCATGTTTGAAAATGATTGGAGCTTTTGAGTAGCTCGATAACAAACAGATGCGGGGGTGGGTCCGGAATAAAACCTGACACGCTTCAGTGTTAAGACACTGTGAGAATCGCTTGCCAAAGACACCAGACTTGCCAGTAGTTAGAATCAGGATTCCATCTTATCAGACCGAACACCTTTTATTGGAGTATTCATTAGGACTTACAAAACAGCCCAGGAAACTCTATCAATTTAATAAGGAAAGCCACTGTCTGAGGAAACTGAACACACAGAGTCATAGAGTGATCTTCTTCTTCTTATTTGATCCTTAGCCGCCGACCGTCAAAGCAGTTAGTGGCCATCACGCCTGGTGGCGTCTTGTAGGGCAACAACAAATTGATTCCACTTTGCTCGGTCGGTAGCCATCCTTCGTACAGTGCCCCAACCCTGGTTCATTCTTTGCATCTCAGCCTCCACAGTCCTCCGCCAAGTTGTTTTTGGTCGGCCTCTCTTTCGTTTTCCTTCAGGGGTCCATAGCATAGCTGTTCTTGTGTTGGCATCGGGGTCTTTTCTGAGAACATGGCCAACCTAGCTCCAGCGTCTGCCAGCTATGATGGTGTGCGTGTCCTCTTGCTTGCTCCGAGTAAGCAGTTCTTGATTGGTGATGGTTTTCGGCCAAAAGATTCGGAGAATTTTTCTAGGCATTATGTGTGAAAAGAGGACAACTTCGACATTTCCTTCTCTGTAACTCTCCAGCATTCCGCACCATAGAGAAGCACATAAAGTACACAGCTCTCATATAATCTTAATTTTGTGCTTGTGCTGTACTGAGAGGACTTCCAGATGTTGTTTAGACTAAAAAAGGCTGTTTTTGCTTTGTCCATTCTGTTGTTGATGTCTTTGCCTGCCCCGCCGTCTGGTGTTACTATGCATCCTAGGTATGTGAAGGTGTCTGTCTGTTCCAGTTGCTGATTCCTTTCTGATATGGGCTCAGGGTTGCTCACATTGAGCGTCATGACCTCTGTCTTCTTTAGATTGATGTTCAAGCCCACCTGCTGGCTATACTTATTAAGTCTATCCGTTTTTTCCTGGATGTGTTGATGTGAATGTGCTAGTAGTGCAATGTCATCTGCATATTCCAGATCTTCCAATGTAGAAAATGTAGTCCATCTTATTACTCTTGTACTGCCCTCTGTTGTCTGGCGCATCACCCAGTCTATGACTGTTAAAAATAGAGTGCTTAATAAGGGGCATCCCTTTTGTACTCCTGTCTTCACCTCAAAGGTTAGGTTGCTCTGTCCTATGCTACACGTAAAGTTGGCAAATAGGCTTTTTATGATTGACACTATGCAGCTTGGAATTCCACAAGCCCTCAGTATTTTCCATAAACTGTCCCTATGTATGCTGTCAAAAGCCTTTTCAAAATCAACGAAATTAATGTACAGCTGTCTTTGCCATTCTGAGCTCTGCTCTTTAATGTTCCTGAGGGTAAATATAAGATCTACACATCTGTTCTTTCTAAATCCTGCGTATTCTTTCCTCAGTTTGTGGTCTACTGCATTTGAAATTCTCTGTATAATTATCCTGCCTAGTATTTTGCTGGGAACTGAGAGAAGAGTTATTCCTTTCCAATTATTGCAGTTTGCAAGATCTCCCTTCTTGGGCAATTTGACAATTATTCCTTTGTTCCACTCCGTTGGTGTTGTCCCTGTTTTCCAGACTTGTGCAAATAGTCGTTCTAATAGTTCTGCTGCTAGCTCAGGGTCTGTCTTAAATAGCTCTGCATTTAAGTTTGATGCTAGTAATTACAATAAGTTTAGAAGCATGCATACGCACTTAAAATTATAAAATAGTACAGTCAGCAAGATTTCAATAAAATAGAATGTCTGTCACCAGGTAGAGCAGCGCGTGAGAACCATTAACAAAATGTAGAATGATAAAAACTAAGATCACGTTGATGAAAGAGAGCAGAAGGAGTAAACAGAGCAGCAACGAGAGATCGAAACAGCAGCGCCAGTAGCAAGTAGAAGCAACATTTTAGACTTCAAACTTCAAAATATTAGAGATAGTAGCAGAAATAAGAAAAAGATCTCTCCAAAGATAGCAACTCTTCATCATCAAGCACTACGTCTTCGGTGCACGTTTTTCATAACAAAGGAGAGGTAACAAGTATCTGTATATTTTTAGTCGTGCCTGCTCAAACATAACGCTGAAAAACATTTTAGCCAGGAGCTTTTCCATTCTTTAACCCTTTGATTGTTGTGATGATTTCTTCTTTTCGTGGAATGTCTGTATTAACATCTAGATCATTTTCAGCCTCAGGAACATTCAATTGTGTCTCTGGTGGTTCCTTGTTCAGAGTTTCTCTGAAATGCTCTGCCCATCTTGTTTCCTGTCCATCTGCTGTCGTGATGGGATTTCCTTGCTTATCTCTTACTAATGTAATATTGTGTGCACCTCGTTTTCCGCTGATGATTTTAGTTATTTTGTATACTGTGCTTTGTTCATTTCTCAGTGCTGCCTCTTCTGCCTGTCTTGCAAGATCGTCTAGGAAATTCCTTTTGTTGGCTCGGGTTTGGCGTTTAACTTCCTTGTCCAGCTGACTGTACTGTTCGCTATATAGTTGCTTTAACCTGGGGGACTTCGCTTCTGTTTTCTTTTTTTTTTTTCATTTCCTTTCTCATCGTTATGGTGTTTAATGTTTCTGGTGTTATCCAGTCTTGCTTCTTCCTTTCCTGGAATTCCAAGCATGATTTGCTACTTTCCTTATATATTGTTGAAATGGTGTTGAATTTCTGGTCTATATTATCAGTCAATGTCTTTTGCTGACTTTTGGCAAATTGATATCGTTTCTTAATGTCGGCCGCAAAAGCTTTTCTGGTAAGGGGGTCCTTCAATTTGCTGATGTCAAACCTTTTCTGTGTAGTTACAGTTGGTCCAGCCCTTCTTAGTTTCACTTTCAGTTTTGCTACTACTAAATGGTGATCATTTCCCACGTCCGCTCCTCTTCTTGCCTTCACATCTTGTAATGCATGTCTCTATCTACCGTTAATCATAATGTTGTCTATCTGGTTGCTGATTCCCGTGTTAATTTGTGAATTTCTTTGTGTGTGAAAAGTGTTCATCCAATGACCAGGTTGTTAATGCTACAGAAACTTATTAATTTATCCCTATTTTCGTTTGCTGTTCCGCTGCCGCATTTCCCCATTACTCTTTCATTATATGTATTGTGTGTTCCAACTTTCGCATTGTGGTCTCCCATTACTACGATAAGATCATATCTAGGTATCTAGGTGTGTCTTCCATTAATTTCTGCAGGTGTTGAAATAATTCATCCTTGACCTCATCATCGCTGTCATTCGTTGGTGCGCAGCATTGCATTATTGTAGTGTTGGTGAATCTTATTCAATCGTATTCTTATCAGTCTGTTGTTGATGGGTTTCCATTCCAGTAATGTCCTTTCTATTCCTTTCTGTAGAATAATGGCTACATCTTCATTGTGCTGTCCATCCTCTCTTCCAGAGTAAAGTACTGTTTCTCCTGTTGCTGTTTTAACTTTTCCTGCCCCTGTCCATCTGCTCTCGCTTATCCCTAGAATGTGCAATGTATAGTTTCTCATTTCTGTGGCCTGTTTTAGTTTACCCGGCTCGTTCATTGTCCTGACATTCCAAAATCTTATTCTTGTTTCACGTTTTGCGGTCAGGACGTCCGTTTTTGTGTCAGTGGCTTCCTTTCGGCTTTTACCACTGACAGTCATACGAGCCTCAGACTCCGGATGTCCGTCCCGCAGCAAAGTTTGTTCATTTGTTGTCACTTCCGTAACTTAATTTCTTTTTACATAGACAGGGGTGTCAGCCCTATACTAAAACTCCCAACCTGGAGGACCAGTGTGTCTGCTTTAGTCTGATCCCTGCCCGCGCAAACCTGTCCAGCTTGGTAGAACCTTCCAGGAGTAAAACTTCACTTGGCATAGTTCTGGGGGTAATCAGGGTACGCAAGCCGCCATACATCTACAAGGTATTGACACCGGTGATTGCAGTTTATAGAGTGAATTATCTTATAAAAGTAACGACCCCCAAGAACACGTGTAAGAGGCCTAATCAAGTGCCTTAACTTCATTCATCTGAGCAAAAAGTCTATGAGCCAGGATTGGCCTAAGTTGTCATTTTACATTCTATATGTTTCATTACTAACATGTGAACTAATATGTATATATTACTTTGTGAATATTAATATGTGAAAATCGCTAGTGGATGTCCAAGTCATTTGAGGCTTGCAACCACATCGTATAGAATGATGATTTCATGAACTACCACTACAAGGTCTGGTGGCTGTTTTACTGGGAGTGTCTTAAAGAGAGCTAAAAGCATAAGTAAGTCTCAAGTTCCATATGGAGCAGGAAGAGAAAGATGAAAGAAATGATGTACATTCTAAGTATAATACTTACAGTTTCAAACCAGTGTAAATGTCTATGTAAACATATTCACTTTAAAGTTAATGAAAGTTTCAAACTTTTCAATCAGTGTAAATGAAAACAGATTCAGTTTATATTGTGAACACCTTTCAAACCGTGGAAATGTAAATGTAAACTTATTCTATCTGTACTATTAACCTTTTCATTTACATGTAAAATAAAGATAAAGCTATTCAATTTAAATGTAAAGAGAGTTATCTCTCGAGGGATTAAGTTTAATTCTCATCGGGGGTAAATTCGGAGATAGATGGGATGGTAGAATAGGAGAAAGGGTACACATAAGCCTGTGTCGGGAAACGCAATACTCAGGAGAGCGTTTCGTTTCTATTCTTTTACCATAGCTGTTGGTGGTAGTACCAGTAAAGGTACTAATCTCTGGAACAAAGTGAGGAAAGAAGTGCACGGACGTGGTAACACTAGATCAGCTTGGCAGTTACTCCTTGATTGTTCTGGGAACGTGCTGCATCTTTAAGCTTAACCAGAGACCTCCAGTGACCTATCTGCACAGAACCCATCAGCGGGAACAGAAACTACTATTGGCAGCTAAGTGAAACGTACAAGCTGCCAAAATGAACTTTGTTCATAAAACCTACTATCATTCAATGATGAACATTTTCTTTTAAATTATTCAATTATTTTAACCCTTGTTGAAACTAAACGATTATTAAATCTGTAATTTGGTAATATTCAAATTTAACTTCGATTTAATAATTTTAAATGTACTGCATGTTTGTCTCAGTTAATTTACTAAAAACACTCTAAACAGAACTATACCAAAATAGTAAGAATTCCAGTGAGTAAATCAGGGGTGGGGGATTAACCAGCTGAAAATAAAAATTGCTTAATCCTTCACAAAAGTTGTCGGTAGATCATAGAATTAACGTGCTCAGCCAATGCAGCATTGTTTTCGCTTTTCTGAATATCTTGTGAAAACTCCCGTGGGATAGAAGCATCGTTATCCTTCTGTCTACGTCTCTGCCAAGAGTAATCTTGTGCGAAGGTAGATACCTTTGACGACCCACTTTAGATACTCTTGAGTTTTGGCCACTGTTGGACCACTACTGCAAAGCAGGGGAGGCGATACCGTCACACTAGTGACAAAGTTCTTAAGCTAAAAAATTCTTTTATGCCCCTCATTTCTTTCACCTAAAGGTCTACCAAATCATCTGGTATCTAACGGCAGATCAGGATCGACCTGTTACCGACACCTGCACAAGGCGATAGCTAGAAAACAGTTCGCCATAAAGGTCAGAAACTCAGCGAGACCCTTTAAAGATATCTTCAGTATACAAACAAGCCCTTGGCACTACTTGATCTGGTTTGAATAACGTGCACGATTAATTAATAATTGACTTGTGCAATGTATTAATTCACGAGAAACGTAAGAGGTGACCAAGAACACACAGAGTTTGACCCATTTAACGTCGGCGGGTACCAGATGCAGGAAATCAGATATGTTGACGATACAGTCCTCCTATCTAACAACCCAGAAGGACTTGAACAATTAATTCTGTCCACCAAACAACATAGCGAGGCCCAGAATCTATACCTAAACACCAAGAAGACCAAAGTATTGACAACAGACAAAGTAAAGACCAAACCAGAAATTGAAATTGATAACGAAGAACTGGAAAATGTTAATGAATTCGAATACTTAGGATCAATCATCAACAGCTCTGGCGACTGTGCAGTAGAAATTAAAAGAAGACTTGCAATTGCTTCACATAAACTAATCCAGATGAAAAACCTATGGCAAGGCACAAGCAAAGAAACAAAGTTACAACTGATCAGAGCATGTATATTCCCAGTAGCAACATACGGCTGCGAGACTTGGACACTCAATAAAACAGTTGCAAAAAAGATTACATCATTCGAAATGAAATGCTAAAGAAGGATGTTGAGAATACCCTGGACAGAAAAAAAGACCAACAGAGAAGTACTGCACTCACTAAACGTACAGGAACATTGGCTCCTAAATACCATCGCAATAAGGAAGCTGAAATTTTTCGGTCATATAAAAAGACATAATAGTCTGGAAAAAATAGTGATGGAAGGCATCGTTCCCTGGAAAAAGGGGAAGGGGTCGACCTAGACGACGGTGGACCCAGGACATCACAGAGAGTCTGAACTTGTCTTTGGCTGATGCAGGTCGGCTTGCCCAGAATCGTGATGCGTTCAGAGCAGCTGTAATGGAGACAACGTTCTGGAAAGAATACGTCACATGATGATGAATTAATTAATATTTGACTTGCAAGGTTAATTAATAATTTAGTCTCCCTTTATTAAATTTTGATAATGTAGTGGGGTTAGCGCCCTTATCTCTAGGACGCTTGATCATTTGACTGTTAACACACGAATCCCCGATTTTCTCAAGTTTTGTTTTAATAAATTGTTTCTCACTAACGGTAGCCCCTTCAGTCATCTTTGAATACGGGAATACGCCCCTGAGGTGATAGCCCTCAGCTGCTTTTTTTCTTGGTGTTTCTTTCGGTGTTTCCCTTTCTCTTCTTTTTGTTGTGAGTTTGTTTTCGCCCAATCTAATGTGGCGTGGCAGGGAACATCGACATAGGGTTAGGGTCTCGCTAAGAAACCAAGAAAGAAGAGACACATTTACGGCTACAGTATCCAGTCAGTACTAGTGCTTCAACACAAAAAATATATGGAACAAAACATATGGAGAGATACTGCAACAATTGAGAAAGCCAGCACAAGAATGGATAACAGCAGAAACCACCAATAAGATAAAAGACAGAGAAAAAAAACAACATACCAAACAAAGCAGACTCAGACAGAAACAAACCTGATGCTCTAGAGCCAAGTTCATGTAATCTACATAGATGCGAGCAGATCTAAGAATAAAGAGAAAGAGAGACAAGATGAAATGTAATGAATTATCAGGAGAGGCTGAGGATGCTAGGCCAAACGAAATATGAGTCCTATATAACAGCACAAAGAAGTCTACAGCTGATGGCCCCATTAAGGACAAGAATGGAAAATTGAGTTTTGTAAATGACTAATACTAGCTAAACTAAATTTGGAATCGAGCTCACATCTTTAAACTGAATTTATGGACAATAACTTGGCAATGTTGACAGAGCATCACTTTGATGAGGTATGATGAAGTCCCCTTAAAGACTATTAACCAAATGAAGAAAGACATGAAGACATGAAATACAAAGTTCTTCATTGAAGACAACATAAAGAACCGTTCGAGATAAGAACTGGGGTACATGAGGAGTGCTCTGTGCCATCTTTTCTCTTTTTATTGACAAAGACTGAGTTATGAAAACATGGACATCAGAAATACGTAGAATAAACTAAACCAACAACCATGAAGTTACACTTTTCATCAATATATGAATGGGAAGAATATAAGGATTGAGATGGTAGGACAAGATCACAAATGTAGAACTGATGGTAGGACAAGATCACAAATGTAGAACTGATGGTAGGACAAGATCACAAATGTAGAACTGAAGGTAGGACACGATCACAAATGTAGAACTGATGGTAGGATACGATCACAAATGTAGAACTGATGGTAGGACACGATCACAAATGTAGAACTGATGGTAGGACACGATCACAAATGTAGAACTGATGGTACGATACGATCACAAATGTAGAACTGAAGGTAGGACAAGATCACAAATGTAGAACTGATGGTAGGACACGATCACAAATGTAGAACTGATGGTAGGACACAATCATAAATGTGGAACTGGTGGTAGGACAAGATCACAAATGTAGAACTGATGGTAGGACACGATCACAAATGTAGAACTGATGGTAGGACACGATCACAAATGTAGAACTGATGGTAGGACACAATCACAAATGTGGAACTGATGGTAAGACAAGATCACAAATGTAGAACTGATGGTAGGACACGATCACAAATGTAGAACTGATGGTAGGACAAGATCACAAATGTAGAAATGATCGTAGGACACGATCACAAATGTAGAACTGATGGTAGGACATGATCACAAATGTCGAACTGATGGTAGGACAAGATCACAAATGTAGAACTGATCGTAGGACACGATCACAAATGTAGAACTGATGGTAGGACATGATCACAAATGTGGAACTGATGGTGGGACAAGATCACAAATGTAGAACTGATGGTAGAACACGATCACAAATGTGGAACTGGTGGTAGGACAAGATCACAAATGTAGAACTGTTGGTAGGACAAGATCACAAATGTAGAACTGATGGTAGGACACGATCACAAATGTAGAACTGATGGTAGGACACGATCACAAATGTGGAACTGATGGTAGGACACGATCACAAATGTAGAACTGATGGTAGGACACGATCACAAATGTAGAACTGATGGTATGACACGATCACAAATGTAGAACTGATGGTAGGACAAGATCACAAACGTAGAACTGATCGTAGGACACGATCACAAATGTAGAACTGATTGTAGGACACGATCACAATTGTGGAACTGATGGTAGGACAAGATCACAAATGTAGAACTGATGATAGGACACGATCACAAATGTGGAACTGATGGTAGGACAAGATCACAAATGTAGAACTGATGGTAGGACACGGTCACAAATGTAGAACTGATGGTAGGACACGATCACAAATGTAGAACTGATGGTAGGACAAGATCACAAATGTAGAACTGATCGTAGGACACGATCACAAATGTAGAACTGATGGTAGGACACGATCACAAATGTGGAACTGATGGTAGGACAAGATCACAAATGTAGAACTGATGGTAGGACACGATCACAAATGTAGAACTGATGGTAGGACACGATCACAAATGTGGAACTGATGGTAGGACAAGATCACAAATGTAGAACTGATGGTAGGACACGATCACAAATGTAGAACTGATGGTAGGACACGATCACAAATGTAGAGCTGAGGACAAGAACCAGACAGGTGCCGAAGGAACAAAAGATGAGCAGAAGACACTAAAGATGGATATACACTCATTGTGGAAATTTGTTGATAGTGTTACAAGGTAGTCCCCAGTTTGGATTCTCCGAGGTAAGTATGAGAGAAACAAACAACATGAGAAGAGCAACCAGGAACAGACATTAGACAGGAATATATAATGACGTCATGGGATGGCACAAGACAGGAAGACTTGAAGTGAATTTGTTGAAGGCCTTTTGGGGCTGAGGGAATAAATACATGAATTTATCTCTATCATTGAGTGAATAAATACATGAATTTATCTCTATCATTGAGTGAATAAATACATGAATTTATCTCTATCATTGAGTGAATAAATACATCAATTTATCTCTACCATTGAGTGAATAAATACATGAATTTATCTCTATCATTGAGTGAATAAATGCATCAATTTATCTCTATCATTGAGTGAATAAATACATGAATTTATCTCTATCATTGAGTGAATAAATAATAAATTTATCTCTATCATTGAGTGAATAAATACATGAATTTATCTCTATCATTGAGTGAATAAATACATGAATTTATCTCTATCATTGAGTGAATAAATACATGAATTTATCTCTATCATTGAGTGAATGAATACATGAATTTATCTCTATCCTTGAGTGAATAAATACATGAATTTATCTCTATCATTGAGTGAATAAATACATGAATTTATCTCTAGCATTGAGTGAATAAATACTTGAATTTATCTCTATCATTGAGTGAATAAATACATGAATTTATCTCTATCATTGAGTGAATAAATACATGAATTTATCTCTATCATTGAGTGAATAAATACATGAATTTATCTCTATCATTGAGTGAATAAATACATGAATTTATCTCTATCATTGAGGGAATAAATACATGAATTTATCTCTATCATTGAGTGAATAAATACATGAATTTATTTCTATCCTTTTTCTAACTCTCTCACACACACACCTTCACCTGAGTTTTTCATCAACAATCGGATTGCGTGTCTCGGTGTTTGCATTCTAACAATGCCATTATATTCAGGTTTAAAAGACGTTGTGTAAGAAGTGCGACGTACCATGAATACATGTCCTTCATGTACGCTACAGTTTTATTGTGTTACACAATTTTCCGGTTGATGGGTAAGTGTTAAAATACATGTCAAGTCCAGATTTTTCACTCAAAGAAGAATTTTAAAAAATGTATTACATACAGTAAATTTCTATGTGCTTAAAATAATTACATCTTTATAAGACAGAAATTTCATTGCCTGACATTTTTTGGGTAAATGTTGGATGCTTCTTTCCTTATCCGAATGTAAGTAGAGTTCAAATCGTCTTGATCACGTTGTGTTTTCAATAACAGAACTAGGATTAATTGTTACGAGGACAAGTTTCATGTCAGAACTTTTACTCACAACAAATATTGTAAACTAGGCTCCTTCTTGCTGTAGAAACAAAAAAAAAAAAAACACTTATGAAGGTAGCATGCAATGAACTAATAAAATACGTTTTTAAAAGGAGTACAAAATATTTAACGTCGGTGACTAGCACAACAACTTGAGACGGAAGCTTCTGTAAGTATATTAACTTGAATAAACTTCTTCAGCTTGTGTGTCCTTTTGCTTGGTTTTTAAATTAAGATGTCCCAAAATATTTAATGTTGCTGACTAGCACTAACACTTGAGACAGAAGCTTATGTAAAGATATTTACTAGAATAAATTTCTTCAGCGTGTGTGTCTTTTTGGTTTTTTTAAAAATTAAGATGTCCCAAAATATTTAATGTCGCTGACTAGCACTAAAGTTGAGACATAAATTTTTTGTAAGTATATTTACTAGAATAAACTTCTTCAGCTTGTGTGTCCTTTTTTTTTCGTTGTTTTTTAAATTACGATTTCACAAAATATTCCTCTTATCATGACTGCAGAAGAATTGTCCAATCAAATGTCGCTAATTTTTAGTTTGCATGACAACTTTCCCGTGGGTTCTTCTCTCATTTCTCTCCAATCCTGGCTATTTTCATCCAGTTGATTCTTATTCGGTCTTACATATACGTTCTGTTATTTACGGATCTGTGGATTGATGTTAATAATACATGTGGTATTCTATGAGTGTTCTCCAAACTTTAATCGATCAGTCTTTCCACAACATTTATGATCTATGTCTGTTAAGTTAAGTTATATTAACATTGGGAGTTAAATGTTTGAGATCCTCACCTGTGAGTCTAGTATTTTATAGACGCACATTTGAGCGCATCTAAGTTAATTGTATGATTAAGTATTTGCGTACGACCGTGCACTATTATTGAACGGTTATGACGCGATTTGTCGCGGTGATTTGTTGCTATCTAAGATACATACTTGAGGCAGATTAATATTTCCTTCGTCATGAACAGACGTTATTTTGGTCAGAATCTTATCCCACGTCTAGGGAAGACACGGCCTTGATTTATTTATTAATCATCTGTGAGATGATTTCTTCTTCTTCTTTCGTTCGTTCGCTTGAAATATATTGTCTATATCTGCAATGTTGTTTCTTGTATAAACTTCACTGTCTTTTGTAGTTCATACAAAAAATCCGTATAGTTTTGCTTCCAGTGTTGTTTCTCTGGGCCAGTGGGTTTGCCTCAATATATCATATTCGGGGCAATCTTGAAGTACGTGCTCCGCAGTCTGGGGTGCCTGTCCACATGTACACATGGCTGAATTGCCAATCTTGAATTTTGTATACATGTGGCTGCGGAGGCGGTTGTGTCCTGTTCTGAGGCGCAGAATGACAATTTGTTCTGATCTGTTCATAACTTGGTAGTCATCCTGTGTTGGTGTTGGTTGCTTTCTGATTGATTTGATCATCTTTTTCTTCTGATGGTACGTAACTGGTACATCTGGTTGCTCGCCAGCAGCACCTTCTTTAGCCAATCCGTCTGCTCTCTCGTTTCCTGGTATTCCACAATGAGACGGTATCCACTGCATGGCGACCCTGCGCTGGTTGCACAGTTCAGAAAGTAGGACTTGTATACCTGGTAGTTTTCTGGACTGAAGTGCTAGAGTGCTGATCTTGCATCTATCAGGCATACTACAGGCTGTGGACCGAGATTGGTGTTCAATAGTTTCTCAGTTGCCACCTTGATTGCCTGGACTTCTGCATCATAGTTGCTACAGAATTTCCCCGTTGGTACTCTAACCGTATCCCTAGTGTTGTTTGGGTATTCTATGTACACTCCTGCTCCTCCATTCTTTACTGCATTCTGTGCTGACCCATCCGTGTATACTCGGACCCAGAGGTCCTGTGGGTATTCATCATCCAGGAAACTGAGAGTGACTGTTCTACGTTGCACGCTGTTCTGTTCATCCCTGTCGAATATTCCTTTCACTTTTGTCTGGATGTGTACTGGTAGTCCAGGCTCCTCTCTCCAAGGGGTTTGTTATGGCACAGACTTTAGGGGGCTGTTAACTTCAGGCAGGTCTGAGGTTTGTCTACGAAATCGCTTGGCCTGGTGGATAAAGCTGCTTCTTTTCAGTCGCCCCATTGCTAGGTTTTGGAATCTGTCCTTCATTGGATGGCTGGCTCGGCATACAGAGGAACTTTTCTGCCCGTGTTAGCACTTTCGTGTCTCTGCGTTCTCTCAGTGCTTGTATCCTCCCCATTTTCTCCATCTCCACTATAGGCGTTGATTTCATTGCCCCCGTGATGACCCTAAGTGCCTGGTTTTGCACCTTATCTAGCTCTTGTAATGTGGTGTTTGATGCTGGACACCACACAGCTGACCCATATTCCAGGTGTGGTCGTATGCCCTGCTGGTAAACTTTGTGAGATGATAATACTTTTCTTGTGCCCGACGTGCCAAGCTGAAGATACTATGAATATTCAGCCACAATCGGCTCCCAACTATCTCAAGCCTCAGAGATAGTCCCCTCCAGTACCGTTTATTGCAGAGCTTCAATCGACCAATGGTGTCGATTGCTAGTGCGTCAATACAATGCTCGGAGAGGCTGTTTAATCGTAATTGAAGATATCTGTGCTCACGCTTTTTAACATGGTTATTTTTGTAAATCCATGCATCATACAACTTCGTTGCCGAAGAACTTCCGTTGACCTTCGTGTGATAACGGCTATTGAAGTCAATCAACGTCCATGTTGATTGTTGCATGTGTATTTTTTCATGCCATTATAACAAGTGATTATTGCTGTACTACTTCGTCAAAGTATTCACGTTTGTCTTCAAATAAATGATGTCTCGTTGCAACCCTTACCCTACTTTCTCTTAAGTTCGGTCATACAGTTTTGACCCATTATAATATCGTATGCCAACACAATAACGGCCCACTAAACATTCGCACAACTATCTCATCCAAAGATACGTCGGCCACAGACAATAAGCCCGACAGGCCAGTAAATAATCGAGAAAGCAGAGATAACAATGTCTTACTCATACATCTACTGATCTAAATTTGTGTGATCTGTACATCTATTGATCTCTGTCTGTGTTATTTCAACATTTAGTGATCAATGTTTATGGGGTATGTACATCTATTGATCTACATCTGTGCTATATCAATATTTAGTGATCTATGTTTGTAGTATGTACATCTATTGAACTATTTCTGTGCTATCTCAACATTTAGTGATCTTTGTTTGTGGTATGTACTTCTATTGATCTACGTCTGTGTTATCTCAACATTTAGTGATCTTTGTTTGTGGTATGTTCATCTATTGAACTATGTCTGTGTTATCTCAACATGCAGTGATCTATGTTTGAGGTATGTACATCTATTGAACTATGTCTGTGTTAGCTCAACATTTAGTGATCTATGTTTGTGTGGTATGTACACCTATTGATCTATGTCTGTGTTATATCAACATATAGTGAACTATGTTTGTGATTTGTACATCCATTGATCTCTGTCTGTGTTATCTCAACATTTATTGATCTATGTTTGTGGTATGTATATCTATTGATCTCTAACTGTGTTATATCAACATTTAGTGATCTATGTTTGTGTGGTATGTACATCTATTGATCTCTGTCTGTGTTATCGCAACATTTAGTGATCTATGTTTGTGGCATGTACATGTATTGAACTCTGTCTGTGTTACCTCAACATTTAGTGATCTGTGGTTTTGGTATGTACACATCTTGCCATCTATGTTTGTGGTATGTACATTTTTTAATCTCTGTCTGTGTTATATCAACATTTAGTGATTTTTGTTTGTGGTATGTACACCTATTGATCTCTGTCTGGGTTATCTCAACATTTAGTGAGCTATGTTAGTGTGGTATGTACATCTATTGATCTCTGTCTGTGTTATCTCAACATGTAGTGATCTATATTTGTGGTATGAACTTCTATTGATCAATGTCTGTGTTATCTCAACATTTAGTGATCTATATTTATGGTATGTACATCTATTGATCTCTGTCTGTGTTATCTCAACATTTAGTGATCTATATTTGTGGTATGTACTTCTATTGAACTATGTCTGTGTTATATCAACATTTAGTGATCTTTGTTTGTGGTTTGTACTTTTATTGATCTATGTCTGTGTTATCTCAACATTTAGTGATCTATGTTTGTGGTATGTACATGTATTGATCTCTGTCTGTGTTATCTCTACATTTAGTGATATATGTTTGTGGTATGTACATCTATTGATCTCTGTCTGTGTTATCTCAACATTTAGTGATCTATATTTGTGGTATGTACATTTATTGATCTCTGTCTGTGTCATCTCAACATTTAGTGATCTGTGTTTGTGGTATGTACACATCTGGCCTTCTATGTTTGTGACATGTACACATCTGGCCTTCTATGTTTGTGGTATGTACAAATCTTGTGATCTATGTTTATGTTATAAGAACATCTTTGTGGAACTCTTCTAAGCCAAGTCGGTTTCTTTTTTAAATTTTCTGTGTCCCTCTGTTACTTTCCGCTCATTCTACCTCTTCACGTCCTGAGCCTGCTATTCTTGTGGAAGTTATTTATCACTTGTCCTTATCTAGTTTATTCTGGTCGTCCAGATTTAGTTATCACTTGTCCTTATCCAGTTTTTTCTTGATGTCTAGATTTAGTTATCACTTGTCCTTATCCAGTTTATTCTGGTTGTCCAAATTTAGTTATCAATTGTCCAGTTTATTCTGGTTATCGAGATTTCGTTATCACTTCTCCAGTTTATTCTGGTTGTCCATATTTAGTTATCACTTGTCCTTATCCAGTGGAGGTTGTCCAGAAAGTTGTCAGGTTAAGTATTAGACAAAAGATTTTGCTCAGAAATCCTGTTTCAGAATCTGTTATATTCATAAACTAGAGAGTTCCCTCCGCTTGTTGTTAACAAAAGAAATATCTAACACAATTTTTTAAATCAGAAAAAAAAAACAGTTTAAAAAGTAATTAGAAACGAGCTCTACATAGTAGACAGAAAAATGATGATGACTGATACTTTCAAGAGAATAACGGGGACAAAAGAAAGAAAACAGTTGTACACGTATTTGATGTAGTATCCGACTGGCTGAATGGGTTGAGATGTTTCCTTTCGAGCTCCAAATCCTGTTGCGTCATGCTCCAGTCTATCCAGCTCAAAATGGGTACCTTACTATGCTCTTGATTTAGGGAAGGCAGAAGACGCAAGGAAGGGAACTGGTCGCATAAAACTGGACCTAGTATAGTTAGGTCTCTAACACTTCACTCCCCTTCGGCAGTATATGCAATGGGATTACTTTTGCTTTTATAATTGACGTGTTGTGGTATTGAAGATTGAAGATTCCTCTTACGTTGTAGGAAGAGAAATGGTTTGAGGGAAGAAACTGCATACGAGAAATCAACTTAGGAGTACCACCAGGTCTGCCAGACGTAGCAATGTACTGCAAGAATGCAAAGCTTGTGCTTCCCTTCAAGTCAGTTGTTGAAGAATACAAAGCAGGAAAGGGCAAGGCTTGCAATTATGCTGTGCGTGTCGGCAGATGACGTAGTTAAGCCCATTCAGCCCACACTGAAAACTGGAAGGAAGTGGAAAGTGGATGAAGCAGTTGGTGCTGCCCAAGAATCGCTCAAGCGGAGAGAGGTAATCGGATATACACAGACGAATAGACGGGGATTTGGCCATGATGACATCCGCTGGTGGACCAAAGCATCAAGCAGGGAACGTAGAGACATGGTAATTCAGGAGATACGAGGAGCTGAGAATGATAAGAGGTTGCAAAAAGCAGTGCAGCAGGCCCAACAAGGCCAATGGACTACATGGGAAGGAGCCCTGCAAAGGTCCTTGACATGGAATGATATATGGCATATGGCACCTCTTAGACTCAGCTTCATTATCAGATCAATGTATGACCTCCTGCCATCGTCCTTGAACCTTGTGAGATGGGGAAAGTCTGATGATGCTCAGTGCCCCCTGTGCCATGAGAGGCAGACACTTGAACACGTGCTCTCAGCTTGCAAGGTGTCATTAGGGCAAGGGCGATACACATGGCGCCACAACAAAGTACTAAATGAGCTGGCTGCTACAACAGACCTGGCAAGGGTGAACGCGAACAGCAAAGTCAGACCGAGCAATGAAAATACATACTTTCTGACAACAATAAAGTCAGCACATCCCAAACCAGGTAGACCAAGTACCAGTTTACCATCTTTTCTTGACTGTGCAAATGACTGGGAGATGGCAGTAGACCTACCTGGGCTAGGGGCATATCTAGAGAGTATTAGAAGATCTCGAAGATGACCAGATATAGTGCTGAATTCGTCATCATCGCACCAGATTATAATGATTGAGCTGACCGTGCCCTTTGAATCCAGATTGGACGAGCAACACTCGTTCAAAGTGGCCAAGTATAATGATCTGGCCGCGGACATGAGACGCGATGGGTCCACTGCAAGGGTCATGGCTGTTGATGTGCGTGCAAGAGGTCTCATGGCTGCATCAGTGTATGATCCATTGCAACTGTTGGGGTTGAGGGGACCGTCAAGAACAAAGGCACTTAAGAGGGTCAACGAAACTGCGGAAAAGGCATCGTGCTGGCTGTGGAACAACCGCAACAGGCTATGGAACTAGAGACAGTAATTTGTTTTCAACTTAGGGGTTACTTTTACAATTGCCTCCAGTTGGCAGGAAATAGGAGTGAATTTGAAAGCTGCAACCAAGGTGGAGTGGGTTCAATTCTCTGCACTAGACAACAGGAGGCTGACACTTGGGAGTCATGACCTAAGTGGGCCCATCCCCCTTAGAGTGTAAAGGAGATTAAGGGGCCGAAACACTTGACTGACAGGCTTACTCTTCTGATGATCAGAACGCCTCCTGTTATATCGCTCTGTACAGAGTTTCTTATCATAGAAGTCAAGTACTGAAGAGTCGATCACTAAAGACACTGACCACTCAGATGCTAGTAGCTCAACTAGCCACATTTTAGCACAGCTACAGTATTCTGAAATCAACCAAAATTTGAAGACTTTCTAAACAGCTCAAATATACACACGCGAGAGAAGAATGTGAAATAAATATGTGTGTCTCTGTGTAGGCAGTCTCTTATGATAGTTTCAATTAACAAGTAATAGGCCTTGTCTAACACTTGGACTTTTGGCTTGTGGTACAGTCTCACTATGTCTTACAAACACACTGTCTTACAGTCTCATACTTACAAGCTTACTGTCTTACAGTCTCATACTTACAAACTAACTGTCTTACAGTCTCATACTTACAAACAAACTGTCTTACAGTCTCATACTTGCAAACTAACTGTCTTACAGTTTCATACTTACAAACAAACTGTCTTGCAGTCTCATACCTTCAAATACACTGTCTTACAGTCTCATACTTACAAACACACTGTCTTATAGTCTCATACTTACAAACACACTGTCTTACAGTCTCATACTTGCAAACTAACTGTCTTACAGTCTCATACTTACAAACAAACTGTCTTGCAGTCTCATACCTTCAAATACACTGTCTTACAGTCTCATACTTACAAACACACTGTCTTATAGTCTCATACTTACAAACAAACTGTCTTACAGTCTCATGCTTACAAACAAACTGTCTTTCATACTCATACTTACAAACACACTGTCTTACAGTCTCATACTTACAAACAAACTGTGTTACAGTCTCATACTTACAAACACACTTCTTATAGTCTCATATTTACAAACACTCTGTCTTACAGTCTCATACTTACAAACAAACTGTCTTACAGTCTCATACTTACAAACACACTGTCTTACAGTCTCATACTTACAAACTAACTGTCTTTCAGTCTTACACTTACAAACAAACTGTCTTGCAGTCTCATACCTTCAAACACACTGTCTTACAGTCTCATACTTACAAACACACTGTCTTACAGTCTCATACTTACAAAGAAACTGTGTTACAGTCTCATACTTACAAACAAACTGTGTTACAGTCTCATACTTACAAACAAACTGTCTTACAGTCTCATACTTACAAATAAACTGTGTTAAAGTCTCATACTTACAAACACACTGTCTTACAGTCTCATACTTACAAACAAACTTTCTTACAGTCTCATATTTACAAACACACTGTCTTACAGTCTCATACTTACAAACACACTGTCTTACAGTCTCATTCTTACAAACACACTGTCTTTTAGTCTCATATTTACAAACACCCTGTCTTACAGTCTCATACTTACAAATACACTGTCTTAGTCTCATACTTACAAACAAACTGTATTAGTCTCATACTTACAAACAAACTGTCTTACAGTCTTATACTTAAAAACACACTGTCTTGCATTCTCATACTTTCAAACACACTGTCTTACAGTCTCGTACTTACAAACAAACTGTCTTACAGTCTCATACTTAGAAACAAACTGCCTTACAGTCTCATACTTACAAACACACTGTGTTACAGTCTCATACTTACAAACAAACTGTCTTACAGTCTCATACTTACAAACAAACTGCCTTACAGTCTCATACTTACGAACACACTGTGTTAAGTCTCATACTTACAAACAAACTATCTCACTGTCTCATATATACAAACAAACTGTCTTACAGTCTCATACTTACAAACACACTGTCTTACAGTCTCATACTTACAAACAAACTGTCTTACAGTCTCATGCTTACAAACAAACTGTCTTACAGTCTCATACTTACAAACAAACTGTCTTACAGTCTCATACTTACAAACAAACTGTGTTACAGTCTTTTACTTACAAACAAACTGTCTTACAGTCTCATACTTACAAACAAACTGTCTTACAGTCTCATACTTACAAACAAACTGTGTTACAGTCTTTTACTTACAAACAAACTGTCTTACAGTCTCATACTTACAAATACACTGTCTTACAGTCTCTTACTTACAAACAAACTGGGTTACAGTCTCATACTTACAAACAAACTGTGTTACAGTTTTATACTTACAGATTTACGTCAGTATATTTTTTTTTTAAATTCATAGCTTTAGTAATGTCTAGCGTTAATGCAAAGTTTATTTAAATATTTAGACTTTTCAAAGTATTTTATGCACACATTTTTTTACTCCGCGGCAAAACAAAATTTCAGCTCTGAGATAGCTAGAGCACAAGGTGTTTTAGTTTTGGACATTAATTAGCCTTAATATCGAGGAAAAAAGTTTATGAAAAAAAATTATGAATTAAAATCATAAAACATGTACAGAAAAAACAGAAAGTTTTAGGAACCACTTTTATTCTTGTGCTTAGGGCACTAACAAGTAGAACAACTGTCCATGGGTTCCATAACACACGATTAAAGCGGATGGCTAGTTGTCGTTAATGAGTCATTCTTCATATCGTTCACAAATTTATTCTTTTTGTTACAAGCCCGTAGACGTACTGATTATTTATTTCTGGTCATCCACCTTTTATACATGCTATAGAATATATACAACTTTTATTTTATGTTTTAGTACACTTGCTAACAACAATACAATGGTTCGTAAAACATGTGTTTAGTTTATCCTGGACCTGTTCTCTATACAGTTATTACACACGTTTTCCTTCTGCTGTATCCGTCACAGTTTGACTTCCCAGGCCAGAGTGACGAGGACATGTCCCACAAAGTACTCAACAGGTTCGCAGAATGGGGTGGGAATTTTGTAGACACAGCAGACACATACGGATATGGTACTTCTGAGACGATCATTGGAAAATGGCTAGAAAGGTTAGTGGACATTCATCATCATTATCACCAGCACCTTATAGCAAGGTATAGGCGATCGTCTCTCTCCATCGTATCTGTGATGCTATCCACCATTTTTTTGTCTTGATCTGTTATCATGCAATAGTACTGCTCTGTCCATCTGTATGCCACCAGCACACAATAATGGAAAGACAATAACAAACTTCTTAAACAGAAAGTTGTGGCGTGCACACGAGACGACGAAAAACAAGTCATGGAAGCCCAAAAATAATCATATCGATATGACTTAAGTCTCACAATCTTTGTGAGCAGAACCTGTACAACTGAAATCTGATTGCAGATTTCTTGTGTCCACAGACAACCCCGAGACAAGTTTGTGATTGCTACCAAAGTGCGTTTTAACATGGGCCTGGAAGAAAACATCAACAACATCGGCCTGAGTCGACGTCACATCACAGAAAGTATTGACAGAAGTCTGAAGAGACTGCACACAGATTTTGTCGACCTCTACCAGGTGAGGACATTGATTTGTTCAGTAGTTATTGATTATCAGTGTCGTACATAACCGACCAGCCTCTTCCATCCCCTCTTCCTGCCGACTAGATAACCCGAGACATAGTTAGTCTGAATCTCTTCTATCCGATAACAAGGGGCCCAATATAGAAGTATTCTGCGAAGATAAACAGATGTGAAGATAACACTCAGTAAACGTCATGCAGAAAACAGAAACACTGAGTAAACGTGAATAACATGAAAAGATATCGCTGTATAATATTTATAACGACCAAAACTAACGGCACCAACAAGACTGATATAATAATGATAGGAAACTCTATACAGAGTGAAACAACAGGAGGTGTCAGACTCTCATGTCACAGAGGGCACTGACTGTCATCAGACTTTTCAAATCTCACAAGGTTTGCAGACGATGGCAGGTCATACATTGATCTGATAATGAAGCAGAGTCTAAGAGGCGCCATATGACATATATCATTCCATGTCAAGGACATTTGCAGGGCTCCTTCCCATGTAGTCCATTGACCTTTGTTGGATACGTTCTTTCCACGTTCTCCTCATCATTTTCACCTCTGTTTCCAGTTCTCTTCTCCATGTGCTTCTTGGTCTACCTCTGCTTCTCTTGCCCTGGGGGTTCCAGAACAAGGACTGCCTTGTAATGCTATCAACAGGTTTCCTCAGTGTGTGTCCTATCCATCGCCATCGTCTTCTTCTCATCTCTTGTTCCAGTGGCACTTGTCTGGTTCTTGTCATCAGTTCCATATTTGTAACCTTGTCATACCATTTTAATCCTTCTATTCTCCGCAAGCACCCATTTATGAAAGTCTAGGTTTTTAGTTAAAAAAAATAAAAAGTGGAGATGAAGAGAAATCTGATCCAACACAAAAATAAGAACCTTCAACTCAAATGTCAAAAAAAAAAAAAAAAAAAATATATATATATATATATATATAGGTAAAGGTAAAGGAGCCCGTTACACGCCCATTGAGAATATGGTGTTAGGCCCATATTATCTTGACCGTCGGCACACGAGGGGTGATGTGGTTGGCATCACGCCGGCCGCCTTAACCTTCCCAGAAGTTGCTCTGGTACCCATTTGGGGCTGGGTCGACCCAGGAGCCTTTTATGGCCTAAAAAAATTCCCGCCTCATCTGGGGATCGAACCATATACCACTGCGCTAGGAAGCCAGTGCACTAACCACTATGCTACCGCGGCTCCCTTATATATATATATATATATATCATTAGTACGTACTCTACATAACACTAAACAGAAATCATGTACCAACCAGCTCCTGGCACAGTTTATACTGAGCCAATACAGGCGCCACGTAAAGAAGCTAAATCACTTCCATACAGTCTGTCTCAGGAAGATAATGAACATCAAATGGCAAGACAAGATCCCGGATACTGCCTTTCTTGACAGAGCTGGTATCCCTAGTATTGATACTATTCTGATGCAGTCACAAATTCGCTGGGCAGGTCATGTAGTCCGCATGCCAGACCATCGACTGCCAAAGATACTCTTTTATGGTGAGATGCAGAAGGGTAAACGCTCCCATGGTGGCCAAAAGAAGCGCTTCAAAGACACGTTAAAGACGTCATTGAAAACCTTTGACATAAACCCAGACACATGGGAAGCTGCTGCGCAAGACCGAACTGCTTGGCGCACATCTCTTCGTAAAGGTGCAGCGGCATGCGAATCATCCAGAAGAGCAGCAGCGGAACAGCGGAGACAAGCTAGAAAAGACCGTGAAATAAAACCTTCACATGAAGCAAACATTCCCTGCCCACACTGTCCAAGATCTTTCCAGGCGCGCATCGGGCTCTTCAGTCACCTTCGTACCCATAGACTAACCTAACATATTCTTAAATAATTGGATGAACAGAGTGGTCTTCATCACCCGTGATGGACGAACAACCAACCAGGCAACCACATAACACTATAAACCATTTCATGGTGTCCAGAAAATAAACATGTATGCCACGTGACATCCTAGATACTATCTAAAACTAAGAACCGTAACTAACGGACAGTTAATTTTATATTCATAAAAGGAACCCAATAAGAAATGGTGTTTTCTTTAGACTCATTGGGAGGTCAAAGTCCTTGCATGCTTGGATGAAGCGATTCATCGAGCTCTGAAGCTCCTGTTGACTTTGAGTGACGATTGCAGTGTCGTCGGCGAACAACAGGTCTATTATAATGACTCCTTTATTTTTACTTTTTTTCAGCCTTGCGAGGTTAAACAATCGTTCAAGAAAGTGCACTTCTTGTTATGAACAATTACTCATCAGTCAGGAAAGTACACGCTGTAAAATTACAATCACTCATTAGTCATGAAAGTAACGCCCTCATGTTACAATCACTCATCAGTCATGAAAAGAACACGCCCTAATATTACAATCAATCATCAGTCATGAAAGTATGGGCTATAATATTACAGACTCACGAATGGGATGACGGCACGCCTCTGGAAGAGACTTTACGAACATTGGATGACCTGGTCCGTATTGGTAAAGTTCGTTATGTTGGGGTCAGTAACGTCACGGGCTGGCAGATGCAAAAACTTGTGGATACCTGCGACAGACTGGGGGTCAACCACATTGTTAGTCTCCAGGTAGGAGCTGACTTTGGTATTGTTGTGTCTTTCTTTTTGTTCTCTGGGTCATTAGTTTACACTTAGCTTCATAAGTGGTAGCAATGTCTGTCGCTGAAGTCTGGCGTAGTTAAATGCTGGTTCTAAGGAAATCGTGACTGTTCCTTCTCAACTCAGGAGTTAAATGGCTTTTGGAATCACGTTCGTTGCTTCTATCAAAAGATGACATACATCCAATTCAATGTGTCTGTCTTTTCTGATGCTACAATCATCTCTTACATTATTTACCGGTTATTATCTTTTGTTTATGTCCACATCTACCGACGATTATCTTCCCTTTGTATTGACACCAAGTATTTTACCAGCTTGCCACTTTCCTGACCTGTGGCCATCGGCGTTTAGTGAAGACTGGGAACAATGCCACCTTGACATGTTTGCCTCTATCTCCACACCGGATCGCACTATTATTTCCGCTCATCTGTTGAATGAGTATGATAGTGGTAAAAATAATTGGTTAGTTAGGTAATAACGTAGGAGCGACGTGCAAAAATATGGCCCAACTTTAAGGTTATCGTAATTTTAACAAACTAGAAACCAGATTTATTACGTAGCTCATCTAGTCCGTCGAAGTGTGCGGACGTGTTTTTCCATGTCTCTGTAATTTGGATATTTTCTCTAAGTTTATTCACATTTAATATGCAGGATATATACATCATTGTGTTTGTATTTTGATGAGATTAGCAATGATTTTATTTAGAAAGGAATAGTTATAAAGTGACGTGGGAATCATGTTTTTTTCTGTTGGAAATGCTGATTGGATCTTTAATTTTACACTGTTACCATTTTTCGATACACCAAGAGCCGTGTCGAACTTTACCTCACCTATTCTTGTTACAATTAACAACCACTACGCCACTCTCTGGGGAACAATAAGCCATGCGATGTCAAAGGGCTTGCACGCCCTCTGCCATGTAACCTGACTATGGCGAGCGGTGAGAATAGCGTCGTCGTACGGGCGCCATTAAAATCATCATGGGATTGCAGACTACTGCCTGCCTCCACAATCGCTAAGAGCTACGTGCTAAACAAAGAAAAGGCGGTTAATAAAAAGTTGAAAGCTTGGTACAATCCACCAGACCTTCCTTTCAAGAAAATTAAGAATGACCAGTGTTGCACTATTGCTTTCCGTAGCAGCCAGCGTTATGAAATCTTCAAACAAGCCTATCTCGATTTTTACCAAAATTGCAACATTGAAACGCGCACACATATACACAATGCATATGTTGAAGATAAAATAGCCACTGACCTCCTCACTATACATCTATACCACAAAAAAAACAAAACAAAGTCCTTGCTCAAGAAGCGACAGATTGTGTGCAATCCTGGTTAGATACTGAACTTTTTCAACTCCAGAAATCGGCCCTAGACCAAACCACGAGACTAGTCGATCCTACCACTCCATCAAAAACAATAAGAGGTAGGACTACAACTATAAAACTTCAGCTTGCCAATGGAATTTGCCCGTCCCGTTTTCCACTAAAATCAGTCCTTCCCTCCCCTCCCACTAAGTCAGTCCTCTTCATATGCAGAGCACACCTCCAGTAAACCTCAAAATCAGAGTAGAATCCAACAAAGTCCCCCCCCTCCTATTTCAACGATACCCTTACTTCTACCCCTGATCTAACACCACCAACCTGTGATCTAACACCCCCGACCTGTGATCTAACACCAACCACTTTTGATCCAACACTACCCATATTTGATCCAACAGGACCCACCTTTAATGGACCGACAGCTCAAAAGCCAACAATAAATTATCTAGAAGTTCACATCAACCAACCCACCACTGAAGTCAGTGTAAACCACACTTTGAATGATGCATTCCCCACTTCTTTAGATCCCTAAGATACCCCACCCAATATGAACGAGACCAACCCATCCTGCTTCCTAGATACAGCTACTTTCCAAATGAGGCTGTCAGCCTCATCATATAAAAGAACTTGCCACATTAACCACCACTGCAAGAGTTGGTGACTGCTTCGTGCGGGTTTCCTCACCATGAACCAATAGCAGAGGTAGCTCGCAGCTCCCTAGAGAACAGGGAGTGGATGGTAATAACATCATGGTATTTATATTTGTATACCGACTGTTGCGCACATATTCTTTGACGCACGGATTACGCATACATATGGAAAATGTATTTATTTGTCTGATAAAAATATATTTATCTTTGAATGCACGTTTTTTCGGTCTAAAGGGACAGAACTCAGATTAGGCGATGGGTATTCATTCTGTGAGTTATCGCTCTTTGTATCGTTCCTGAAAATTGAAACTCAGCGGTGGAATTTAGACTTACTTTAATCTATTCTGTGTTTGGTTAGAAATAGATTGTTCTTGCTTCAGAATGTCTATGGCCCGAATCTATGTGTAGTTCTTGTCTATGTAGGACGAGTATGTCTTATATCCTGATATCTTAGTAGGTTTTAGTGGAACTATTTTTCTTGTACTATACTTTTGGGGGTCAGGTGCTTTTCGGCGCATGAAGAGACGTTAGAGAGTTCTTCGGTGATGTCGAAGCCTATGGCGGGAAGTCATGTCTTAGACCTGCCCAGAGTTTGTGATCTCTTTTGATTATGGGAACGAAGATATTTTCTTCTGTGATGGTTAAATCCATGAGTTCCCTAGTGTCCATTCCATAACGCGAGGAGAAGAGCGTTTTTGTGCTTGCTAGTGTGTTCTTATGCTAAGGTAAACGTACTTTTGCTGACTTCGTTCATTCCTAGGCTTAAGATGGGCAGACGTTTACATGAATCTACCTATGTCAGTATGTCAGAACGACATATTATCTAGCAGCACTGATTATGTTTCTATACAGCAATTATGAGGACAGATTATGCTGATGCTTGTGGAAACTTTGATATTCATGAATTGAATCTTTATTGAAGCTTTGTCGTACATCGTTATGGTGAGCGATGTTTACAAGACTAGAAGCCATTTTGGAATGCTATCTATTGTGGATCATTTACCAGAGAACAGGGACGCCCTTATTATCAGGCGATGATAAAGAGATCATACTTATGAAAGGAAAAACCTACTATTGGTAGTTTAAGGTTTTCTCAGAAGATATTTGCTGAATGCTATTTAAAGAAATCTCCGGTAGGGTGCAAGCTACACTTATGCTAAAGGAGGTTCTGTCTAGGAGTCACCGTAAACATTATTGATGAACTGACATGACTAGTCAGTAAGGCCTGATGAAGATTTGTTAAACATTATATATTAACTGACATGATCAGTCAATAAGGCCTGATGAATGTTTGTATAAGATATGGAACTCTGAACGCTTGTATACTGAGGTTTCATTGTGATTTTCTTCAACATGAATGCCAATTTATGATTGTACACCGTAGGTCAACAATATGCTATTGATGTCGACCTGTGTTGCTGTAACTGTACCCGTTCTGTCAAGTGTGTGCGTCAAATTAAACTATTGAAACGTCCACAGTGGTCTGCATCAGTAACTTCTAGATACGCATGAATGAGTGTTTGAACCTTTAGTCAACTCCACAGAACAGTCTACACATTCGCGTATTGACATTCATTGCAACACTCATTGTCAACACTGTATTCTTGTCAGGGCCTCATTGTGTCCCAGGACAAGGTGACATGTATACCTGACACTGTGCCCGGTTATTAGAGTTGACCAATTACACCAATACACCTTTACAACGTGCACTGATAAAACACAGTATACAGCATCCAAGGGTAACAGCCTTTATCACTATCACCATCAAAAAAGACGTTTATCAATGTGGTAGGCCAGATCTCTGGGCTTAACCTGCACAGTGGACATTGCCAGAAGTTAACAGCTACTGATACCAGTTCGTTTCCCTGACGCCTGATACGACACACCAGCAGTGTTAGTCTACACATGATTGACAGTTCCTCACGTGACCTATGAAGCGATTACTGTATCTAGGTCAGGGTTTATTGACATTTTTCGTTGGACATCACAGCATTACACAGAACGTTTGCAAGCATACATTTAACTTTTTTGTAACAAGTAGAGTACAGGTGAAGGCAGAAGTCCTACTTTCATCGATGGACCTTCTTATGTTCTGCTATTGTGTTGAACTTTAATATTTAAGGCCAGAATTTGTAATTCAATAAAGTGGCAGTTTATTTATTTTGATTAGAATAACTGTGCCATTACTGTAAAACTGTGCCTTCTTTACAACACATCCTATTATACACATAATTTATATATTTATGTTCATATTACATGTATTTGTTTCTCGTTGTGTGTATGTCGTGGGTGGTTGGTGAGGTGACTAGTATAGGATATACCGAGTCATATTGGTCCTATATTAGTGTTCTATAGGTAGCAATTTTCGTAATTGAAAATTTGCTGGCAACATCTGTTGCTATTTTTGTTAGTTGTGATGAGGTGTTCATGTCTTCGTTGTTTTTGTTAATAATTTTGTGTTCCTTAGTTTTGTTTGATCTGTTTGTATTTGTAGATCTACTCTGTTCTATAATTTAGTTTTATACATCAATTTGTGTTTATACACTGTGGTGTTATTTGTCTTGTTGATTTCATTGCAGTTGTCGTCACAGATTCTGTGATCATTTTCATTGATTTCTATATTTGACTTAGTTGATTTCTGCAATTGTTTTCATATTGTCTTTTATGCTTGTCCTTTGTTAATGTCTTTGGTTGACAGATGATATGAGATAGTTGATTACACGTATGTTATAGTATAGACCAGTACTTTATTATTATTATTGTTGTACAAGGAAGTATACAAGACCTTTGTAAGTCTTGTCTCCCACAGAGATTGGAATTGTGAGCTAATTAATCAAGTTCATTGAGAACTTGCTCCTGTTTATTTGGTGATAGATTATATTATTGTTTCAAGTGATTGCTATCATTAGTAGACATCATGTCTACATTGGAATACTTTATTGAGTTAGGGAAATCCCTAGGTAAGACTGGAGATAAGTTGGAAGAGTATGCTACCAGTCATTATGAAAAAGCTCAAAAATTGGAAATTGAGAAACTGAAGGCTGAAGAGAGAAAACAAAAAAGTGAGGATAGAAAGATGTAAATAGAATTTGAACAAAAGAAACTGCAGATGCAGGTTGAGGAAAAGAGATTCCAAATGGAAATGGAAAAACAAAACAGAGAAGCTGAACAAAAAAGATTAGAAGCTGAGGCTGAACAGAAAAGGTTAGACAGAGAAGCTGAACAAAAAATATTAGAAAGAGAAGCTGAGGCTGAGGAGAGAAAAGCAATGAGAGAACATGAACATCAAAAAGAACTGTTAACATTTGAATTAGAAAAATTAAAATTGACAAATATGAGTAATGTTAATCAGTCAAATGGTAACAGTGGTAAACCCTTTACTTATAAGGTCAAGGTACCAGCGTTCAATCCTTCCAGTGACGATATCACATTCTGGCTGGATCGTTTTGAACGCTCCTGTCGAGCTCATAATGTGGATAAATCACAGTATGCTAATCAATTGTCAGAAAATTTGAAAGGTGATTCTCTGACTAGTTTAAGTTTGGTTGAAGAGTCTGACAAGGATAATTATGATGTTGTTAGAGCAGCTTTATTAAAAAAATATCAGTTAACTGAGGAAGGTTACCGTATTTTGTTTAAGAAAATGGTACCTGAATCAGGGGTGGAATTCTCAGAATTCATTGCAAGGACACGTCTTACATTTAATCGTTGGATTGAGTTGTCCAAAACAGAAAAGACATATGAAGCCCTTATGGACTTGTTGCTCAGGGACAAGATTATGTCATGTGTTAATAAACCCTTCTTGGAATTCCTACATGAGCGTAAACCCAAGACACTAAAAGAAATGCAAGAATATTGTGACCAGTACGTCACTGCACACCCTGACATAACTCTTAGCAACACTAAGATTAAAGAGAGTATGCCAGTTGCATCAGCAACACCATACAACCCTAATTATTCACACACATTTCAGGGACAACAAAACAAGTTTGGAAAATAAGGTAACCATAATAGTTATCAAAACCAAGGAAACCAATCATTTCAGGGTTCTTCTGCTAAGAACTGGAGACAAGCTGACAGCCCTCGATACAGAGGTGGTCATAATTATAGAAATTTCCGCAGAGGAAGTCATTATAGGAACTATCCAAGTCATCCATCATGGAGACAACAAGACCATAATTATAGAGATACTCATTATAATGAATATGATAATGGTAACCATGAGAATTATGACTCAAACCCAAATAGGGGTTACAATAGAGGAAATAATAATGATTACAGAGGCAATAATAATCGAGGTAGATCCCAATACAAAAAAACATAAATCTCATTATCATGCAAACTCTGCACATCAGGAGTCACATGAAGCCTATAAACAGACTAAAGATAATGATGATGCTAAAATATGGCATGTGCCGCTTTTGATTTTGGGAGAGCATCTCAGTGCCCCCAATGCAAAACATTATTTGAACCAACTACTACGGTGTCCACTTTAAGTTGTGGCCAACCTCTTCCCGCTCTTCCTGCGTCAGTCGCGCATGATGGAAGAGGTTCTCTTGTCTTACATAGAGGTTTAGTAAATGACAATCCAGTCTCAGTTCTTTTTTATTCTGGATGCACGACAATTGGTGTTAGACAGTCGCTTGTAGATCCTTCTCGTGCCACTGGAAAAGTAGTCAAATGTGTAACACTTGGCGGCACCTTAGAGAAATACTCTACTGCTATCATTAGCATTGCTACTCCTTTCTTTACAGGAGATGTACACGCATGTCTTCTGCCGAATCCGATCGCTGATCTTATCATCGGTCGTATTCACGGAGTCAAAGAATGCACTCCACAACAAATTTCCGTTTGGGAAAATCAGAATATGCAAACCGCTAATGCTGTAGTCACTAGAGCTCAAGCTCTTAATGTGCCTCAATCTTCACCTACTGAAGATAATGAAGTGCATAACCAAGATGATCCCTTGGTAATTTCTCGTGACTCGTTTATAAAACAGCAAGAAGAGGATCCGACTCTAAAGAAATTCTTCACTCTTGCAACGAAAGGTGATCCAAATAAAGATACAAAGCGTAAATCTTGGATTACAATGAAGAATGGCGTACTAGTACGTATGGTGCAAGACTCCGACAAGTCAAGTCATTCTCAGATTCTTGTGCCCAAGAATTTGAGAGTTAAATCTTACAACACGCACACGACTCTCAGTGTGCTGGACATATGGGTTTTTCCCGTACAAAGTCAAGAGTTCTTGCGGCTTTCTTTTGGCATTTTGTGAACAAAGACATACGGATTTATTGTCAATCTTGTATAGTATGTCAAGAGGTCAAATCCAAAGGTCCACGCCATGCTGCACCTATTCAGGCTGCAGACATTCCTATTCGACCATTTCAGAAAATGGCGATAGACATCATTGGTCCATTTAAGATCAAATCTGCTAGAGGACATCAGTTTATCTTAACGTGTGTGGACATGTGCACACGTTGGCCAGAGGCTATACCTCTAAAGAGCATTACTACTGCTGACATTGCAGATGCTCTTTGGCTTATATTTTCTCGTCTGGGATTCCCCGTAGAAATATTATCAGACCATGGCACCCAACTAATATCGGATACCATGTCTCAAGTGATGTCGACTCTGCAGATAGAGAGATCTTTGAGTAGTATCTATCATCCTATGTCCAATGGGATGGTCGAACGGCTAAATAGAACACTCAAGAACTTATTAGGGAAGATAACTGAGGATCATCCTCAAGATTGGGATAGGGTTTTACCCGCGGCCCTCTTCGCTTACAGAGAGGTCCCCAATGAACATACAGGATTTTCTCCTTTTGAACTTGTCTTTGGCGCGTGACCGCGCGGCCCTATGTCTTTGCTTCATGATCCCATAACCGCTGACAATATTACCGATAACACGAAATCTTCTTATGAATATGTCATCGCGCTGAGGGAAAAGATTATCGAAGCATGCAAATTGGCAACTTCTTCTTCTGAATTTGCTAAGCAGAAAGCAAGACAATTTGCCAATAAGAAAAGAACCTTACGACAACTTTGTCCTGGTGACAAAGCATTTGTTTTGCTACCTTGTAGGGAAAACAGACTTCTTATTTCTTGGAAAGGTCCGTACGATATAATCTCGAAAATTTCCGATGTTGACTACATTGTCGATATTGATGGGAAGCATAAAACCTTCCACATCAATATGCTTACGGAATTCCATGAACGTCCGGATTATTTACAGCCTATTTTCCAGGCAACGGACGATTCACCTGTCCAACATGGTCATTACTCATCACTGTCCGTAATACAGGATGAGGAAACAAGTTTTTCGGATGTTAATCTTCCGCTTCCGATGATTCCACTTCATTCTAGTGAATCATGGAAAAACGTTACTGTTTCTCTGGATTTGTCTCTAGGAGAACAGCGACAAGTTTCGGCTATGTTACAAACATTTCAGGATGTCCTTACTGACATTCCTGGACAAACTCATGTCATTGAACATGACATTATTCTAACTGACCATAATCCTATTAGAGTCAGACCTTATCCTATTCCTATACATTTTCAAGCACAGGTTGAGAAGGAGTTGGATGAGATGATAGATTTAAAAATAATTGAACCATCCACTTCTGCGTATTCTTCGCCGATGGTTATTGTCCGGAAAAAAGACAATAACATACGTCTTTGCGTTGACTATCGCAAATTGAATCAAGTTAAGAAGTTCGATGCTGAACCTATGCCTTTACTAGAAGAGCTACTTACTAGGCTTTCTAAATCTCATTTTTTCACTAAACTAGATTTGTCTAAAGGATATTGGCAAGTTCCTTTATCTGAACGCGCCAAACCTTTTACTGCTTTTTCTACACCTAGAGGCCTTTTTCAATGGAATTTCATGCCTTTCGGCCTTATGAACGCACCAGCTACATTCGTACGCATGATGCGTCGAATTCTATCTTATCGGTCAGATGTCATTGCGTACGTAGACGACATCTGTCTTTTCAGTGATACTTGGGAAGATCACTATTCGGGGTTAGTTGAGTTGCTATCTACTCTACGCGAGTATAACCTGACAGCGAAACCCTCTAAAGTCTGTATTGGTTTTAGCGAAATTGCTTTCTTAGGTCACCGTGTCGGTCATGGTTTCCCAAAGACAGAGGACCATAATACAAGTAAAATACTTAACATTTCTATTCCTAAGACTAAAAAGCAAGGGCGAAGTCTCTTAGGTCTCATACAATTTTATGGACGATTCATTCCGAATCTGTCCTCGATCATGGCACCTCTTTCTTCCTTGCTAAAGAAAGGGTCTCCTAATATAGTCCATTGGACTCAAGAATGTCAATCCTCTTTGGATAAGATCAAAGCTATGTTTTCTACTGCACCTATTTTAGTGTTACCTACTAAAGATAAGACATTTGTTCTTCGTAGTGACGCTTCATCCATTGGGATTGAAGCGGCACTAATGCAAGAGTACTCTGGAACTCTGCATCCGGTAATGTATATTTCCAGAAAGCTTAATGCTGCAGAAAGGAATTATTCGGTCTTAGACCGTGAACTATTGGCTATGGTATGGTCAATTCTCAAATTACAAAGATTTCTTCTAGGCGCACTTTTCATAGTAGAAACCGATCAGAAAGCTCTTACGGCTATACAGAGTAAGAATTTGAAGAGTTCGAGGTTTACTCGATATGCAATTGCTCTTCAACCTTTTCATTTTTCGGTACGAGCTATTCGTGGATCAGATAATGTGATGGCAGACATTCTGTCTAGATGCCCACATGATTCCACTTAACAGTTGAGTCTTGGACTTCTTAATACTTCCAACTCGACAACAGATTTTTCTTTTCTATATCAAGATAGATACACATTGTAATTCGTAATGATACTACGTTCATTGATATATATATATTCACCGGTACTCGTTGATGATTTTTCTTTTTGTCAATCATGTACTTAGAATGCTTAAACTGAAATTGTTATATGCATTGTGTCATTGCAAGTATAGTAGTATGCGTTGGTGACACCTCCCTGGAAACATTTATGCTTAAGAGAAATTCTTTCTCTGAGAGATATATATTTCGACTTTGCATTAATCTGGCTTAAATAATTCCAGATATTTCTCATCTGCGCAGTATTTATGCATTGGGAGCCTATTGTATGTTGCTCTCAGATGAAAAAAAAAATGATTTTCATTTTTTTCCCGGGAGGTGTGGTAATCTGTTGCGCACATATTCTTTGACGCACGGATTACGCATACATATGGAAAATGTATTTATTTGTCTGATAAAAATATATTTATCTTTGAATGCACGTTTTTTCGGTCTAAAGGGACAGAACTCAGATTAGGCGATGGGTATTCATTCTGTGAGTTATCGCTCTTTGTATCGTTCCTGAAAATTGAACTCAGCGGTGGAATTTAGACTTACTTTAATCTATTCTGTGTTTGGTTAGAAATAGATTGTTCTTGCTTCAGAATGTCTATGGCCCGAATCTATGTGTAGTTCTTGTCTATGTAGGACGAGTATGTCTTATATCCTGATATCTTAGTATGTTTTAGTGGAACTATTTTTCTTGTACTATACTTTTGGGGGTCAGGTGCTTTTCGGCGCATGAAGAGACGTTAGAGAGTTCTTCGGTGATGTCGAAGCCTATGGCGGGAAGTCATGTCTTAGACCTGCCCAGAGTTTGTGATCTCTTTTGATTATGGGAACGAAGATATTTTCTTCTGTGATGGTTAAATCCATGAGTTCCCTAGTGTCCATTCCATAACGCGAGGAGAAGAGCGTTTTTGTGCTTGCTAGTGTGTTCTTATGCTAAGGTAAACGTACTTTTGCTGACTTCGTTCATTCCTAGGCTTAAGATGGGCAGACGTTTACATGAATCTACCTATGTCAGTATGTCAGAACGACATATTATCTAGCAGCACTGATTATGTTTCTATACAGCAATTATGAGGACAGATTATGCTGATGCTTGTGGAAACTTTGATATTCATGAATTAAATCTTTATTGAAGCTTTGTCGTACATCGTTATGGTGAGCGATGTTTACAAGACTAGAAGCCATTTTGGAATGCTATCTATTGTGGATCATTTACCAGAGAACAGGGACGCCCTTATTATCAGCTGATGATAAAGAGATCATACTTATGAAAGGAAAAACCTACTATTGGTAGTTTAAGGTTTTCTCAGAAGATATTTGCTGAATGCTATTTAAAGAAATCTCCGCTAGGGCGCAAGCTACACTTATGCTAAAGGAGGTTCTGTCTAGGAGTCACCGTAAACATTATTGATGAACTGACATGACTAGTCAGTAAGGCCTGATGAAGATTTGTTAAATATTATATATTAACTGACATGATCAGTCAGTAAGGCCTGATGAATGTTTGTATAAGATATGGAACTCTGAACGCTTGTATACTGAGGTTCCATAGTAATTTTCTTCAACATGAATGCCAATTTTTGATTGTACAACGTGGGTCAACAATATGCTATTGATGTCGACCTGTGTTGCTGTAACTGTACCAGTTCTGTCAAGTGTGTGCGTCAAATCAAACTATTGAAACAACCACAGTGGTCTGCATCAGTAACTTCTAGATACGCATGAATGAGTGTTTGAACCTTTAGTCAACTCCACAGAACAGTCTACACATTCGCGTATTGACATTCATTGCAACACTCATTGTCAACACTGTATTCTTGTCAGGGCCTCATTGTGTCCCAGGACAAGGTGACATGTATACCTGACACTGTGCCCGGTTATTAGAGTTGACCAATTACACCAATACACCTTTACAACGTGCACTGATAAAACACAGTATACAGCATCCAAGGGTAACAGCCTTTATCACTATCACCATCAAAAAAGACGTTTATCACTGACATTTATAATTAAAAGTTACACACATACACACTTACACACACACACTCATATATATATATATATATATATATATATATATATATATATATATATATATATATATATATATATATATATATATAGATATATGAGGGGCGTTCAGAAAGTAATGCACCACATCGTTTTTCTCAGCTAATAATGAAGAAAGAAGCATGAAATTTTGCACACTTCAAATATGGCATGTGCCAATTGTGTGCATCAAATTGCACCGCAACCGGCCAAATAATACGGCTGCCCTAAACCGTTGAAATGGAGCGTGTTAGCAACTTGCGTTATAAGCAGCGAATTGTGATAAAATTTCTCCTTGCAGAGAAGGAAACTGTTGTGAACATTCACAGGCGTCTATGTGATGTGTATGGAAGTTTTGCAGTCGACAGGAGTACAGTCAGTCGCTGGGTTCAGAGAATCAAAGAATCAGGAAGTGGCGATACGGAGCTGCTTGATCGGCCGCGCTGTGGTCGTCCTGCCACAGCCACCAACGCAGAAATGTTGAAATGCGCTGAGGCATTATTCTTACTGATAGGCGAATCACTACTCAACAATTGGCCTTACAGCTGTCAGTCAGCATTGGTAGTGCAAATGCAGTTATAAAAACTCTCGGATTTTCTAAGGTTTGCGCAATATGGGTTCCTCGAAGTCTCACAAATGACCACCGATTGCAAAGGAAAGCAATTTCTTCTGAATTGTTGGAGCGTTTCAATGCTGATGGAGAGAACTTTTTGGCTAAGATCGTTACAGGTGACGAAACCTGGGCACATCATTTTGAACCTGAGACAAAAAGACAGTCAATGGAGTGGCATCATCCACAATCACCACGAAGAAAGAAATTCAAGACAATTCCTTCAGCTGGAAAGGTCATGATCACTGTCTTTTGGGACATTGAAGGTGTGATTCTTGTGGACGTTATGCCAAGAGGAGAGACAATTAATTCGCAAGCTTACATTAAGACATTGAAAAAACTCAATCAACATTTTCGCAGAGATCGGCCACACAAGAATCCAGCAGACCTGCTTCTCCTTCACGACAATGCGCGACCTCACACAAGTCTGGCAACACGGGAAGCAATCACCAAATTGGGTTGGACTGTACTACCCCATCCACCCTATAGTCCCAATTTGGCACCCTCTGATTTTCATCTATTTGGTCCCCTTAAAGATGCGCTCCGTGGGACAAGGTTTGAAGATGATAATGCAGCGAAGAAATGGCTACATGATTAAGAGAAAATCTGGTACGGGCTAGGAATACATGCACTTATTTCGCGCTTGCATAAAGCAGTACAAGTTGATGGGGATTCTGTCGTTAATATATATATTAACAATTGGTTAAGTGAATTTTATATCTGTACCCGTATTACTCATTTGTAAAAAATACATATTTACAGAGCTAGTACTACACTTAATAATTTACTGAATTACCTTTCGCGAAGGATTAAAAAATACGAGTCAAAACATATATTTCTCACAAAAGGGGTGGCGGAACACAACGTTTATAACAAACTTAGATTATTCAGCTGTTGCACTTGCCATTCTAGAAGAAATACCTATGAGACTCCCTAAAATAGAAGCACCAACCTTCTATTTATATCTCTGCCAAGAGTAATCTTGAGCGAAAGTTGCTACTTCTATAAAGAAAAACCATTCCTTCTACTCTGCTGGAATTGTGGCCTATATTGGACCACTACTGCAGAGATCACGTGCTACAGTTTCTGGAGAGCGGAAGAACGCAAATGCACCATTGTCGTATGTATATATACATATATAATAAATCTGGATTAGAAATGTTGAAATAAATATATATATACCAGATTCCATCATATATATCAGATGCCATCATTTATACCAGATGCCATCATATATACCAGATGTCATCATTTATACCAGATGCCATCATATATACCATATGCCATCATATACACCAGATGTCAACATTTATACCAGATGTCATCATATATACCAGATGCCATCATATATACCAGATGCCATCATATATACCAGATGCCATCATATATACCAGATGCCATTATATACACCAGATGTCATCATTTATACCAGATGCCATCATATATACCAGATGTCATCATTTATACCAGATGTCATCATATACACCAGATGTCATCATCATCATCCTTTTTCTGCTTCTTATGGAGCATAGAGCTAGACCAGCTATTGGTTCCTTGTAAGGCACAACCCACAGGTAGTAGTCTCCAGCTCTTGTAATGTTGGTTTATATGGCCCGTTGTTGTACATGATGAGGTTGCCAGTAACTGTTGGTGTGGGTTGTCTTAAATGTTGGTGTGGGTTGTCGTAACTGTTGGTGTGGGTTGTCGTAACTGTTGGTGTGGGTTGTCGTAACTGTTGGTGTGGGTTGTCGTAACTGTTGGTGTGGGTTGTCGTAACTGTTGGTGTGGGTTGTCGTAACTGTTGGTGTGGGTTGTCAGTAGATGCCAAGTAACTGTTGGTGTGTGACCCAGTAGATGTGAAGTAACTGTTGGTGTGGGTTGTCAGTAGGTGAGAAGTAACTGTTGGTGTATGTTGCCAGTAGATGCCAAGTAACTGTTGGTGTGTGACCCAGTAGATGTGAAGTAACGCTTGGTCTGTATTGCCAGTAAATGTGAAGTAACGTTTAGTCTGTGTTGCCAGTAGATGTGAAGTAACGTTTATTCTGTGTTGCCAGTAGATGTGAAGTAGCGTTTATTCTGTGTTGCCAGTAGATGTGAAGTAACGTTTATTCTGTGTTGCAAGTAGATGTGAAGTAACGTTTATTCTGTGTTGCCAGTAGATGTGAAGTAACGTTTATTCTGTGTTGCCAGTAGATGTGAAGTAACGTTTATTCTGTGTTGCCAGTAGATGTGAAGTAACGTTTATTCTGTGTTGCCAGTAGATGTGAAGCAACGTTTACTCTGTGTTGCCAGTAGATGTGAAGTAACGTTTATTCTGTGTTGCCAGTAGATGTGAAGTAACGTTTATTCTGTGTTGCCAGTAGAAGTGCAGTAACTGTTGGTGTGTATTGCCAGTAAATGTGAAGTAACTTTTGGTGTGTGTTGTCAGTAAATGTGAAGTAACTTTTGGCAGGACTATAAGTAAATGTCAAGTAATTGTTGATGGAGTCACAGGTAGATGTCTTAATTGTTGATGGAGTCACAAGTACATATCGTAATTGTTGATGGAGTAACAAGTACATGTCGTAACAAGGACATCATAAAGACAGTGCTACAGAAGCATGTGGTGAAGTCCGACTTGGGAACAAGAGAAAGAGGACACCTTGGTGGACAGAGGAAGTCAAAGAGAAAATAAGAGAGAAGAAAATGGCATGGAAACAATACTTAGGAGCTAAAAACACAGCAGAACAAATAGAGAAATATAGAGAATATGTGATACTCAAAACAGAAGCAAAGAACAAAGTGTTAGCAGCAAAACAGAAGTCATGGGAAGAATTTTGAGAAAAGCTAGAAAAAGATGCGCAAGAAACCCAGAAATTGTTCTATAAGACCCTAAAGAACATGAGGAAGGAAAAACAATGCCCTCTCAAATTTATAAAGGACAAGCAAGGCAAATTGATACTGTCCCGAAGGAAGTAATGGAAAGATGGAAAGAATATTTCTCAGAACTCCATGATGGTGAGCAAGGTCAAGTATCAAAAATGATAACCACTAGCACAGAAGAGGAAACAAATGGTGATGAAGATGACATAAAGATGGAAGAACTGAAGGCAGCACTGGAGAAAATCAAGATGGGCAAAGCAGCAGGTCATGATGGTATAACACCAGAAATCGTTAAGTACATGGGAGCATCAGGCGACCTGTTACTCTTAAGGGTCCTACAGGCAGCGTGGTGCTACAAGACCATACCAAAGGATTGGGAGATTGCCATCATAACACCAATTTTCAAAAAGGGTGACAATCGACAATGTGGAAACCATAGAGGCATTTCCCTTCTCAATGTCCCTGGTAAAATCTACTCTAGAATCCTAGAGCAGAGACTCCGACGCCTAACTGAGCCACAATTGCATGAGGTCCAGTGCGGATTCCGAGCAAACTGAAGTACTCAAGACCTAATCTTCACACTCAGACAGCTGAGTGAAAAGGCCCTTGAGTATAAGAGTGAGATCTATCTTTGTTTCATAGATCTGGAAAAGGCATTTGACAGGGTCCCTTGTAGCAAACTTTGGGACTTTTTGGCAAGGAAGAACATTCCAGCACCTCTGATTCATGCTATACAGAGCTTCTACAAGTCTTGCAGAAATTATGTGAGGACAGCAAACCATAAGTCAGAAGAGTTCAGAACCACCACTGGTGTAAGACAAGGTGATTTCCTGTCACCTTATCTTTTCATACTCCTCATGGACGATGTCATCAAGGCATGTAAAGAGAGAACAAGAAAGTATTCAGTGGGGTACTGGAAGATGAGACAGGTCTGTATTTCAGAGCTGGCATTTGCTGATGATGTTGCCCTGATTGCTAAATCAGAGGCACATCTCCAATCCAACTTGCAAGTCTGGAAGGAAGCGCTGGAGAAGAGAGGGATGGTTATAAGTAGCTCTAAAAGAAAATCCATAGTGATATCACGAGAAGAAAGAAGACATCAGATTAAGCTGGGAGAACAGGTCCTGGAGCAGGTCGACCACTTTAAATATCTCGGAGCTATTATAGACCGAAAGGGAGGCATCAAAGACGAGTTGGCCACTCGAAAAGCAGCAGCTGGGAGACTTTTTCAGGCCATAAATCGGGGATTCCTCAGCAAGAGAGAGGTTGGTAAGAAAACGAAGATGGCTGTATACCGCTCCACCTATGTCCCAGTCTTGACATATGGATGCGAGTCATGGGCAATGACTACAACCCATAAAAGCCAGATCCAAACCTCAGAAATGAGGTATCTGAGGAAGGTGGTTGAAGTAACAAGAAGAGACATGGTCTGAAACCAGACGATACGTCAAGGCCTAAAATCCCACCTCCTGCAGACCCAAGTAGAACAGTCCCAACTAAGATGGTTTGGCCATGTCTGCAGAATGGGAGAAGATCGGCTACCACGACAAGCATGGGAAACAAAGAGCCAGGGATCCAGACCCCCAGGACGACCCAGAGTCCGCTGGGAGGACAACATTAGACAATCTTTGAAGGACCGAGGACTAGAATGGAACCAGGCCAGGAGGAAGACAGCCGATAGGATAGTCTGGCGCTCTCTCTTCCAAACCTCTACATCTCACGGTAGAAGGGGAACGACTAAGTAAGTAAGTAACAAGTACATGTCGTAATTGTTGAAGCAGTCCCAAATAAATGTCAAGTAATTGTTGATGAAGTCCCAAGTACATGTTGTAATTGTTGAGTGAGTCACAAATAAATGTCAAGTAATTTTTGATGGAGTCACAGGTACATATCAAATAATTTTTGATGGAGTCACAGGTACATGTCAAGTAATTTTTGATGATGTCACAAGTTGTCGTAATTTTATAAGATAGGTTTATGGATATTTATGGTCCGGTCTGAGCAGAGGTGACAGTGGAAAATGTGTGAGAATAAAGGTGTAAGAAAATAGATTTTTCCACGAAGGGTGATAGTGTAAGAGAAAGATCAGTCTCGGGAGTGAGTAGTTTCTCTACTCCAAACTATCTATACGACTATATTGTAATCAGACGAACTTTCGCTCCTTATATAACAAATATAAGTTACACCTCACATACATACACAATTACGTGACGAATACGCACAGACGTGAAAAACTATGGATAATATATATGGGTAGGGGTTCGACCAAGACGCTAAATTAAGTTTTTCATTAAGTTTATTATCACTTAAAAGAACTTCACAACATCAAACTTATACATATCAATAAAAGCATGGCTTAAGACAAATGAAAATATCCCACTATTGCCCACCCCTCTTGTAGAAAAAGGATCCCAACAGAAGTTAATAACCCCAAAAGGTCAAAGGCTAACAATAAGGGTATGGAATAGTCAGTAAAGGAAAATAACAAGTTCCTAGTATCCTATCTCGTAAATAATCCGGTTAGTGAGTGAAAAAAAAAGATTAGTATAATAATGGTAACAAGGGAAAATATGTTTCTCTCTTTCTGTTCATTCATTCAGTCATTCTGTGGCCACACTCATACTCGCTTACCCAGTAGTTGTCGCAGGTATTCCTTGAAAAAAAAAACCACTAACAATAATATCCCCATACAGTGTCAGGTTGTTGCCAATTCCAGCCCCAGACTAGCCTTGGTGCTTACTGCAAATGTTAAGGTAGTCGCTGAAGTTGGTGCGTTAATTGTACTTTTTTTTCTTGGATAAGTCTGGTATCACTGCCGATAGTTGGTTGGAATAAGACGTATTTGTGATGTTCACCGTCATAGAAAGAAAAATATATTGTTGCTGTGCTGTCTAGCCTCTGGTTGCTAAGACACTCTGTTACGTTATGCAAATGTTAATAATAATAATAATCGTCTTTTCTCTGAGTTGATGGCCGATTCTGAACAGTGAGTTCTCTTGAGTATAATCCCAGTGGAAAACTACTGTCATATGTCAGGAAAAGTTTATATATATATATATATATATATATATATATATATATATATATATATATATATATATATATATATATATATATATATATATATATATATAGCCACAGCGGGCTGATCCAATTTAAATAAAAAAATCTGGTAATGTTCAGGTCCAGTTAAATATTATGTCTATGGTTTCGAGATTTGCCTCTCTCATGAGTGAAAAAAAGTGGACCGCACAGGTCGAAAATCGAAAACCCAATAATACAATAATATCTCTGGATAGCTTATAAGACCGCTAGTTCGCTGGTTTTTTATCAAGCCTAGATTTAGGAAGAAATACAAACATTAAACCATAATATCAATATCCTATCCTAACACGCGTAAAGGTAAGATCTCTTATCCGTTCCGTTATTAAATTAGATTAGAAACCACAAATGTCTAGCTTATCTTATCCCTTTTAACACGTGATATAAGCACTAGTCATTTATAAAATTACACATGATGGATAGAAGTAAATTTTATTCCGTCAATTTCCAATCGCCAGCGTATTTATTAGTTAATTAAAACCATCTGGAATAAAAATAGCTATGCGTTATTTAGTACACCATTTTTAGCACTTAGAAAATCCCAGTGAATTCTAATGATAAACTTAACACACAAGATCACGAAAAATGCTAATATATATATATATATATATATATATATATATATATATATATATATATATATATATATATATATATATATATATATATATATATATCTATATATATATATATATATATATATATATATATATATATATATATATATATATAACCGCAAACAGAAATGAATTAATCTCCACGGAATTTCTAATACTACACTTCCACCATCGCTCTTAGAACTTGCGTGCTAGATTATTCAAAATGTTCTGAGGCGACTAGATAACTGATTTTAGGAGATTGAGTATTTATACAAGAATAGCGTTGTTTCGCTGGAAGATGACGAAAGTCAAGCCTTGGGTACTCAGGAGAAATCAGCGGGGTTTTCTTCCGAGATAAAGAATTTCCTCCGTTCGCTCTGTTCGCCGTTGAATCGACAACAAAGGCTTCTGATCTCGGCGATTGTCTCCCTGTTATGTACAACATCACAGGATTCGCTCGAGCTTGTAGAGGACTATAAAGCAGTTTTACCTTCCACGTGTTTTGGGCCCGTGTATTCTGTCAGTTGTCGTAATACTAACAGCTCTGCTCTCATGGGAGCTCCAGGCAAACGCCTTAGGCTCGTCCCCTTTCAAGGAATGACAGTTACGAATCCAGGTAGACTCTCGTCAGCGCGTGAAACAAGAAAAATAGGCATGGCTAAAATACGAGTTAGACAGATAGCGAAAAGGCATGGATTTTGCGTAACCAAATCGTGCATGCTAATGAGGAACAAAGGTGGATAGCGAAAAGCGGACGGATTCATGTAGTCTATGTACATAACCTGTCACACAAATAAATGTCAAGTAATTGTTGATGATGTCACAAGTAAATGTCAAGTAATTGTTGATGGAGGCACAAGTACATGTCAAGTAACGGTTTTGAAGCTGGAATCACATGCACGTGGTGGCCATGTCTCCAGCATATTCTTAAAACTGGCTTGTGTATTCCAGTCTTCCTAACGCGCCTCTGTATTCCACTCCTCCTAACGCGCCTCTGTATTTTACTATTCCTAACGCACGTCTGTATTCCACATTTCCTAACGCTCCTCTGTATTCCAGTCTTCCTAACGCGCCTCTGTATTCCAGTCTTCCTAACGCGCCTCTGTATTCCAATCTTCCTAACGTGCCTCTGTATTCCACTCTTTTTAACGCGTCTCTGTATTCTACTATTCCTAACATGCCTATGTATTCCACGCTTCCTAACGCGCCTCTGTATTCCACTATTCCTAACGTGCCTCTGTATTCCAGTCTTCCTAACGCGCCTCTATATTCTACTATTCCTAACCTAGCAACAATACAGCCTGCTTAGTCGGGACTCGGAACTGGAACCATTTTCTGTGTGCAAGACAAATGGGATAGGTGTTCTACCATGGAGTCCTCTTAAAGGGTGAGCACTGTCACATGTTATCGTGTGGAAAACAATTATTTATTTAAAATATAACAGAACAACTTTTTTACGTTTTAGTTTTCCAGGAAGTAAAAGGTTTCATTACAATCTTCAGTATTGTGGGATTTTTCTTTTTTTGATGGGGTAGGGATGTGGGTGTTTCTGAAGATGCAACAAAAGTATAGACGGACAACTATCACCATACATGTCGTATAGGCGACTTTGGCAGGTTGTGCTTGATTTTTGTAGCCTTGTTATGTGAAAAAATTGCTACAAAACCCACAACTACAAGTACAAGTTAATGCATTGGAACATGTTCCTACATTGGACTGTATACTTCTCAAGAAAGGAATCATGGACATTTATTCATTGAGTCTGATCACCCTATCAGACATAAGATCAATCATTAATAACTGTAGATTGTATGATCATATCAGTCTTGATTTCTTCTTCAAGCACCATGCCTGCTAGCGTAGGTGATCATGTAACTTCCTGTCTACATTATATGTTCATTCTTGACAGGGGCGTGTTAACTGGAAAAGTCAAGCGAGGGATGAAACCAACAGAGGGGAGAATCGGGTGGGCAGCAGACAATACGTCCAGGGACTTAGAGATTTCTCCACACTGGTCCAACTTCGATAACAAGACCTTTGATATCATAGAAACTGTTGAGGCCATTGCTAAAAAGCGGGGTACGTATCACTTATGGATGTCGTGTATGTTTTGTCTTATATATTATCTAAATTTTTTGTTTGCTTTATTTATTAAAGTTCGCCGATGAACATGACACTTATACACAGTGTTGACTTGACCCCCAAACACAGGTCGTACTGTACCCCAGGTGGCGATTCGCTGGTTACTTCAGAAAGATGTCGTCTCGTCTGTTGTCATAGGTGCGAGAACTCTGACTCAACTCGATGACAACATGGGAGCAGCTAATGGGTGGAGCTTGACCAAAGAAGAGGTTCGTTTACCATTGCCTGTTTCAATATTGCTTTACCTTTGTGATGCGATGAAAATAATCATGAAAATCAAGGTTGTGTGAAGGATAACAGCAACAAGAAATATTGAAATCTACCATCAGAAAGTTAAATATAATGAAAATAATTAGCCAGTGTCATGGACTAGGGTCAGAGTTTCATTCATAATTTTTCAATATTGGAACAATGTATACGTGTTGAAGATAAAACTGAGGAGAATGATGCTGCAGACTTTCTGTCCCCACCCCTATGTGTTACCGGACCCGTTAAAGAAGCTAAGAATAGTAACTCTGTACCGTAACTGGCCATTCGTAGAGGGCAACTAAGGAGGTTTGGGCATGGAACCAGATAGTACTGCTCCCTGTACACTTCAAGCCAAAAAAGCTTCAAGAACACAGGAACAGGCCATCCGAAATAAGTCATTCAGGCAACTCAACTCAGACAGTCGAGTCGGGAGACAATTTCCTATTGAGAAATGTGATGACTCCGTCCAGAGAAATGTGATGACTCCGTCCAGAGAAATGTTATGACTCCGTCCAGAGAAATGTGATGACTCCGTCCAGAGAAATGTGATGACTCCGTCCAGAGAAATGTGATGACTCCATCCAGAGAAATGTGATGACTCCTCTGTCCAGAGAAATGTGATGACTCCGTCCAAAGAAATGTGATGACTCCTCCGTCCAGAGAAATGGGATGACTCCGTCCAAAGAAATGTGATGACTCCGTCCAGAGAAATGTGATGACTCCGTCCAGAGAAATGTGATGACTCCGTCCAGAGAAATGTGATGACTTCGTCCAGAGAAATGTGATGACTCCTCCGTCCAGAGAAATGTGATGACTCCGTCCAGAGAAATGTGATGACTCCGTCCAGAGAAATGTAATGACTCCGTCCAGAGAAAGTCAGAAAGGGTCTAACTGCTGCCTCCTCCTCCTATCTATCTATCTATCTATCTATCTATCTATCTATCTATCTATCTATCTATCTATCTATCTATCTATCTATCTATCTATCTATCTATCTATCTATCTATCTATCTATCTATCTATCTAATTATCTATCGTATCTATCTATCTATCTATCTATCTATCTATCTATCTATCTATCTATCTATCTATCTATCTATCTATCTATCTATCTATCTATCTATCTATCTATCTATCTATCTATCTATCTCTGATAATGTTTGTACTTTTCAACATATGTTATGTCATGCTTATAAGTAATTAATGTTAATATGAGTGTGCTATATTATTATTTTACTTTACAACGTTGAATTCCTTGAATTTGATATGTAAAATGCATATGAGAATAAATGAATTCAGTATGAAAGGTGAGAGAAAGGAAGGGCAGAATGTCAGACGGGCCTGCGTGCCCAATTCTCAACCCTTTGAAAATAAAGTTCGTTCGTTCGTTCGTTCGTTCGTTCGTTCGTTCCTTCCCCTCGACCATTTTTTGTTTTACTTATAGAAGAATCTCCAGACTCGACATCTGGAATGTTCCAACTTATTCTTCAGAAAACAGCTGACAGCATTACAAAGCAGTCTTTGTTCTGTAGTCATCATGGTTAGAAAAATTAATGAAGTTCTAAATCAAGGTAGAGAAGGGAATTTGATTTAGACAGAAAAGGGATACAGAAGACAGGAAAATATCTAGAATGGATGGCATTGGACATAGCGACTTCACATGAGTTAGCTAAAGGTCCATGCTCCACGTGAGTTAGCTAAAGGTCCATGCTCCACATGAGTTAGCTAAAGGTCCATGCTCCACATGAGTTAGCTAAAGGTCCATGCTCCACATGAGTTAGCCAAAGGTCCATGCTCCACATGAGTTAGCTAAAGGTCCATGCTCCACATGAGTTAGCTAAAGGTCCATGCTCCACATGAGTTAGCTAAAGGTCCACGCTCCACATGGAGCTATATTGTAATGAAGGAGTGAATGAAATTATGACTGTAGTCGGAGATAGAATCCCCTCTACTTTCACAGCGTACATTTGACAGCTAGTTGCCATTAACGGTTTACGGTGGGTGCCTAAGTCATTATTTGTGTCTGTCCTTAGGGCGGGTATAACTAACCAGCAATAGTTTAGGAATTCTGGCTTTAGAACTGGTCCTGTATTTCATGGTGGTTATTGCAGCTTATTTAGTATTTCTGTCACAGCTTTAAAGTTAAAACTTTTCCTGTAGCAATTGAGATATCGATTTCCTGTCCATTCTTTGATTTTTCCTCAATATTTTGATAGCTCTAATTGCTGATCTATCTGATATAATGGACCAGTTGTTTCACTGGTGCGTCTTGTCAATATATGCCATATCAATGTACGTCGTACTTCCTTTTTGCATCCATTTGCCTGCGTTTTTGTCATCACTTTTGGTATATCGTCTGTCAATTCTAGGTTCCTCTCCATGGCGGGAATGTTCTACTTATTGATAGAGCATATACAAGTAATTCCAGACAATGACGGTTCTAAATGTAAAATGTTTTGATCTTTGTTTTTTTGTATTTCAGATGAAGGAACTGGATGATATCTCGGCTACTTCACCATCGTACCCCTACAACATGATTCTGAGTCTCAACACCGACAGGGTTAACCCATATGTCAGAGACGCCTATGCCAAGTCTGTTAGTTCTTGAGCCGACAAACATTTATTTTGTTTGAAATCAGTGATTACTTCTTTCTGTCTGTCTGTCAGTTACTCATTCGACATGTCTGTCTGTTAACTAATCTACATGTCAGACTGTGTGATATAATCTGTCTACGCAACCCAGGCCTGTAGATAGTTTTCTTGCTTGCTTGGTCGTATACTTGTTTGTCTATCTTATTTATTTTTGCAGAAAATGTTGATAATTGTATTTCACTGTATCGTAGTTAGTGTTTTTACTATATAAACAGACAACACAATTAACAAAAACATTCACAGCGTAATGATACGTTTGTACTGATGATACTACAGTGATAGGTGATATATAATCCATCTATTGATGTGCTTTTAAAAGAGATAATAAAGGACTCGTGTTGCTGGTAATAAATGTCTGGCATCGATGCTAATATGTATCATTTGTCAATGACAATAACAGTCTTGTATTGATGATAATAAATGTCATATACTGATAACAAAATGGAGCGAGCTGCAAGTATTAACAAAATTAATACTATTATTATAGTTATTATTATTTTAATCTTATTTATTTATTTACTGCGGAGATTGTCTTCTTGAACAATTCAGTGTTTTCTTTTAAAAAATATTGGAATTGACAGCAGAATAGTTTTTTTAAAAATCATAATGGGCAAGCAAAATTCAGTTGATAGAATCCTCATTGTCAGTCACTTCCCATCATCTGGTGCCGCAAAGAAATATTGTGCGATCATTAGAAGCTCAGAATGACATTTTGACTGATCTTTTTAAATATTTGATTCATTTCTCATGTATCAGCAACTGCATAAATCCGTCATTATTAGTGTTACTTTCAACAAATGTCGTATTGTTAAGCTGATCACAGCACTCACATCGTCAAATACAACATCTTTATCAATTAAATATTGACCAGAAGCTCGCACATCTTCCCATGTTCGGAATCAGTGTAAGATCATTCATGAAGACTATGTGAAATCTTCTAATGATTTCATTGATGTCTCAAAGTCTTATAGCAACTGATGTACAGGAATGTTTTATCATCATGAAATGTGTAACTCGAACTGTCAAATCCGTCTCTTTGTTTTTCAACAACCGTGTTCAGAATCTTCAAGGGCACAGACTCTTGACACAAGCGCTGCTTAAGAATGTCTATCACAGATTTAACACAATTAAAGACAACTGGACAACATTCCTTTCAGTTCGTTCAATATTTACTTGTAAAAAATACTCCTTAAAGAATTGACTTGTATAAGACAGACCTAATCTAAGTCATGTTCAAATTCCTAAACAAAGCCGTACAGAATACACTTTCGTAGAAAGCTGCTGGAGCGCTCAATCTTAAGGTGAAAAAGTGGACAAATCCGAGAAAAAGAGAACAGAAGGTCACCTTAGTGTGAATAGGGTGTACTGTGCATGTATGTGATCATGTGGTCAGATAGGGTGTACTGTGCATGTATGCGATCGTGTGGTCAGATAGGGTGTATTGTGCATGTATGTGATCGTGTGGTCAGAGTAGATAACTGGTGGTCGATGATGGTGACGATCCCTCTGTTCCCTACATCTTGTACTCGACTCAGGAGGTGATGGTGGAGTAAGCTGTCAGTACTATTGTCGAGATGTCATTGATGTCATATGACCGATGTACAGAACTTGATGCGTCATCGTCGTCCCGCCCTTCTCACTTTCTTACACCGCGTCGACACAATAAGATAAAAACACAGAATTTGACATGGGCTCTAGATGGGTGTTTAGTTACCCAGTAATTATACAATTACACAACATAACAAAATAGATGGTAACATTGGACAAAACATAGCACCAAATAAATAGAACAGGTGTACCCAAACATTTTCGAGTCCCGACCACTCCATGGAATATTTGATCCTTAATCGACCCCACGCAATAAAATAAATTAAATAAAGAAGTGATTGTCGACGCACAATAAATTAGCATTACATTTTTTTTATTGAACTGGTTAACTTCTATAATGGGAAAGTTGTGGCTGATGAACATTAACAAGGGCATTGATATATGGCTGGGAGACTGGTGAGTTTTAGTCGTAAGTCACCACGCTCTTCCAGGTTTACTCTGTTCTTTGGCTTTGATACAACTGTATTTTCCCTGGCTAAAACCAGATTCAACCAAGTACGACCTTGGGAATGCAAGTAGAAACAGCTCAACTGCTGCAGAAAAGCTTGGGATATTTTGTATGTGTAATTATATTCTTCCAAAAGTCCCTGAGACTTTTATTTTTGAACAGTAATTTAGCCTCTACACCCAGGTTCTCGAAACGTACTTTAAAGTCTTCAATTAGAAGGTCGGCAGCAATGGATTTCCAACATTGCCTGTCTCTTGCAGCGATCGTACATTCTGACAAGTTCTGTCTTGTCCATCTCTTGATCTTATCTTCGCACTTATAGCGCTGTCTTACTTGTTTGTTCTGTTGTCTTCAACTTTTACATCTATTATGGCTTCACACAAAATGTTGGATAATTCCTTCATTACCCCTTCATCATCTCCATATAAAGCACAAGACCATCCATGTTATGCCAAACTTTTCTAACCTGTGACATCCATTCAAGCACTTTACATCTATTATTTATCCCTTACATGCCTGTTTCTAATTGACTGTCAGTGTGCTTCGTTGTCTCTTTTTATTTCCCTGGCCTAAGGAATTCCATAACAGCGCCTGCCCTGAAATGTTATCAATGGGCTTCCTGAAAGTCTTGTCCTGATCTCCTGGTCCACTGACATGTGTCTGGTTCGTAGCATCAGTTCTTCATTGGTCATATTTATAAACACTTCAATCTTTCTATTCTTCATTGATGAAAGTCTGTAACTTGTTGGTTGTTGTTTTTATTGTTCTCTATGTTGCAAAGCCATACAATAGGAATGTCTTGACATCTGAGCTAAAGATACATATGTTTTAATGTTACTTGATTCCTTTTGATATGTTTGAAAGTGAAGTGACACGTTTTTTGCTTTTGATTTGTTCATGAAAAAGTTTTTAATGGCTTTAAATACCAAAAATAAACCCCGGATACATAAAATAGTTGTACCAACATTGCGCTGTCTGCGGACGAGCAAGATGCTAACCAAATAACCAGAAATAGAGATCGCCTCATTTGAAATGCAGTATCTGAGACAAGACGCTAACAAATAAGAAAAGGTGTGTGGAGTAACGAAGACCTGATGGGTAATGCGAGAAGAGAGTCAGAGAAGGAACTTGTTGAGACACAAACCAAAAAAGGTGTGTGAAGTAACGACGATCTGATGGGTAATGCGAGAAGAGAGTCAGAGATAGAACATGTTGAGACACAAACCAAAAAAAAAAAAAAAAAAAAGCTGGTCTTGCACACCTTGTTCAAGACGAAGCCATATCAAGAAGCAGCGGAGTTATTTTGTGACAACCACCAGGAAAAATAAGGTCAGACTATAACAAGAAGGTCAGGCTATAAAAAGAAGGATCGAGAAAGTAGCAGACATGTTTAACAAACACAACATTACACCAACAGGTAGCAGTAGGTGCCCTGGATTGTAAACGAATAATCAATTCTAGTGCTACTTCTCCCCACAAGTTGGAAAATAAAATAATGGGAGAATTGTAATCGTTGCACGATGCATGAACTGTAAAATAATGGGAGAATTGTAATCTTTGCACAATTCGTGAAAGGTCGAGGTGTGGGAGAACTTTAATCTTTGCCAGATGGGTGAACTATCGTGGAAAAAAAAATAGAATTTTCTTAAATCTGTGGTTCGTTGTTTCACGAATGTTTGATTTGGCACTTTGTCTCCAATTACACGAAGATATAATATAAATGTTTGTCATTCTGTAAGTTTTATAACGGTCAATAGTAGGACGCTTAAGCTCTAACCAGGTGGTTCATTTTAGGAATTCACGCTAGTCAAATTTACATCAGCACTGGGTCTGGGTTACAGTGGCGTGCCTGTACCAAAGGGTTCACAGAGCAGTGTGAGAGAAGAATGTTGACATTAAACGTGTGTGCGTCCGGGTTGTAGTGGTTATATCGCTTTCTTGTCGAGACAAAAGTATTGTGTTCGAAACCAGGTCGCGTATTAGTCTACCCAGCTGTAAAAATGGATCCCTGACTCCACTCTTGATTTGAAGAAGGCAAGGGCACTAAGGAAGGGAAGTGGTCACCATATATAGGAATATGTTGTTGCAAACAATTTAAAATGTATGGAGGAAAGCGAGAAAGAAAAAAACGTAATTAAGTCATCGGTTAAGAGTCCTATGATATAAACATAAATCGTAAGTCGTACAAGGTTAATAGTCCGGAACAAACGTTATGTTGTAAGTAATCCGGCAACGGTTAGATAATGGCGAAATTTATGTTATAAGTAATAAGGTAACGGTTAGCTAATGGCGAAAGTTATTTTGTAAGTAATGTACCGGTTAGCTAATGGCGAAAGTTATTTTGTAAGTAATGTACCGGTTAGCTAATGGCGAAAGTTAGGATATAAGTAATAAGGTAACAGTTAGCTAATGGCGAAATGTATGCTGTAAGTAATAAAGTAACAGTTAGCTAATGGCGAAAAATATGCTGTAAGTAATAAAGTAACAGTTAGCTAATGGCGAAAGTTATGCTGTAACTAATAAGGCAACGGTTAGCTAATGGCAAAAGTTATGCTGTAACTAATAAGGTAAGGGTTAGCTAATGGCGAAAGTTATGTTGTAAGTAATAAGGTAACAGTTAGCTAATGGCGAAAGTTATTTTGTAAGTAATAGTGTAACAACAATTAAAAACATGGTTATAAAAAAGGACAAATCCACGTGGGCAGGTGAAAACACAGGAGGACGCAAATATGAAAATGTTGTAGTACTTAAGGGGAGGTTAAACCCCCAAAATGAAAAACACAGAATTATAAGTTAATATCTATATCTGGTCATTTATACAAGAAAAATGACTGAAAAAAATACAAAACATTGAGGTATATACTAAAAACTTGCAATCTATGGCAGAAAAACAGTGAAAAAAAGGCAAATTTTAGCTTTTTTTGGGTATTTTGTTGCCCAAGATATCTCAAATGTGAGTACAACTTGAATTTTGATATTTGGCTGTTTCATTTGTTAATATATGATAATGATTGTATACTAAAATAATTTTGATTGGTTTGATATCTGAGTTTTTTTGGATTTTAACATACCAATCGAAACATTGTTGAAATTTTTAAGGGGGGTATCTTAGCTATTTCTTAACAGTTTTGTAGTTTGTTAACATATATTCTTTATTTTAGTTTATTTTAATGAGCACTATGTGTACAGCATGTGGCCCAAAATTTACTGCTGTATCACTAATAGTTTTTGAAAAATCTTGGGCAACGTGCCCACATTTGTGTGAAAAATGAGGTTTTGAGAAAATTAAGAAAAAAGGGAGGAATTACACTTTTACACAAAATTTACTCACCTCGGTATCCCCCTGCTATGTAGGAATCATCTCTGATATTTTCCTTTATTGATTCCATGTTCTGTGTCATACTTTGCAGCTTACCTTTCATTAAATTCTTCATTTCAGCAGACTGTATGCGCTTTTCGTCAGTTTCCGAAAAAATACATCCTTTCTCTGGTAGACATGTACTATGCGGGGGGGAAGCGATTGCTCTACCCTCAGCAGACTCATTACATGTAGGAGAGGCTTTGCTATCAATATATTCAAGATTAGGATACCCTTATCAGATATTAACTGACAATGGTTCACAGTTCAGAGGGAAACTGATGGAGGAAGTTTTTTAGGATTTTTCAAAATATTCTCGTCCGCACATTTTATCATCCACAATCGATTGGACAAGTGGAAAGATATAACGGGACTCTACTTACAATTTTACGTAAGCTCACACAGGAGGAACCAGAATCCTGTGATTCGTTCTTACCTGCAGCTTTATTTGCGTATAAGGAGGTACCCTACCACTCTACTGGAATACCTCCAGCCACATTATTATTTCGATGACCCATCAAAAGGACCCCATGGTTAATAAAAATTAGCCAGTCAAAATTATCTTTACTCATGAAACTATGTTTGAAATACTTGAATTCTGTTTGCTTCAGGGAAATGAATACGATACCGAAAATTAAAATCCATGCATTACAAGCAATATAGCATCACAAATATACCAATTTGTATATTTTACATATATAATTAGGTAAAAATACACTTACCTGACATACTTTAAAAATTTATATAAAATCATCCACAAAGGTTTTAGTGAAAATAAACATACAGAAATGTGGGAAAATGAATGTACTTTCCAGTGCAATATGTATCTAAAATTTGATATTTTCAATGAAATTCTTCATTTTTGGGGGTTAAACCTCCCCTTAACGGAACAAAACAAAACGGAGTAGACAAATCAAGACAAGGATGGACGATTCTGTAAACATTTTATTTCACGGATACAGGATATGACACTTCACACTTGTTACTCTGATTTTTCCATATTTATGGTACAACGTCGGCGAGCGACTGCTAATCTCTGAATGTGGTGATAACGACCTGTGATGTGAGATTATTCCTATTTCTTACTTTATAGGTGACAAACAACGGTTGAGCTACAAACTTTGTTTCTTTGCTTGTGCCATGCCATAGGTTTGTCATCTGTATTAGTTTATGTAAGGCAATTGCAAGTCTTCTTTTAATTTCTACTGCACAGTCGCCAGAGCTGTTGATGATTGATCCTAAGTATTCGAATTCATTCTCACAACATGCCCGACAAAAATTAACTTCTTCATTTAAATATGAGTTATACGGTTTCTTTGTTGTTTGGCTTCTCTGTGTGGCCACCCTCATCACTCTTGTCCATAGTATTATTGGCTAATTTCTGTATTACGCCCATCTTGTACTACCATGTACAGCGCATAGTGCACCAAAAGATCAAGCCAGCTCAAGAAGAAAGATAAAAAGTAGATATGACATAATCTTCTTCTTCCTCTGCCGCCTGTCATCTAAAGGTGATTTACGTTGTGCACTATGTTGTGCACTTTGTGACCTAGTGCATCCGTCTTCAGCGTACATTTATTTGGGACTGCTCCCTTAGTTTTTGGTTTTCCGTGACCACCCAGCCAGTTGTTTGTCATCAGAGTTATCTCTCCTAGGTAAGCTGTCTTTCCCGGACTAACGAGCCTTTCGGTGTAACAGGACAGATTACCACCTGATCAGACTATACCCGGGTATAATCTGGCCAGTAATAAGTAACAACTATGCTTGAGCAAAGAAGTTGTCCACCAGAATTGGTGTCGTTTCTGATATACTGAGCCCCACACTTGGGATCAAGTCTGCTGAACCCCCAATACTTTGCCACATATTTACCGCTAAATGTATTAAGTCCCATAGCACATATTGCCGTAGTAAAGTGAAGTGTTGGAGACTTTTCTATACTATGTCTCACCTTAATGATGTGGGGTAACAGATGGCCTTTGCTTTCCCTAAGTGGAGAGCAGAGTAAATACACCCATTTACAGCTGGGTAGACAGGAACGTGACGGTACAAGGTCTTGAACCAGCAACTGGCTTCGAGAAGCAATTGTTATAACCATCCGACCATTGGACAGGCATGGAGTCGATAACTAGAAGAGTTATTGTTTCACGTCTCTCAATGTAACCGTCACGGTAAATGTGAAGGTACACCTCTGCAAATGTTACATATTTACCACTAACTGTAACAAGTCCAACACAGGAAGTATAGCGTTATTTCTACCGTTCTTATTGTAATGATAATAAGAATAAGGACTTATTAGAACAAATGTGACAGGACATTAACGCTTTCTCGTCGCTACAATAGGAAAAAAAAAACATAATGTAAAGAACCCTCAGAAAATATAAATTTATTAGGACATTAGGACAAGCTGCGAGATTATAACAGACAAGACCCTCACACATGCAAGTACACACTACTTCACATTATCACGGGCTCAAGCCGTGGCTGTTCTAGTGTTTGTATCACAATTAAACCATTATATCAGCGAAAAATGTCATGACTGGTTATCATTTGAAATGAGTTTCCATTACGTAACCTTGTGTTATCTTCATCATTGCGACTTGCAGTTTTGTGCAAGCTCAACAGGACATGTCTGAACCAATGTCATAGTGTGTCACAGATAACCTACATTCTCTGTCACTTAAATTAGCGTCAGTATTGAGGCCAGGTTCAAGTACACTTTGCCATTAAATCTTTGACAGGGAACGTTTGCTCTGAACGGTTGTGAGAAATTATAATTTGACCTGATACGGTATAAGTTATTCCAATTATTTAGGAATATGTTAGATTACTCTATGAGTACGAAGGTGACTGATGAGCCCTTTGCGGGCCTTGAAAGATCTCGGACAGTGTGGGCAGGGAATGTTTGCATCATGTGAAGGTTTTATTTCACGGTCTTTTCTAGCTTGTCTCCGCTGTTCCGCTGCTGCTCTTCTGGATGATTCGCATGCTGCTGCACCTTTACGAAGAGATGTGCGCCAAGCAGTTAGGTCTTGCGCAGCAGCTTCCCATATGTCTGGGTTTATGTCAAAGGTTTTCAATGACGTCTTTAACGTGTCTTTGAAGCGCTTCTTTTGGCCACCATGGGAGCGTTTACCCTTCTGCATCTCACCATAAAAGAGTATCTTTGGCAGTCGGTGGTCTGGCATGCGGACTACATGACCTGCCCAGCGAATCTGTGACTGCATCAGAATAGTATCGATGCTGGGGATACCAGCTCTGTCAAGAACGGCGGTATCCGGGATCTTGTCTTGCCATCTGATGTTCATTATCTTCCTGAGACAGACTGTATGGAAGTGGTTTAGCTTCTTTACGTGGCGCCTGTATACAGTCCATGTTTCACTTGCATATAGCAGCACTGGAAGCACCGCAGCTCTGTACACCTTCAGCTTTGCCGGTAGACTAATGCCACTTCGATGCCAAACGTTAGTGTATAGTCTGCCAAATGTGCTGCTGGCTTTGGAGATCCTGGTGTTCACCTCATCATCAATTACAATGTTCTGGGAGAAAAGAAGGGCAGAATGTAAGACGGGCCTGCGTGCCCAATTCTTAACCCCTTGAAAATAAAGTTCGTTCGTTCGTTCGTTCTATCAGAACTGTACCGCCATCTTTATAGACCTCAACAGGAATTGAATCGGAGCCGGGGGCCTTTCCACTAGAAAGTTGACGAATCGCTTTTTGAGTTTCCTCCAGAGTCGGTATATCATCTAGTGCTTCATTTATAGGAATTTGGGGCAGTCGGTTGATGGCTTCGTCGTTAATAGATGATGGCTTGTTCAGATTATTATTAAAGTGTTCGACCCAGCGTTGGAGCATTCTTTCCTTGTCTGTAATTAGTGTTTTTCCATCTGCATTAAGGAGGGGAAATGATCCTGATGATGTTGGACCATAGACCGCTTTGAGTGCATGGTAAAAAATTTTCAGGTCATGGCTGTCAGCAAAGCCTTGGAGCTCATCTGCTTTATTACTCAGCCATGAATCCCGCATCTGGCGTAGTTTATGTTGGACGATTCTACGCATGTTGTTGAAAGCGTCTTTCTTGGATGTAGATTTTGGATCATTTAAATATGCTTTATGGAGATGGTGTTTCTCAGCCAACATCTTCTTTATATCATCTGAGTTCTCATCAAACCAGTCATTTTGTTTCTTGATGGCGGGACCCAGGACCTCTGTAGCAGTGTTGTAGATCTGCTCACTTAGGGCTTGCCCAATTTGTTTCCACACTTTGACCGTCTAACGAGATAGATTTGGGACGGTCTTCTAGGGTGTCAGCAAATGACTGTTTGATTTTTGTCTTCTTTAGTTTGGTGACATCCAGTCTTTTTTTAGTTTTATTCCCCTGAGGGCACCTGGCTGGTTGGATACGAATTTTAAGTTTAAACAATGGGTGGGTTTGAAAAAAAATCGAAAAAAGGTGATTCGTCTTACGAGGACAAAAGACAAAGAAAGTAGTCTACGTTACGGCCACAAGGCCTTCGTCAGGAAAAGAAAGAAAGTGAAAGATAGATAGGAGACATAAGAACTTAAAGAAAAATAAAAATAAATATAAATAAAAATAAAATCTAGGTACTTCCCTGAAGGCGAAGCATGGCTGAAAAGGAAGTGACTTCTGACCCCGGAAGTACACAATACATACTAAGAAGCTAAGAACTAAAAAACGAAACTGAACAAAAAACTACCCAAATATAATAAAAGTGGGGACTGGAAATAGAAGAGGACAGAATAAGTAGGAGATAAATGAATATGAAATAAAAAATCAAGACAAATTAGAAAACGTGTACATCCATACATATTATGGAGGATGGCATAAAAATAGAAGAATAGGATAAGAGTGGAAAGAGTCCAAATAGAGCAAGAGAGGAAAGGGTGACCTCAGACAAAGGTGTGAAAAGTGTTGAGACCGGCTGGTTTTAGACACCCCATGCGGTGGATAAGACGGTTCTCAAGCTGTTCTCGGCTGGCAGTGTCAGAGGAGCAGGATCGGATCGCAGTGACCTGGATGTCGATGGGACCCTGGTGGTCAGGACTATTGAAGTGTGTGGCAACTGGTGTGGACTTTTGCTGAGAGATGTCATTTAAGTGCTGGCTGAATCTGTCCCCAAGTCGTTTGCCTGTGTGGCCAATATAGGTTTTGCAGCAACGTTTACATATGATCGTATAAATGACATTACGCGATTCACACGTGAAGCTACTAGTGATGGTGTACGTAGCCTTAGGAAAGGACACCTTCTAAGTTGAGATGACATACTTGCACGTGTTGCATCGTGTCCGACCACAGGGTAGTGTGCCAAAGTGAGTGGCATTCTCCTTTGGGAGACGGCTGTGAACAAGAAGATCCTTCAAGTTCTTGTCGCGTCTATATGCCACCAAAGGTGCTTCACCGAATACTGCTTGGGTCGCAGGCTCTGCTTGGAGGATAGGGAGGTGGCGGAAAAGGATCCGTTTGACAGCAGTGCTGTGAGGGTGATGGGTCAAGATTAATGTGTCTAAAACCAGCCGGTCTCAACACTTTCCACACCTTTATCTGAGGCCACCCTTTCCTCTCTTGCTCTATTTGGACTCTTTCCACTCTTATCCTATTCTTCTATTTTTATGCCATCCTCCATAATATGTATGGATGTACACGTTTTCTAATTTGTCTTGATTTTTTATTTCATATTCATTTATCTCCTACTTATTCTGTCCTCTTCTATTTCCAGTCCCCACTTTTATTATATTTGGGTAGTTTTTTGTTCAGTTTCGTTTTTTAGTTTTTAGCTTCTTAGTATGTATTGTGTACTTCCGGGGTCAGAAGTCACTTCCTTTTTAGCCATGCTTCGCCTTCAGGGAAGTACCTAGATTTTATTTTTATTTATATTTATTTTTATATTTCTTTAAGTTCTTATGTCTCCTATCTAGCCTTCACTTTCTTTCTTTTCCTGACGAAGGCCTTGTGGCCGTAACGTAGACTACTTTCTTTGTCTTTTGTCCTCGTAAGACGAATCACCTTTTTTCGATTTTTTTTTCAAACCCGCCCATTGTACTCCACGTCTTACCGCAGTTCCCCTCAACTTCCTTAAGTTTAAACACAATGAGGCGTTGATCAGTTCAGCATTCGGCACCACACATGGACTTGGTCACCCGGACATCTTGCCTGTCCTTCTTCCTAACAATTACATAGTCAATTAGGTGCCAATACTTTGAGCGAGGGTGCATCCAGGAGATCCTGTTGCGGGTAGGAAGTCGAAAAATGCTGTTAGTGACAAGGAGGTCATGTTCTGCGCAAGTCTGGAGGAGAATAAGTCCATTGCTGTTACAGCGACCCACTCCGTACTTTCCGACAGTGCCATTCCAGGAGATGTTATCTGAGCCTACTCTTGCATTAAAGTCACATAGAATGATGAGCTTATCTGCTTTAGGAACTGATGCAATGACACACACACTTATATAGTTATATACACATAACTCGTGTTATTTCAAAAAATGACAGATTTATTGGACCGAGACAAAACGGAGATTTATTATCACATTGTAGAATCTAATTATATTGTAAATATAAATCGTCTGCGCGTGTATATATATATATATATTGTTGCGTCGTGGTTTGCTCTGAACAATGTTCCATGTGTTATGAATAAAACAATTATAAAATTCTGGCCATTGTTTTCTTCCTTGATATGTTAGTTTTAGTGCATCGTGCCTTTGATGGAAGATTAAGCGAATGCTGGGGTGGAAGATTCCAAACAATACTTGAACTTTGGAATACGATTGATTTGATAAGTCATTTCATTGAGTCCGTACATTTAATTCACATGTACACATTTCAAATAGGGACAGAACATGAGTCATGCATAAATTAATCAATGGCGTAGACTGCTGTTTTACGTGTCAATGTCCGTTTAAGGATACAGAGCAGTAATTGTCGTCAGAACATCACAGCTATATGCACGCGCAGCTAGACATGGCTACCTGCCGACAGTGAGACTGCGAGTCTGAATATATTCATACGAATTTGACGATTATTCTTCTCCTTCTGAGAATTCTAGTTAAAATACTAACCTCCATAAATTTCCCTCTCATAAAGAGTTCTAGGACTGACCCTGGTCCATCAAAAAATACACATATAAATGGCTATATCATGCCATTGCATTGGAAGGTTAGAACAACGCAGCTATTCAGCTTGGCGGTCAAGTAACAAAGGGTAGCGTTTCTTAGTTACCGACTGTGTCCTAAACAACGCTATACACGTCATAATCGATCGTGTGTGGAGCGTTCAAAATTGAAACCTCTATCGCAATATATTAAATGCCTTAACCTCTTACAATTGCACGTCTGATAACCTTTAGCAGACGGCGTTAATATCATATACCGTAACAATTCCCTGTACACCGGGGAAAAAAAAATCGATAGATTTTTTTTCAAGATCTATCCGACTTAACAATTTTTTCAAAAAAATTTAACACAATTGTGACATATGGCCGACGATGTTCTGAGTAGAACCGTGTTGCGGTCGTGTCAACTAACTATTTGTAATAGTCATCTAACATAAATCACATTATATATCAATATTATACATATTATTATATCAACTAAATAAATGTCCAATGTTAATAGTGAATGATAAAATTAAATTAAAGTAAGGTCTGTCGTATTAGTATGTCATATAGGAATTAATTTGACTAATTAAAATTAAATTAATTAATTAAACTAAGAGTTAAATTATTAAGGTTCTAATGTAACGTGATGTCATGAGAGAAGAAAAGACAAACTAAGTGAGAAGAAATAGAAAGAAATTCGAATATAAGTTTTAACTTAATTGTGTGTGTTAAGTGTTAGTGAATAATAACTATCTAATTTAACTAACTAAATAATGTATAGGTACATTAACAAAAATATTAATCTAATACTTGTGTGAGATTTATTTTCTCTTTTCATAATTTCTTCTTTTTATATTTCGTTCTCTTTTTTTTTCATTTAATTTTTTTCTCACCTTTCATTTTATTGATAATAATTCAATTAAGAAGTTAAGTTAACTAATTAATTAGTATAGGATATGATGATCCATCCGTAGTCTTGATCCTGATGAATTCTTTTAGGCAAAAATGTTCAAACGTTTACGTTGGAAAGAAATGTCATTTATCCTAGCATCCAAGAATTAAGAGTCCATAGGATAATAAGTTCGACTTGTCGTCAGATATTATTCCATGATTGTTCAACGGTATTTATATATCGTGTATGGACGTTAGACGAAGTTCCAATGTCAATATGTCTTTTAGTTCAATTCTGTGATGCATATAGTGTTTATAAAGTTTAAATTGAAGGCAAGGTTAGTTTTCTTATAGTTGATACTTCGTTCAATCCAATGTAGTTCTGATTGATGTAGTTTAAGAGTGTCAATATTGATTATCCGTCGTCAATAGGATTACGTGACAACGCATCTGCCACACAATTTTCAGTGCCAGGTATGTGTTCAATGGAGAACTCGAATGGCTGTAGGATGATTGAATATCTGGCAAGCTTCTGGCTTGTATGATTTGATCGACGCAAGGCTGCTACAGCACGTTGGTCCGTCTGTATGGTGAAGGGAGCACCGAGCAGGAATTTTTCAAGCTTCGTTATTGCCCAGATCACAGATAAAAGTTCCTTGTCGACTGTTGAATACTTCGTTTCTGCCGGCTTCAGCTTTCTTGAAATGTATAACGTAGGATGTAGAATGCCATCATGGTTCTGGAGCAGGCATGCACCAATGCCGTAGTTACTAGCATCTGTTCGTAAGAAAAATCTTTTGGAAGCATCGGGAAGTCTTAAAATTGGTTCATGCGAGAACAAATTTATAATTTTGTTGAAAGTTTCATTGCATGTACCAGTCCATGTCACCTTCACCGGCATATCTTTTTTTAACAATGAAGACAATACAGCCGTGATGGATGACAAGTTTGGTATGAATCTACTGTAATATTGAACAAGTCCTAACAAACTCCTGACCTGTTTCTTCGTCTGAGGAACTGCTATGTTTAGAATTTTGGAGACTGTACTAGGTAAAGTTCGGATATATCCCGATCCAATGATATGTCCCAAAAAGGTTATCTCATTACACGCGATTTGCACCTTTGTAGGTTTAGCAGTTAGATGATAATTCCTTAGAGTGTCAAAAACATATCTAAGTCCCAAAACATGTTCCTCAAACGACGAACTAAACAAGCATATGTCGTCAATATATGTAATAACGTCTGGTCTACCTGATAAAATTTGTCGCATCAGGCGAATGAAGGTAGCTGGCGCATTAACAAGCCCAAAAGGCATCACATTCCACTGGTATAGACCTTGTGGAGTGGAAAATGCGGTGTAGTACTTAGCCTTTTCGGTCAGTGGTATCTGCCAATAACCTTTAGTTAAGTCTATCTTACTAAATATAGTTGCGTTGGATAGACGTGGCAGTAAGTCGTCGATAAGTGGATGTGGTTCGCTGTCAACTATAGTCTTAGCATTTAATTTTCTATAATCAACACATAGTCTAATGTTATTGTCCTTCTTCCGGACAATCACTAATGGAGAAGAGAATGGCGAATTACTAGTCTCAATGATTCCCAGAGACAACATCTGTTCAAGTTCCTTAGTAGTTTTAGCAAGGAAATGTAAAGGAACAGAATAGGGATGTACACGAATAGGTGTATCATCATTGAGAGTAATGTCATGACTGATAGCCGATGTGCGACCCGGGACGTCGGTCAATACATCTGGATAAAATAATAGATTAGCAATCTGTAGACGCTGTTGCGGTGTAACCGTTGAAGAAGAGATGGTTACATCCCGCCAAGATTCAGTAGGTTGAACTACTGGTACCGGTAACGGTAACTGTACCTCAGGAAAAGAAGATTCTTCTTCCTGGATGACAGATAAGTTAGAATAATGACAAGTGGATACTGTGTTGTCCTCTAGTGCATGAAAAATTGACTGTAAGTGTTCAGGACGTGTATGAAATTGCTTGAGCATGTTAATATGAAATATCTTTTTGTGTCCCTTGATATCTAAGACGTAATCAACGTCGGAAATTTTATCAATGACTTTGTAAGGACCATTCCAAGATATCAATAATTTATTGTTATTGTGAGGAAGTAACACATAAGCCTCGTCGCCTGGGAATAATTGGCGTAATCGTCGAGACCTATTGTGTAGAGATCGAGCCTTAGCTTTTGCAGCCTCAGAAGAAGCTGTTGCCAACTGGCAAGACTCAATAATGTTCTTCCGAAGATTAATCACGTACTCGTAAGATGACTGAGTGTCCTGAGTCATCTCCTCGTCAATTAATAAGTCTTTTATTAGTCCCATAGGACCTCTTGGGGGAGCACCAAAAACTAATTCAAAGGGAGAGAAGCCAGTTTGTTCATGCGGTACCTCCCGATAAGCAAATAGAACAGCTGGGAGTGCTCTGTCCCAGTCATGAGGGTGCTTAGCAGTGACCTTATGTAGTAGTTGTTTAAGTGTACGGTTAAGTCTTTCAACCGCACCATTACTCATCGGATGATAAATACTACTTAAATTCCTATCAATGTCCCAAGTTTTCATGACTTCCTTCATGGTGTCAGATATAAACTGTGACCCATGGTCTGATAAAAGTTTTCTAGGAAACCCTATTCTAGAAAAGATGAGATGTAGTGCATCAGCTACATCTGTGGTAGTGGTGGTCTTTAATGGGATAGCTTCTGGCCATCGTGTGCACAAATCAATGCACGTAAGGACGAATCTATGTCCTCTGGCCGATGGTAGCAATGGACCAATAATGTCTATTGCCATCTTGTCAAAAGGTCTCACTGAGATATCGCAAGCCTGAATAGGCGCCGTGTGAAAAGCTCCACGTGCTTTCACTTCTTGGCATGTAGTACAGGAACGTACATACTGCGAAATATCTCTTGACACCCCTGGCCAAAAGAATGAAGACAGTACTCGAGATCGTGTTCGAGTATATCCCATATGTCCAGCACAATGTGAGTCATGTGCATGTTGAAGAATGTACCGTCTAAAAGTATACGGGACCATAACTTGTTGTTTCATTTGTGATTTGTCATTAAAACATCTAATCAATATGTCATTTTTAATAACAAAACAATGTTTGTTATTATTACCTGAGGATAGATTGTCAACTTTATCAACCAACTTAAAAATTTTTTTTAAAGATTTATCATCTTTTTGTTTGGTTGCAAATGTTTCCCTGTCAATAGGTGAATTGACTATAAATTCCTCTTGGTTGTCTGCATCCATTTTATTATCATCAACTTTCTCCATGAGTTGAGTCTGCGCTCTAGTCGTCACGGCGTTTCCAGTGCATAGGTTATGTTTCTCCCATTCTATAATCTCATCTGGAGTACAATCTTTACTGCCGTGTATACGACCGACCATCAAATCAGCTATAGGCTTTTTTAGCATACATACTTTTACGTTCCCTGTGAAGAAAGGAGTGTTAACATGAATAATAGCTGTGGGGTAAAACTCTATTGTTCCACCAAAAGTCATGCAACGGACATATTCCCCTGTTGCACAGCTAGGATGTACCAGCGACTGTCGTACACCAATCGTTGTGGATCCCGAATCCCTCAACACTGAGACGACGGATCCATTAACTAATCCCCTGTTAAAAATTAGTAGGCCTGTTCCATCGTTGACTGCAAGACCTACCTGTGGTATAATATGTCCGCAGTTGAGCACTGTTTCTTTCGCCTTCTGAAAAATAAGATTGCATTGCTGGCAACTATTTGCCACATTATAATTAATAGCAAAACATGCAGCAGAAGACTGTGTTGTATTATTGTCAAGTGGGACCTGAGCTATAGGGGTAGTATTATTTGTAACTGCCGCCCCTGTATTATGGTTGTAATGAGATGATCCCCGAGAATGAGATCGATTCCGAGTATAATTGTTAGAATTATCTCGTCGTCCTCTATAGCAACTATTATCTCGATGTCTCGAGCCATGATTATTACCATTCCAGTTATTATTATTATTGGGAGTATGTGATCGATTATAATGAGTGTTATGTTGACTATTGTGGTAGTTTGTTTGAGGTGAATAATTTCTATCTCGTGATCTACCTCTGTTGAACTCATTTTTATTGTTGAAATCATTATTATGTCCCTTCTGAAAGTTAAACATTGTGTGATTTCTTTGGAACCTGCTTCTGTCTACACTGTGATGTCTTTGTTTTCTATTATGATTGTAGGTCATATTAGACGCCACAGGTAGAGGTTCTCTTAATGAGGAGTTAGAAATGGTTGCATTCGGATGTGCCGAACAGTAGTTTAAAGAAATTTTTTCTAACTCATCCATAGTACCTGGTTTACGCTCCTGCAAATATGCAAAAAATGGCTGGCTAACTGAAGATAATACCTTATCCCGCAGTAGTAAATCAACTAATTTGTCGTATGATTTGTTGACTTCTGCCAGTTCAACCCATCTATTAAATGTATTGCGTATATTCGCAATGAATCCTGCAAAATCCCTTGGAGATTCAGGTAAAATTCCCTTAAATTTAAACCTACAGTGTTCCTCGTCCAGGTGAAACCTTCGTAAAAGCAAGGACTTAATAGCACCGTAGTTATTAGCTATTGATGGGTCAGCATTTTGAGAAGCTGTCAGTGGTTCTCCAACCAAGAATTCATTTAATTTGAGTACCCATGACTCTTCAGGCAAATGGTTAGATTTGCAAGTCTGTTCAAAACGTGCCAGGAACGATGAAAGGTCGTCGACGTTCAAGTTGAAAATGGGTAATTTAAAGTTGTAGAAATGTTTAGGTTGGCTGGATGATGATCCATTTTGTGCGTTATTATTCTGGTTTGCATCAGCACTTTGTGCTTGTAATCTTGCTGTCTCCAATTTAATACGCGCCAATTCCATTTCTTGTTGTAAAATAATTTCCTCTCGTTTCAATTTATTCTCTTCTTCCTGTCTGGCGATTGTTCTTTGCTCTTCTCTTTCACGTTGAGCAATCTCTCTCAATCTATTTTCCTTGTCAATTTGCTTCATCTCAAGTTCTGCTTCCTCTTTCTTTAATGCTGCCTTTTGTTCCTCTTCCTCTTTCTTTAATGCAGCCTTTTTCTCTTCTTCTTTTCTTTCATATTTTTCCAGTTCTGACTCAGCAAACTGACGAAGTTCTTGAGATTTATAACCATATTCACGACCAATCTTAACGAAATGGTCTATAGTAAGCATTTTGACTTTTATCTGTAAGTAATTATTGATAATTACTGATTAAAATAGTCAATAGTAGCTTCAGAGTAATTATTATACTTACTCAACTTAGAAATATTCAATATAAGTAATCACAATAGTACTGAACTTAATGTCTAAGTTCAACTAATAGACAATATTTTGTAACAATATTGTATCTGAATAATACTATACCATAAATAGTTATGATATCTGTTAAATATAATGTAATTATATCACACAATTAATCTCAATATCCAATAATGTTGGGTATAATTCCTAGTAATTATATTGTTCAATGTACTAAGTCACTCTCTTAGTACCAGAAAAGTATATTAAATAATATACAATGGGTCTATTACCTCAAAGGTAGCTATAAGATTATTTTATTTTGTCAATATATATATTATATTATTATGCCCTAGGCATCTCTTATAAATTGTAGTGCTACTTTCTTGGACTATCACTGCATAATTATGCAATGTCCCATATTAACCTTAATTATCAGAAAAAAATTAATTAAATTAAATTACAAGTGTATTATTGCATATAATAGCATATTATTAATGTAATATTAATATATATCATGAGGACAAACAAAACAATGATGCAACTAAAGGGTACAAACAATGTCAAGACGCAAACAAGACATTTTCACAATTAAAATGAATTTATGAACTAAAAAAAAATAAGCGGAAATGTCACAGACCAAATGAAGGGCAAGGTCTGACCGGAGGTCAACTGAATATTCAAGGTACACACAAAAAAAAAATGACTGCGAAAAATGATGACGTCACAGGACTCATAACGGACGAAAATTTAACAATCATAAAATAAATGATAGTCAGAGGAGACTGGACGAATAGTAACGAACATGGTACAGAACTGAATAAAATTATTAACTGAGTACGAATAAAATACACCAATTATCTACGGGACAGTACAGCTAACGCAAATCGTCAAACGATAGCAGATTTGGACAACAAGTCCAATGTCAAACCTCAATGGGGTTTCCAAAGGTGCGATCGTTTAACTGCCCTAAGAAACGACCGAAATTAATTCAGGCATCGTGAGAGCCGCAGAATTTAATTTCAGTTCATCCTCCCTACCTCCCACGAATTAACAACACATTAAGACAACAAAAATTACATTAAACATAGATAAAAACATGCCGATGTAGGCAGAGGACAATGGACTTAGTTAGCACTGTTTGCAATACCAACAGTTAAACACCTAGATTTATCTTTACCGTTGCTTCGATCAGTGCTAGCGGTCGTCAACAGCTAGGCTAAAGCCCCTGACTGTCTGCTCCTATAGTCCATATCATGTGTTGGCTTCAAATGGCTTATGTTTTCTTTGGTTAGACTTAGAAACGGCTGGTTTCTTCGACAGATCACCTACACGATTTTCAGTGACGTCACGTTGTTAGGTATTATAATGAGTACTGCGTCACGTCAGCCTCGTACTGGTCATGTGATCGAAACTTGATCGTAAACATTTCATTCGAAAGTCATGAAGAAATTTTTTTTTGTCGTCCCCAGACACCGGACACCACTGTTGCGTGGTGGTTTGCTCTGAACAATGTTCCATGTGTTATGAATAAAACAATTATAAAATTCTGGCCATTGTTTTCTTCCTTGATATGTTAGTTTTAGTGCATCGTGCCTTTGATGGAAGATTAAGCGAATGCTGGGGTGGAAGATTCCAAACAATACTTGAACTTTGGAATACGATTGATTTGATAAGTCATTTCATTGAGTCCGTACATTTAATTCACATGTACACATTTCAAATAGGGACAGAACATGAGTCATGCATAAATTAATCAATGGCGTAGACTGCTGTTTTACGTGTCAATGTCCGTTTAAGGATACAGAGCAGTAATTGTCGTCAGAACATCACAGCTATATGCACGCGCAGCTAGACATGGCTACCTGCCGACAGTGAGACTGCGAGTCTGAATATATTCATACGAATTTGGGTGACGATTATTCTTCTCCTTCTGAGAATTCTAGTTAAAATACTAACCTCCATAAATTTCCCTCTCATATAGAGTTCTAGGACTGACCCTGGTCCATCAAAAAATACACATATAAATGGCTATATCATGCCATTGCATTGGAAGGTTAGAAAAACGCAGCTATTCAGCTTGGCGGTCAAGTAACAAAGGGTAGCGTTTCTTAGTTACCGACTGTGTCCTAAACAACGCTATACACGTCATAATCGATCGTGTGTGGAGCGTTCAAAATTGAAACCTCTATCGCAATATATTAAATGCCTTAACCTCTTACAATTGCACGTCTGATAACCTTTAGCAGACGGCGTTAATATCATATACCGTAACATATATATATATATATATATATATATATATATATATATATATATATATATATATATATATATATATATATATATAATGTGTGAAGTACGCGTTTGTTTCTTCAATGGGTTTTCCCGCTACGGTGCACGGCGCAATGTACCCTATTGACCGGATCTGCTGCTCCAAAGATTTGACAAAACAATTGAAAAGAAGGAGGCCAGAGCTGTGATAAAAATTTCTGATTTTTCAGGGAAAAACACCTATAGAAATACACAGGGAGATGGAACCAGTGTTTCGTGATTCTTGTCCTTCATATACTTCGGTAAAAAAACTGGTGTCAACAGTTTAAGTGCGGCCGCTCAAATGTTGCTGATCTGCCAAGATCTGGTAGACCAGCCTCAGAGTGCAACGATGAAAATGCAACAAGAATGAAGAAAATAATTGACCAGGATCGAAAAGTGACAATTGTGGAGATAGCTAGTAGAGTAAAACTAAATGAAAGAACAGTTTATAGAATTTTACACAACAGACTGAACATGAGAAAAGTGTGTGCACGCTGGGTTCCGCGACTGTTGACACGTGAACAGAAGCAAACGAGGGTAAATTGCTGTCAACAGTTGCTCAAAAAGTGTCATTCAAAAAATTTTTTGGAGACCATGGTGACAGTAGATGAGACTTGGGTACACCATTATGACCCCCGAATCAAAGATTGCCAGCATGCAATGGAAAACCCCGGGCTCCCCAACACCTGTCAAGCCGAGAGCGCATAAATCTGCAGGAAAAGTGATGCTGACTGTTTTTTAGGACGGCAAAGGTGTCCTTTTGAAAGATTATCTGCCTCGTGGCAACACAGTTAATGGACAGTATTATGCAGATCTTCTCACCAAACTAAGAAAGGTTGTGACCACGAAACGAGGGATAACGCGCACTCAAAATCTTCCTTTCCTTCAAGACAACGCGCCTTCTCACAAAACACGGCTTGTGCAGCTAGCAGCCAACGATTTGAATAATGAAATTCTTCCACACCCACTATATTCTCCAGATTTGGCTCCATCAGACTTTTTTCTATTCCCAAATCTTAAAAAACAGCTAAAAGGAAATCATACTGACAGCGATGAAGAGGTTATACTGGCATGTGATGACTGGTTTAGTTTGAAAAATAGGGTGTTCTACTCCCAAGGTCTTTTCAAGGTTAAGCAGAGATGGCAGAAGTGTGTCAATTCAGACGGTGGCTATATTGAAAAGGAATAAACACTATACAAAATTTAAGCTCTCTGTGACATGTCCTTCATGGTCAGGCCCACGACTTATGTCAATCCCCTTGTATATATATATATATATATATATATATATATATATATATATATATATATATATATATATATATATATATATATATATATATATATATATATATATATACCAACGGGCTGATCACCCGTTTGCCAGTCACTTCGATTACGGAAACAACAGCAAATGGATTGATTTGCCGTTGCCCTAAGACGCCACTAGGCGTAATGGCCACTGACTGCTTTGACGGTCGGTGGCTAAGGACGGAAGAAGAAGAAGAAGATATATTATATATATATATATATATATATATATATATATTATATATATATATATATATATATATATATATATATATATATATATATATATATATGTCGTGCCAATAGGTTTGAAAGTTAATTATGGTCCCGTCTAAGTAGAGTGGATGGTGATAGTACGGGATAAATAAAGATGTGAGAAATAGATTTCATGGGTGAATAGTTTATTGAGAAGATCTGTCTCTGGAATGAGTAAGTTTCTCTAGTCCAGCCTATCTATACGAGACTATAATTTAGTACAAGACAATCTTTCCTTCCTCATATCTGTAAATTTAAAATTAACTACACACGCGCACACACACACACACGCACGCACGCACGCACGCACGCACGCACGCACGCACGCACACACACACACACACACACACACACACACACACACAGCTATGTGCCTACAAGACACACAAACGTGAAAAAAACTACGGTTAATTGGGTATGGGTCTGACCAACACACAAAGGTAAGTTTATTTTTGTTGTTTAATATCATTTAACTTGACAACATCGAATATCTAAAGACAAATCAAATAAAATCAGATTTACATACCTAGGAAATAACAGAATAAATGTGCCCTCCCCCTCTTGAGAAAAAGAACTTAAAAAGTTAATAACCCAAGGGTCAAAGGTTAGCACTATGTTACAGAATAGACAGTAAAGAAACACGTTCCTACTAAATGCTACCCAGTAAAGTAAACAATTTGTAAGCAAAATCCAGGTTATGACGATCCTGTAACAAAGAAAAATATTCGCTCTCTCTCTCTAACATACAGTGGCCACTCAATCACGCTTACTGGGGGCCGCGCTAGCGAAGTGGTTACAACACCGCTCTGGCGACCGGGTGATACAGGATCAAACCCGGGCGACGGCATTTGAGGATTTTTCGTTGACCGGGATTTGGACTGGATTAACTCGAGACCTGGCGAGGACATTTGAAGGAGTGTCGTCGACCAGGGACTGGCGGCTCCTGAACCGACCCAGCTCTAATGGGTACCTCCGAAATCGGAGAGTATTTGCCTGAATGGCGAAGGACACCTGTCTATGTACAAGAAACAAAGGGATACTCACGTAAAATCAATGTCAGGTTAAAATATTAATAATAACCTGAGATTTCGCCTCGAGTATTAGCGGGCGTACGAAAAAAAAAAAAATCACGCTTACCTAATCTAGGTGATATCCTTTGGAATTACAATGGTTCCTGCATTTACAAATTGTCAGGTTTTTCTTTGATCCATAACCGTCGACCGTCAAAGCAGTCAGTGGCCATTACGCCTAGTGGCGTCTTGTAGGGCAACACTAAATTGATTCCACTTTACTCGGTCGGCGCCCAACCTTCGAACAGTGCCCCAACTCTGGTTCATTCTTTGCATCTCAGCCTCGCACAGTCCTGCGCCAAGTTGTTTTTGGTCGGCCTCTCTTTTGTTTTCCTTCAGGGGTCCATAGCATAGCTGTTCTTGTGATGGCATCGGGGTCTCTTCTGTGAATGTGGCCAACCCAGCTCCAGAGTCTGCCAGCTATGATGGTGTGCATGTCCTCTTGCTTGCTCCGAGTAAGCAGATCTTGGTTGGTGATGGTATTCGGCCAAAAGATTCGGAGAATTTTTCTTAGGCATGTTGTGTGAAAAGAGGACAATTTCGACATTTCTTTCTCTGTAACTCTCCAGCTCTCCGCGCCACAGAGAAGCACAGAAAGCACACAGCTCTGATATAATCCTAATTTTGTGCTTGTGTTGTACTGAGAGGACTTCCAGATGTTGTTTCGACTAAAAAAGGCTGTTCTTGCTTTGTTCATTCTGTTGTTGATGTCTTTGCTTGCTCCGCCGTCTGGTGTTATTATGCATCCTAGGTATATGAAGGTGTCTGTCTGTTCTAGTTGCTGATTCCTTTCTGATATGGGCTCAGGGTTGCTCACATTGGGAAACACCTGGTTGCTGAAAACTGTCACAAATGATAAATGATGGTAATTCTATCGGCTCGCTCTAGGTGAGTACCGATTTGGAAACAGCGTCAATTCTTGATGATACTCTTGAAAACAACTGTCAGTCGTCAGATAATGTTATTGTTCTTTACAACCCCAGTGAGCTGATAAAATTTGAAAAAAATATAATGCTTGGTTTTATAAGTCCAGTTAAATTTATCATTTAAAATGTTTCTCTGTCTCTTTGGCCAATCCTGTTCAAGAATGAACTTGGGGACACACACGCCAAGAAAAAGACAACATTAACCATTCAGTAAATGATGGAAAAGAAAACCGAAAAAAAGACCGCTGGCCGCTCTTGTGATCAGGTCTGCTTGGAATAAAGAACATTTATGAAAAAAATGCTACTATTCTATACACGCACGGACGAGGACAAGACGATCTCATATCCACTCCGTCAGTCCTGATTAAAGTTAAAAGGCACACGGTGACTTTATGCCTAAACTATCGCACGTCACCAACGCTAAGACTTCAGGTCGGATGAAGGTATGCAACCCTCTCCGCCCTTGCTTGCGCTGTAACGATTAGCGTACAATGTCAATTATTATTCAATTGTTCATACGCGCTCTTATATAAATATTGCCTGTCGTCAATAGCTATTAAATTGTCGGCGTCTGTTGGTCATAGTATGGTATTAAATAATAGTCACTTACTATAATTACACAAAATGAAATATAACGTGAATTCTATCTTCCACTATCAGTCGCGCTTAGCATATACTATCAGTCAACTAAACCGTATCTTCTTGTGGTTAAAATTAACATTACAACTGAAACATCTGGTATAGAACAGCTACTCGTTATTATTTCACTGGTTGTAACAGCTAGAACTCTAAGTGAATTAAAATGGTAAAAGCTTTAACACATTAACTTTTAAGCATTAATTTCTATTACCAGAACATCAGAATGACAATCCCCACGAATACTATTAACACATCTTCCACAATAGTTCTAGGCTAATAGTTTAGACTATCCGAAAAATTCTGAGTGACAACTGATAGCTGGTTTTGGAAGACACAGTTTATATATCATAATTTTTATTTTATCTCTAGAGGATACTACTTTTCACACTATAGTGCGTAGCAGAGAATCAGAAGCATGAATCCCCCAGATGAAAGTTTTCACGGTCGCTCTGTCGGGCGTTGCTAATCGATATCAGAGACTTAAAACAGTGTAACGAGGTTCTCGAGATTTTGCCCGTATCTGAAGATCATAGAGTTAACTCCCCTCTTGTGTACGATCTTCAAAAGGTGCACGGGGAAATATTTTTGCCGTGTGTCTACTTCAAAAAGGTCAGCGGTTTTTCACGGGCGGTCTGTCAGTTATCCGATGCTTGACATCACCTCACGAGCGAAACTTGATAAACAAACCTGATTCGCTCCCTGTTATGACTGGTAGGTCGCGAAAGTTGGTAACAACTTCGCTTGATTATGTTCAAAGAAAAGAGGCGTGGATGAAGAATAAGCTTGTGTGAGTAAGACAGGCAGAAAAATGCGTGGTTTTGCAAGCAAGTCATAGAACGCTACGAGGTCACGAAAGACTGTCAGATACTATAGGCTATATTTCCATTATACGACACAATATATACATAAAATGTTTTTTTCAGTTAGGGATAGCATGTTTGTAAAGAGTGTTTGCAGTTTGAGGTTTGCACACGCCATCTCAGACGGCAAACAATCGAGGTTTGGAATAAGTCAATTCAATATATGTTTGTTCAGTTCCGTCCAGAATTGTGGCAGTAAAGTAAATTTAAAAAGGTAGACGTGGTCCTGTTACAGATACTGCCGTAGGGAAGTAATATTTTAGAGCCTTCACAATACTAAATTCAGTTTTGAGAGATGGGATAACCAGTTCTCTTCCTCGCTGCCTTTTCCTTCCCGAACTCACGAGCAGAGTCAGGTACCCATTTGCAGCTGGATCGGGTGACTTTCAGATTGCTTTTTAGTGTTTATTGAAATAACGAACAAACGAACGAACTTTATTTTCAAAGGGTTAAGAATTGGGCACTGTGACGTGTAATGGAAAAAGTCTACAGTAATCTGACAGCCTATTGTAACCTCAAAGCTGTTCTGTGATTTGCTAGCTAAAAATATGCATATACTGTCTGTCTTTACTTACACAGCTTAATCTTTCGTCCCCGCGTCATTTCTTTTAACACTAATTATCACAGTGTTTACAAACATCATGACCTGTCAGTCATAACAGTAAAACAAATCAGGCTTTGTTTACCTCGTCCACCCACGCGAGCTCATCTGTCAATCATAATACCTCTCAGACAGACAGTACGTGAGAAAGACGAAACACAGACCCTTTTGAAGTGTTTACTCAGGGAAAGTTAAGAATCTCCTGTGCTCTTTGATCTCGAGACATGTGCATTTTAAAGAGGAACTCTTTAGCCGTAACGAAAATCTCTGATGTCGGTCAACAGCGTCAGACGAGAGATTCTGGTAGCCGAATCGTAAGTTTTCATCTTGAGCGCTAGTTTCTGAGTTCTTCGTTGTATATATATTTTTTTTTTTTTTTTTCTTAGCTTGCTCTCATCTCTTTTGTTTTTTATTTTGCGCTCCTGTGTGCAACTGACTTCTGATGACGGGGTTAAGAAAACAGATATATATATATATATATATATATATATATATATATATATATATATATATATATATATATATATATATATATATATATATATATATATATATATATATATATATATATATATATATATATATATATATATATATATATATATATATATATATATATATATATATATATATATATATATATATATATATATATATATATATATATATATATATATATATATATATATATATATATATATATATATATATATATCTGTTTTCTTAACCCCGTCATCAGAAGTCAGTTAGAATTTTGAATATTCCAGCGCGCAGTCCTAGAACTCATTTCTTGTGGATATGGTGTATTAGTGTTTCGTGGAGATCTTCATTCTGAATTTTCTGGTAAAAGGATAATAGTGCTAATGATTTAAAAAGTGATAGCTTTTAACATTTATACTTCACTTAGATTTTTATCGCTAGTAAAACGAGTGAAATAAAGTAACGCGTAGCGATTTCATACCAGATATTCAATTAAAATGTTAAATCAGGCCACCCGCTACCCACATACCTTAGACGGTAATTATGTTAACAGTGTTGGCAGACGCGAAACTTAATCTCTACAGGAGAGAGATAAACCCGACGGTTTAGCTGACCGCACTTATAGGCATTAAAGCGACAGATAGTGGGAGTATAGAATGCACGTTATATTTCATTTTGTATATTTGTTTTTATAGTGTCTATTATTTTTTAATACTATACGACAAACTAACAGACGCCGACAATTTAATAGCTATTTAATGACAGGCGATCAATGTTTAAGGTAGCGCGTATGGAGAAATTAACTAATAATTAACATTGTACGCTGACCGCCGGTGCGAACAGGAGGCGAGCAAGTTAACATAACGCAGTCCGACCGAACTCAGCCGCCAGCGACGTCTGCTAGCGTGTAGGCATAAGGAAACACCGTGTGCCTTTAAACCTAGTCAGGACTGACGGAGTGGATATGAGATCGTCTTGTCCCCGTCTGTGTGTATATATGGTAGTAGCATTGTTTCCATAAATGTTTTCTTGTATTCTTCGCAGATCTGAACCCAAGTATTCTTACTTGATTACGTTAGATGATTGTTATTTACTTTACATTTACTGCTAATATTTTCGGTAGATATACTATTTCGACTTATCATCAGATGAATTTTGTAAAACATATGTTAGAGTTTCATTATTTTCTAAATTTTTTGGTATTTAATTTTCAAAACAAAAAATGATAGAATCATTTTTTTTCCCCGCGTGTGTGGTAATGTTAAGTCAAAAGGGCAGTAATTCGGAATATGCTTTTTTAGACAAGTTAGATTTTGAGTTGCGCTTGTTTAACTATGATGCTGGATAGAATATTTATATCAAGAACAGAGGGTATGACCGGTACTCACAGCGTTGAGCCCCGCCTGTGAGGAATTTATCCATGAGTTGTAGTGAGCTGTTTTTAGCTCGCGGCTATGCTGCATATATGGACAGTCTGTGTTTGGGCGTCGTCCGAGCGGGTCGAGCCCTGCTGAATTTTCGAGGTGTGTACGCCTGCGCAGAGCGATGAATATGTCTAGCGATGGTTTTCGCTGTGTTTATGGGATAAGTGGATATTTGATATGTACAGGCCAGTATTCCCTAGTAGAGGATATTTTTGTGAAGATATGATTTAAGAGGCCATTATTTCCCGCGGAGGTAGATATTATGGGTATTGCAGTGTAGGCAGTATTTTGAGTACTAAGACCGTTATTCCACGTGATGATATAATGAGTTATTTGTAAACTGCAGTGTAGGCAGTGTTATGGAGTACTTTAGAGGCCGTATTATTGAAGATTATTATAGCTGCCGTGTGAGCAGGCTTTGTTGAGTAATGGAGTACTTTAGAGGCCGTATTATTGAAGATTATTATAGCTGCCTTGTGAGCAGGCTTTGTTGAGTAATGGAGTACTTTAGAGGCCGTATTATTGAAGATTATTATAGCTGCCGTGTGAGCAGGCTTTGTTGAGTAATGGAGTACTTTAGAGGCCGTATTATTGAAGATTATTATAGCTGCCGTGTGAGCAGGCTTTGTTGAGTAATGGAGTACTTTAGAGGCCGTATTATTGAAGATTATTATAGCTGCCGTGTGAGCAGGCTTTGTTGAATAATGGAGTACTTTAGAGGCCGTATTATTGAAGATTATTATAGCTGCCGTGTGAGCAGGCTTTGTTGAATAGTGGAGTACTTTATGGGCCATATCATTGATTATTATTATAACTGCCGAGTGTGCAGTCTGTTGAGCGCTGGGGATAGTTTGTACTTTTCACTGTGGACTTTATATTTATGCCAACGTGTTCGTGTAGTAATTGCAAACTGTACATTATGTAAACGTGATTGTGCCGTGCCTTAATAAATCGTCATTAAATGTCACCAGGCGTTTGCACCATTCTATGATTCTTATGTACGTGTCTGTGGCGTGAGTGTCTACCCCAACACGCACCCACTTGCAACATTCTACACATCGTGACAAGAGAACAGTAGCCCATACACCTTTATGATAAATAGCCCTGTGTGGGCGTGGCTTATTCTATTATATATATATATAGCACGGAACGACAACAGTTGGACAATAACAGTTAGCGAAATAATATCAACAATCGGGATTATACCAGTATTACGGACTGGGTAACTTCATCGATTTCACAAAAGCCTTCGATCGAGTCTGGCATGAAGGTTTATGGCAAATAATGAGAAAATTCAATTTTGATACCAACATCATAGATATCATTGAAGAACTATACAAGGACGCAAGCAGTGCTGTTTTTGCAAGCAATGACATTGGAGAATTTTTCAAAACAACTGTAGGAGTTCGCCAGGGATGTATCCTGTCACCAGTGCTCTTTAACATTTATCTAGAACATATTATGCAGGAGGCTCTCTACGATTATAAATCAACCATATCGATTGGAGGCCGACCTCTGTGTAATCTACGTTTTGCTGATGATATTGATCTGATAGCTGGAACAGAATCAGAACTTCAAGACCTTACCTCTAGACTGGAGAAAGTAACAAGAACATATGGGATGGAAATTAATATAGAAAAAAGCAAGATATTGGTGAATAGCCATAAGAAACATGTTCCGACCAACATTACGTTAAATGGGCAAACGTTAGAAGAAGTTAACACCTTTAAATATCTCGGGTCCACTATATGTAGTGATGGAAGATCAAATAAAGAAATCAAGACAAGACTTGAGATGGCCTCAGCTGCCATGACAAGGTTGAATGTGATCTGGAAAAGTAACATCAGTTTTCCTGTGAAGATCAAATTATACAAATCACTTGTATTATCTATTCTCTTGTATGGGTGTGAGGGCTGGACACTCACTGCAGATACGGAGCGAAGGATTCAGGCTTTCGAGCATAAATGTTACAGAAGAATTTTGCGCATTTGCTATAAAGAGCACAAAACAAATGTCTATGTTAGAGAGAAGATAAACACCTATGCAGGCCATCAAGAACCACTTTTGTCAATAGTGAAACTGTTGCGGGGCTTTATACGATTCACTTCTTTTATTGTTGTTGCGGCCCCGTCTTCTATTTCAGTGGTCGTTGTGGAAAGCCACCGTTCTCATTGATTCAATAAGCTTCTTAGTTCTGGTCATTTGATTCATTAATTCTTGATCGTGCTATTGTTGGAATAGTTACGCGAATGTGAGTTAATACTTTCTGTCTGTCACAAGGTTTGAACTCAGTATCATAATTGTTGAATTTGTAACTTCAATGAACGTGATAAGTCTCTTCTCGAGTCCACACAATTTTTAATATACATTTCAAACAGTAGACAGTCCATGGAGGTTGATTATGAAAACATTATATATTAGAATTGAATCATACATCATAAATGCTATCCATGCATTATAGTCCTGGTCCAATAATATGCAACACTATAGTCAGAACGTCGTAACTATATGTACGCGCGGTTGGGACATCCAACGGCCGACAATGAGATTAGACATCTGGCGATATAAAACGAATGTGGACCATAATTTCATCCTTCCTTGACTTTAGTTAAAATTACTAACCTCGATACATTCCTCTCTTCATAAGAATATCGGACTGACCCATGTCCGTACTGCAATAACATATGTGCGGCAATATCATGCCTACCACTGGAAGGATTATAGGACACGTCTTATCCGTTTGACGGTCATCTAAGAAAAGGGTGTGGTAACCTAGTCACGGTGCGTGACATACCATACACGTATGATGTATAAATTTAAATAAGTTATGTGTGTTGAACATCAAGTAAGTGTAGTATTAAGTTATTAATACCTTTCCACTAATTTAAACAATAGTATGCAATATAATCATGTAATTCTAAGAATATAATCAAAGAATTATGTGAGTTTTCTTTTCTTTCTTTCATTTTTTTAAGTTTCATTCATTTTTTTAAAATTCAACTCACTTGTCATTTTAATGTGGATTAGTTTTAAAGAATAAATTAAAGTAATTAACATTGGATATGAAGATCCATTCGTAGTCTTGATCCTTGAATTTCATTAGACAAAATGTTCAAGTATTCTGAATCACGTTATATAACGAATTAGTTCGACTGGAATGTCATTTATTTTCTCCGAAGTGTTTTGAAACAATGTTGTGACAAATGTAAACCAGGAAAGTCCCGGTGTAAAGACGAATATAGTGTCAATTGATTGCAGTCACTTTGCGTATAATTTGCCTATAGAAAGCAGCTGAGTAAATGGTTCATTCATGTGTCAAAAAGCAACGATGGTGCTATGTTCTTTGATTAAGTTTCTCTGTACATAGTATTGTCTTTGCGACAAACAACGTAAATTAGGAATCGACATCATTAGGATTTCGAGATAATGTATCTGCCAAGATGTTGTCGGATCCTGTGATGTACTCGATTGAAAACTCGAAGGGTTGGAGGAGTATAGCAAATCTGGTCAATTTTGGACTCTTGTGATTTGCTCGTTGTAGTGATGCTACGGCCCTTTGATCGGTTTGTACTACAAAAGGGGCTCCCAGTAGGAATTTTTCTAGTTTGGTTATCGCCCACACGACGGCTAAGAGTTCGCGATCAACCGTAGAGTACTTCACTTCTGGTGGTTTCAGTTTTCGTGACACGTACAAGTTTGGATGGAGGATGTCGTCATGGTATTGGAGCAAACATGCGCCAATTCCGTAGTTACTCGCATCTGTACGAAGAATGAACTTTTTAGAGCATCAATTAATCTCAAAATAGGTGGATTTGAAAATATAGAAATTATTTGCCGAAAAATTCTGTCACATTCGTCAGTCCATGTCACTTTCACTGGCATGTTCTTCTTTAGTAATGAGGACAATACAGCAGTGATGGATGACAAGTTAGGTACGAATCTACTGTAATATTGGACTAGACCTAACAAGCTTCTCACTTGTTTCTTCGTTTGAGGAACGGAAATGTTTAAAATTTTTGAAACTGTACTGGGTAATGTTCGGATATATCCAGCTCCAATAATGTGACCCAAAAAAAAGTGATCTCATGAAATGCTACCTGTAATTTTGTAGGTTTAGCAGTTAACTTGTACCTTCTCAAGGTATCAAAAACGTATCCAAGACCCAAAAAATGTTCCTCAAAAGATGAACTAAACAAGCATATGTCATCTATATATGTAATAATGTCTGGTCTACCTGAAAAAATGTGTCGCATCATGCGAACAAAGGTAGCTGGAGCGTTAACCAGCCCAAAAGGCATCACGTTCCACTGGTATAGACCTAGCGGAGTTGAAAACGCTGTGTAGTATTTTGCTTTTTCGGTTAGTGGTATCTGCCAATAACCTTTAGTTAAGTCTATCTTAGTAAATATAGTTTCTGTCGATAGACGTGGCAGTAAGTCATCGAGAAGTGGATGTGGTTCGCTATCAACTATCGTTTGTGCATTTAATTTTCTATAGTCGACGCATAGTCTAATGTTATTGTCCTTCTTTCGGACAATAACTAATGGAGAAGAAAATGGGGAATTACTAGTTTCGATAATTCCTAAAGATAACATCTGTTCAAGTTCCTTAGTAGTTTTAGTAAGAAAGTGTATAGGAACAGAATAAGGATGTACCCGAATTGGAGTATCCTCGTTAAGAGTGATGTCATGATTAATGACTGATGTGCGACCTGGAACATCGGTCAACACATCTGGATAAGATTGTAGCAGATCAGCAATCTTTTGATGCTGTTGCGGTGTAACCGACGAAGAGATGGTTACGTCCCGCCAAGATTCGCTAGATTGTACTACAGGTACAGGTAAAGCTAACTGTACCTCAGGAAAAGAAGAGTCTTCTTCCTGGATAACGGATAAATTAGAATAGGGACATGTAGGTCTGAAAGTGTCATCTAATTCATGAAAAATAGCTTGTAGATGTTCAGGTCGAGTATGAAATTGCTTGAGCATATTTATGTGAAATATTTTGTGATGTCCCTTAATGTCCAGGACATAATCAACATCAGAAATCTTATTGATAACCTGGTAAGGACCATTCCACGAGATTAGTAGTCTATTATTGTTATGTGGCAATAACACATAAGCTTGATCTCCTGGAAATAATTGACGTAATCGTCTATTACTGTTTTGGAAAGTTCTAGCTTTCTCTTTCGCAGCCTCAGATGAAGCTGTTGCCATTTGACAGGCATCAATAATGTTATTCCGGAGATTAATTACATATTCATAGGATGACTGAGTGTCCTGAGTCATCTCAGAATCGATTAATAAATCTTTTATCAGTCCCATAGGACCTCTTGGAGGAGCGCCAAAGACTAAATGAAACGGAGAGAAGCCAGTTTGTTCATTTGGCACCTCTCGATAAGCGAATAACACCGCTGGTAGCACTCTGTCCCAGTCCTGTGGATGGTTAACTGTAACTTTATGTAGCATTTGTTTGAGTGTACGGTTAAGTCTTTCTACAGCACCATTACTCATTGGGTGATAAATGCTGCTGAGGTTTCTATCTATTTGCCAAGTCTTCATTACCTCCGTCATAGTCTCAGATATAAATTGAGAACCATGATCTGACAAAAGTTTTCTAGGAAAACCTACTCTAGAAAAGATCAAGTGTAGTGCATCAGCTACATCTGTTGGTGGTGGTTGTTTTTAATGGGATGGCTTCTGGCCATCGTGTGCATAAATCGATGCAAGTGAGAATAAACCTATGTCCTCTGGCTGATGGTAAAAGTGGGCCAATGATATCAATGGCCATTTTGTCGAAAGGTCTCACCGATAGATCACAAGCCTGAATAGGCGCCGTGTGAAAGGCTCCCCGTGCTTTCACTTCTTGGCATATCGTACAGGAGCGTACGTACTGTGAAATATCTCGTGATACTCCCGGCCAAAAAAAAGAAGATAATACTCGTGAACGTGTACGAGTATAACCCATGTGACCTGCACACTTAGAATCATGTGCATGTTGAAGTATGTACCGCCTAAAAGCAAAAGGTACCATGACTTGTTGTCTTATCTGAGTTTTATCCATAAAACATCTTAATAAAAATGTCATTTTTAATACTAAACCACTGACTATAATTTATGTTCCTAGAAAGATTGTCATCTTTGTTGACCAGCGTAAAAAATTTTGTTAGTGACCTGTCTTCCCTCTGTTTTGCAGCAAATGATACTCGGTCAATAGCAGAATGAATCTCGATATTTTCATGATCATTTGTTTCCTTGTTTTCCGTGTCTATAGTCTCTAATTGTTTTGTATGTGCTCTGGTTATTGCTGCATTTCCGATGTATAGATTATTTTTTTTTCCCATTGAATAATCTCATCTGGTGTGCAATCTTTACTCCCGTGTATGCATCCCACCATAAGGTCGGCAATTGGGTTTCTTAACATGCATGCTTTAACATTGCCTGTGAAGAAAGGTGTGTCAATGTAAATAATAGCTGTTGGATAATATTCTATGGTTCCCCCAAAAGTCATGCACCTGACATGTTCTCCAGTTGCACAATTTGGATGAACAAGTGTCTGACGGATTCCGATCGTGGTCGATCCCGAATCTCTTAAGACTGAGACGATGGATCCATTAACTTTTCCTCTGTTGAAGATCAGTGATCCTGTTCCGTCATTGACTGCTAGACTGACTTCTGGTAGAATATGACCGCATTTCAGAACTGTTTCTTTTGCTTTCTGAAATATAAGATTACATGTTGGGCAACTAGTTGCCACGTTATAATTCATTGCAAAACAAGTAGACGATGACTGTATTTTGTTATCAGTAGTTGAACTCTGAACCCTAGGGGGTTGTAGCAGTAGTAACAGCTGCCCCTGTATTATGGTTATAAGTTGTCGATCTACGAGAATGAGAACGATGACGAGAATAATTAGATGAATTATCCCGTTGTCCTCTATTGTAACTGTTATCTCGATGTCTCGAGTTATAATTATCGTTATTGTTCCACTTGTATTCATTATTATAGTTATATGATCGATTATAACTTGAGTTACGTGGATTACTGTTATTTCTTGACTGAGGTGAATAGTTTCTGGTTTGTTGTCGTCCTCTATTAAAGTTATTGTTAAAGTTATTCTGTCCCTTACGAAAATTAATGTCATAGTTTCCTTTGAACCTACCTCTGTCCACACTGTGTGTTCTAGGTTTGTTATGATTATGATATGCCATATTGGAGGCTACAGGAAGTGGCTCTCNTAACAATGTGCCAGAAATATTAGCATTCGGATGAGCTGTGCAGTAATTTAAAGAAATTTTTTCTAACTCATCAATAGATTCTGGTTTTCTTTCTTGCAGAGAAGCAAAGAATGGTGGGCTGACAGACGATAATACTTTATCTCTCAATAACAAATCGACTAACTTGTCGTAGGATTTGTTGACACCTGCCAGTTCAACCCATCTGTTAAAAGTATTGCGTATGTTAGCAATAAAACCTGTGAAATCTCTATTGTTATCTGGCAACAAACTTTTAAAACGCAATCTACATGCCTCTTCGTTCAAGTGGAAACGACGTAGTAACAACGTCTTAATGGCCTCATAGTCTGTTGATAGTGTTGGATCTATATTTTGTGCTGCACTTGCAGGTTCGCCATCTAGAAATTCCTTAAGTTTCAGTGCCCATGCCGCTTTGTCAAGGTTATTCACCTTACATATGTCCTCAAAGCGCGCGAGCCACGATGAAAGGTCATCTACGTGTAACTTGAATGGAGGCAGCTTAAAGTAATAATTACCTTTAAGTCGTGTGGATGAAGATCCAGATTGAGCAGTATCATTTTGGGTTGCTGCAGCGCCCTGTGAATTAAGTTTTGCTGTTTCTAATTAAGTCGTTGCAATTTCATTTCTTGCTGCAGTATGATTTCAAATTTATTCTCTTCTTCAATCCGTAGGATTTCATCTCTTGCTATCTTTCTTTCTTCTTCTTGTCTTAATTCTGCCTTCTTTTCTGCCTTTTTTCTTTCATGTTCTTCCATTTCTCCTTTATATTTTTATGCAAATTTTCAGCCAAATAAGCCTCGAGAAGTTCCTCCTTTTTTCCCAAAATCTTTACCATTTTTAATAAAATAGTCTAAGTTAAGATCTTGACGTCAATATTGTACGTAATGGTTATGTAATAATCACAATAAATTTTAAGTAATTATTATTACTTATTCAATTTATGAATAGTCGATATAAACAATCATAATATTATTGAACTTTCATCTGGGAATGTTCAATTTAATTAATTGTAATATTATCTAACTATTATTTGTAGATTCCATACATAGACATACTATGTTGGGAAAATATTACATATATACTCGTTAATATATCATAAATAGTTATGATATTTATCTATTTCGGGTGCTGAATTACTATCATGCACCTAATAATAAATAGTATTATTCCTCAAGTATCATATCATTCAGTCAGTGATATGTGCTAAGTAAATCATTTAGTAATGGAAAAAATGTACCAAATAATATACACTATGTCCTTTATATGCAGGACAGACTAAAAAGTCAAATTTTTTATAAATATATATTATTATTCTATTATGCCTTAATCATGAGCTATAAAGTGCATCGCCCATTTCTTGGACAGTACCACTGGGTGCAAAGTCCCATAAATTCTCCTTAAAAGTCATTACATTTTAATTATATTCATAATACACCTCATTATTAGCCAAGAAATTATATCATTAGTGGTCAATCACGAACAGAAGAAAGGACGACATACGATACGATGTGTAACCCAAGGATAATCTATCCATATTATCACGAAACTAGACGTTTCTACGATAAAAATTGATATTATGAACCAAATCTGCAAACGGAAATATAGAGTAGGGTGTGAAGGTTAACTGAATATATGAGTTTTAAATCTGCGTACAACAAAAATAAAATGACGCAAACATGGACCATTGAAAACGGATATAAACAAAAAAAAATGAACGGAACAAGATCAGAACAGAACAAGATTGATTACTAAAACAAGGTTAAAACCTAATAGAAATTTAAACTGGATTACGAATAAAATTCAAACACGATTATTTCACCAAACTAGGACATCTAACTTATACTGTGAATTAAATCCCGAACGGAAACAAGCCCCGGAAATGTCACTCGACGCGTTCTCCGCGAAATTGCGATTTAATTCACTACCCTAAAAGACCGATCATGAATATCGGCACGTAGAGCCATAATTTTTTTCATTTGAATCTCTCACTCCTAACCTCCCACAAAATTAGGCACAGTCACAAACAATGAAAAACAAATTATAACGTGCATATAAAATATCATAGAACTGACATGCCTGCAAAATGTGAATTAGTACTCAGTGATGTTTCTTAGAATGACAAACAGTCACGAACTGAGACTTATCTTTATATACCCGTGTCCGATGCGATCTTCACCAACGGCCTTGACTAGAGGATAGCTGTTTTGCTCCTTGTTGGTAAATAATGTCTTTTCAATCCTATGATTCTACCAATGAAACAATAGGTGGAGCTCTGGCATCCCTGATCGTATGGCTTGTTTTTGTGGACGTCCACTGATTTTTGCATAGATTACACAAAGCCATCATGTTACGGAAATCATGTGGGACTTGAACGTTTTCCTGTTAGCGCAGATCCGGTGAAAGTATTGTAAACAAGCAAAAATTTTCTTTCTTCACTTCGTTCCCCAGCAAAGTGGCAAACCACTTTGTTGCGGCGGATTTATCGAGTGTTGCGGCACCGATCTTCTATTTCAGTGGGGGGGGTCGGTGGGGAAAAGCCACCGTTCTCATTGATTCAATAAGCTTCTTAGTTCTGGTCATTTGATTCATTAATTCTTGATCGTGCTATTGTTGGAATAGTTACGCGAATGTGAGTTAATACTTTCTGTCTGTCACAAGGTTTGAACTCAGTATCATAATTGTTGAATTTGTAACTTCAATGAACGTGATAAGTCTCTTCTCGAGTCCACACAATTTTTAATATACATTTCAAACAGTACACAGTCCATGGAGGTTGATTATGAAAACATTATATATTAGAATTGAATCATACATCATAAATGCTATCCATGCATTATAGTCCTGGTCCAATAATATGCAACACTATAGTCAGAACGTCGTAACTATATGTACGCGCGGTTGGGACATCCAACGGCCGCCGACAATGAGATTAGACGTCTGGCGATATAAAACGAATGTGGACCATAATTTCATCCTTCCTTGACTTTAGTTAAAATTACTAACCTCGATACATTCCTCTCTTCATAAGAATATCGGACTGACCCATGTCCGTACTGCAATAACATATGTGCGGCAATATCATGCCTACCACTGGAAGGATTATAGGACACGTCTTATCCGTTTGACGGTCATCTAAGAAAAGGGTGTGGTAACCTAGTCACGGTGCGTGACATACCAACGCATACACGTCATAATCAATCGTGTGTATCGCGTACACTAACTAACAATTATTTACATTATATTAAACGTAGTCACCTATTAATCTTATGCTGTTAACCTCTAGCAGACCATGCCAATAAAATACCTTAACAGAAACGTCGAAAGCTTGCCTGGTTTGGGCATGTAACATCGCTCCCCAATACAGAAGAGGTTACTGCTAAAATAGAGCGGTAACAGGCATCCAGCGGTTTTTTTGTTTTGTTACTTTTTTCCTTTACTTGGCATGTGCATTACTAATTTCATTTATAAACGTGTACTCGCCAAATGGTAGGCTATTTGAGAACAATAAAATTTAACACTGGACTTACCAAATCCAGATTTATATTTTTACCAGCCACAGTGGTGTACATATAACATTATTAGTGTTCCCCGACTCCTGACAGACGTAATTCAAGTGGAGTATATCTCTAGATACATACGCTGTGCAGAATCGGCGCTCTAACACAGAGTTGGCCGATAGAAGAACCATCACCATCATTTGTAACATTTTTTAGCAACAAAGATGTTTCCCAATACTGGAAGTATTCCCCCGTGAAAGGGTGAACCTCAAGAACTCTCACGGTTTTAACTATTTGTAGTAACACTTATATCCAAGAGAAGCACCATATTAGGCGTTCACCTCACTTGTTAGTTTCTGGGGATGAACTGGGGCTAATTTGGATCTGCGATAACTGGGGTGGCAGAATATTAAGTGAAATCATTGACTAGACACAGCATAAAGGTCTTTGTCTTGTGTAGTCTGACCTATACTGTATGATAGGGGAACAACAGAAGTGATTGCAACATTAATAGGCTGAACTGCCCATGATAAATTTCCGGTGTTATGTGTTGCGGGTCGCACTAATGACCTGTCATCAAAGCATCATTTTTGTTGATGCCTAAATGGCAGGGAGGATAGTGTGATTCGCTTGCATAGCTAGGCGGGGTTGTCGCACGGAAGGTCCTGTGTTCGAGTCCTGGGTAAGCCATTCAGGTCCGTTGTTTTCTGTTGTCTAGTTTTCTACTTCTTTATTTCTTACGAGTGCCTGAAAACATACCTTTATGTTTGTCTAATATTTATTTACGGTCTCATAGAGTAGCAATATTGTTCATTCTGTAACATAGTGCCAACCTTCAACGTTAATCATTTTTGGGTTTTTTTCTCCATTCGGGGAGGATGCACTTTTCTGCTTTATTTCATATTCATGTAAATAACTCTTTGATCTTTTTTTTTTAGATATCTTGATATTGTCGAGTTTAAATGATAATAAACTACAAAGAAACTTACCTTTGTGTGTTGGTCAGACCAATACCCATTTATCCGTAGTTTTTCACGTTTGTGTGTCTTGTTGTCATATAGCTGTATGTGTGTAGAGTAACTTATCTATTCTTGATAGGTAGGCCAAAGCTGTCTGGTAATAAAGTACAGTCGTACGGATAGGCTGGAGGAGATAACCTAATCACTCCAGAGACATATCTTTCCTTCAATCTACCAACAGTGAAATCTATTTTCTATACATTTTCTCTGGTATCTGTCGACGTCCACTCTACTTAGACGGGCCAAATAAAACAATTAACCTACCGTACAACAGGCACGCAGGCCCGTCTTACATTCTGCCCTTTTCTCTGGTATCTGTCGACGTCCACTCTACTTAGACGGGCCAAATAAAACAATTAACTTTTGAGCATTATTTTAGCATGCAACATTATCAAGGTCAAATAATAACATACATGTGTAATATCCAGTCATAATCACATTTTTGTATGTTAAAAACAAAGAGGAAAAAATAAAATAAATACAAAATAAATAAATAACTAAATAAAAAATAATAAAAAACAAAACAAACCAAAACAGACAAAATCTAAACCATTCATACGGTAAATTAGACATAATTTGAAACGTAATCAGATTATGGTGGCATATAATAAGAACTCGTGACATTTTAGAAATCTGCTGCTGAATGACCAGGGACTTCGTGTGTTGTCAGCGTATGCGGAAAATATTCCCACAGGTGAGCAGCTTTGAGTCCCAAGCAGATACTGCCACAGGGAGTGAATTGTTAACGCCTCCACTACACGAGATCCAGTTTTATGACCTATGCTTCTTAGGGAGGTAAAGGGTATTGACTGATAGATGAGAATAGTGCATATAGGCCCGTCTTGCATTTAGCCCTTCCTCTTACTCACCCTTTATTGCTAGTTATCCAGACATTCTCCAACATACTTAAAGTATTAATTTAATGGCGATGCAACATTGTAAGTAGAATAAAGCATACATTTACAGTATATGATTACAATTAAGATGTAAGGTATATCAAAATGAAAAACTAGGTCATCAGACCCTTCATACAGTATATTAGATAATAATTCGAAACATAGTCAGTTAGGGCGGCATATAATTCGCACACATAATGTATTTGAACAGTCTACAATTATATGAGTAGGGACTGTGCATGTTTTTCAGGTCATGTGGAAGATAGTTCCAAAGATGAGCAGCTGAGTAAGACAAGCTCTTCTTGAACAAATCTAACCTGGACTTGGGTAACTCGTTAAGCGCTGACCACGTTTTTCATTGAATTTTAAAACGTAGTCAGCGCTTAAACAAGTGAATGCCTTAAGGGGGTGCACTACAGTGAAAACTAACTTTTGTTCTAATAACATTTTCAAACTTTTTATGTGCTCCATAGACACAGTGTATGTCCATGAACCAAATTCTACAGTTTATTTTGTTAAAAAACATGGGTTACCAGGGTAACCAAAAAAAAACATCCGCCATATTGGATTTTCACCACTTTTCGAGAGCTAAAAACTTATGTTTCCCATTGACCAAACTTTATCAAATTGTACACACATGGTGTGATTGACAATTAAAACAATTTTACACATGCTTTTCTTGATAAGTTTAAAATACTTTTTTAATGATTTTTTCAAACAATGCACTATATTTGTATGAAAAAAAAAATATTTTAAAAATATATCAAAGCAAATTACCAAAATATCAAAAAAAGCATGAGATAATTTAAAGCTTTATATGTGTACTAAATGCATGCCAAATTTGAGACTGCTCTGTTAGATAGTTTGTTAGTAATAAAAATATTTGTTAATAAAATGTTAGTTTTAAGAAAAATGCATTTTACTCACCGAGTGCCTTGTCTTGTCCAATATACTCCATTCCGGGGGGCTGAATGTGTTTAAAATCCTCCAGGACTGTATGCTGCACCTCCTTCAGCTTCCTGCAGCTCCTCCTCTCGCCTTTGTCTTGCCTCTTGCCTAATTTTTCTTCTTTTCACAAGTTTGTCAGCCTCATGTTTCTGGCTGTTGGCCAGACGTTTCCTCAATCGCACCTGTCCAAGGCGTTTTGAGTTTGTTCCAGATGCTTGACCATACGCACTCTTCTGTGGTTATGTCAACGTCTGGACCATACGGTTTGATGTCGCAGAGTCTGTTGTAGGCCTTGGAATCGCCATCTAAAAGCAAAACAGGGTAGCGTAGCTTGTGATTTACCACTGAACGAAGCCAGAAAACCTCACAGGCTTTTACTTCCATCATTCCGGCTGACCCTTCGTAATTACAGCAGCAGTCCTTCTGATGACTTGCTTTCCATTGTTCTAATTTGTTAGGCTGGTTTTTCAGTTGCTACTGTCCAGTATTCTTGCAGGTGTAACAGAAGGAAGACATAACGTGCGTATCGATGACCATGCCAGTCAAGATGTTGATAACACTGCCAACACCTCTCAGTGACTTATAACCTCTAGAGATAGCCATGTTGCATCAAAGCTGACAGCGATGTCAATGACTTCTTTTTTTTATTAGTGGTACGATGCTGACTATTAGCATGTTCAGCCCAGACGATGCTGACGGTACGTTGAAATACTGTAGAATTGTGCATGGTATTCAAATGATCACAAATTTGATCTGCATATTTCTGTACGTAGGTTTGGCACAGACAGTGTTATGAGAAGCACCATTCTAGCACGCGCTCAAGTTCATTTTTATATCAGATCGACTTGGGCCAACGGTGTAAGACACTATTGGATCCGCGATTTGAACTATAGGCCTATTGGATAGGCCTTTTTAATAGGGGAGCCGCGGTAGCATAGTGGTTAGTGCACTGGCTTCCTAGCGCAGTGGTCTATGGTTCGATCCCCAGATGAGGTGGGAATTTTTTAGGCCACAAACGGTTCCTGGGTCGACCCAGCCCAAATGGGTACCAGAGCAACTCTGGGAAGGTTAAGGTGGCCGGCGTGATGCCGACCACATCACCCCTAGTGTGCCGACGGTCAAGATAATATGGGCCTAACACCATATTCCCAATATGCCTCAATGGGCGTGTGTGGTGAAGTGGGATGTTATAAATATTTATAGGGGACTTAGTGTACTGACTGAGATCAGCTGTGAAGGTATCTATATCTATTAAGGGTAGTGTATTATAGATAACCTTCCTTGCTACCACATATCTATATATCTCAGTCAGAATTACTCTGGAATAGTGTGATGACTACGTTATGTGTCTAGGGTATGTGTATGATGAAGTGTAAGTCACAACAACAGACAGATAAACAATTTAATTTAATCCACTACTCTTGACAACACTGTGACACTCACATACATATAACACTCTATGAGAATATCTTAAGGAGTCACTGATAACTTTTCAAATAACAATATGTATTCATTGTTGTTATAGAGGTATATGTGTCCTGATTCAAATACAAAGGAACCAGGGATCACAATCAATTTTAATTACAAGTATATGTACAGACTTTATCAATATGAATATTGTAGTGACATATATTATTAAAAATATCCTATGTGTGTCAGTTGTGTAGTAGTAATATGAGGTAATACTGGTTTTGTTTTGTTCAAGCTCTGTTGGTATTTGTCATCATGACTTCAATAGTTTGTCTTTTGGGACTAGTATTGGAGATGTTCTCAGTTCCTGATATTAAGACAATTAAATTCCCCTCTGAATGTTATTTTTACAAAGTCATTTCAAGATGAGGGGACATAATGTTGAGCTCAGCTGGCCAAATCAGCTTATCTTGCGTGATGGCGGCAGGAAAGGACTCCTCTGCTCGAATTCTCCCCTGGGCTCTGGAGACACCTCACTGATAGCTAAAAAGACCAAGGAGTATGCTGTCCGACTCTGGATTCAGCAAAGCTCTGACCAGGTGCTGCTCAGTACCATCAAGACCACGGTCCCTGAAATCAAGAAGGATGTACCTTCTACTTCATAACTAACTTATACTCTCTTTTTACACTGATCACAATACATCACAAACATTGAGTTCAGAGCGTTAGGCCAACTGTCAGCTTCATCTGAAATACTTTATACCAGTATTTACCTCCTTAATGGTTACCACGCCTCTGCCATTCCAGCATTATTTCTTTCTAGTCAATCATCCAGGTGTCAGTGTACTATTTGGCCATTCCATGCCGTTTTACTTTCCTCCGACACCCTCTGTTCAGGCTGGAGCATTATAGGCTTTATCTCCTGTTTGCCACTGAACTACACATATATATACAGGCATAAATTAACAATTCACATTCAATTTTCATTAAAAGATACTGAATGGTTCAAGCTTACCACAATTCATAGAATAAACACAGATACGTTGATTAGCAATGAATTCTGGCACATTTACTGGCACAAATTCCCATCTGCTTATGTTCCAGGCTTTTATTTAGCAAAAATATGAGCTGGCTTCAACGCACTGATGCTTTATCAAGCTTATTTAAACAAGTGGTTTCGAACTAACGCTCCTAAGTGATTATATCAGCGAGTCTGGCCAATCGAGCCACGTTTCGACAAGTGTTTGAAAAAATGTTACCTTCCTACGTCTCCCTAACAACCAAGATAGTATTTATAGCCCGACCAATCGTGGTTAGTCTTTCATTTGTTGCGCTCCAATCAATTTGGAGTTTACATGGTAGGCTATTTCTGTAACGTAAGGTTTTTTTTCAAACACGTTATAAAAAAATTTTATGAGCAGAAATGATTTTATGTTGTCAGGCATCCCCACTATTTTATTTTGGTTATAATTTATTAATTCCTGGACTATTTGCGTAACGTTTTACATATTCTTTGTCAGCAAGCCCTAAGGAACCCAAATATCCAAATTTAAAAGAGCTACGTGGCTGCGTTCAAAATATGCAATTCCTTCTACCTCCTGTTTCGAAGATGTGCTGTCTGGGTACTGTAATGTTTTCAAACGTAAACCCATATAATGTTATCTTTCCTAATAAGCGTTTTTTGTGATTTTAAAACCTAACTCTGGGAAGGGTAGTGTATTTTATCACTGTTCGTCCGAAAAAGTTAGTGCATGTAGCCTAACACGCGTGATAGTAGTAATTGTGTATCGCGTTACGCTTGTTGGGGGTGGCATTAATAGCGAGACGCGTGTTTAATTTTGCATGCGTTCCTGATTTTATTCGCCCCTCTCTCTTTTTATTTGAGTCCATCTGTTCGTTCGTTTTGGTAACGCAGTATAATTAATGTTAGGATTAATTTAGGTCATTACGCAGGGTGCCTCTCAATGTTTTTCCAAGAAATACAGCACACGTTTCATTGAAGAAAGTGGGTAATAATACAGTAAGCTTTTACTATCAACGTGAAAGCGTTACAATTTGCAGACGAAGCAGAAAACAAGGGGGATTTCGAGTACCTTCTTTGTGGCAGCACTGTTATTTTACCATTGCTCTTTTCTTTATTAATTTTATTTGTTAGGCTTCTGTTACGGTATATGATATTAACGCCGTCTGCTAAAGGTTACCAGACGTGCAATTGTAAAGGTTAAGACATTTAATATATTGCGATAGATGTTTCAATTACTGAACGCTTCATACACGATCGATTATGACGTGTATAGCGTTGTTTAGGACACAGTCGGTAACTAAGAAACCATACCCCTTTTCACATTGACCGTCAAGCTGTTAAGACGCGTCTGACTCTCCTTCCAATGTTGGGCATGGTATTGCCATACAGATATATTTTATGCAAATACGGACATGGGTCAGTCCATTGCTATTACGAAGATTTGAAATGATTAAAGGTCAGTACGAAAGTGAAAATTAAGGAAGGATGAATTACAGTCCATAGTATTTGATTTTACCAGACTCATAGACTCACTGTCGGCCGTTGGAAAACCCCAACCGCGCGTGCATACAGCTATGACAATCTGCATACAGTAATTTGATTATTGGACAAGGACTGATAGGATATCTGCATATCTATGCCATATATTTTCAAGTTATAATATGTACCTTTGTGATCAACATGCATGAATCGTCTTGACGTGTAAACCGTATTAAATATTTGTGGACTCTATGAACCGACTTGTCACATCAATCGTATTCCAAGGTTCAATTATTGTTCAGAATCTTCCACCCCTGCATTCGCGTAATCTTACATAGAAGGCACGATACACGATCACTCAAGAATATCAAGAAGATAAAACAATGGCCAGACATTTATAACTGTTTTATTAATATCACATGGAACATTATTCAGAGCTAACCAAACCACGCCTTGCAACAAGATCCACTTGCAACAGTGGTGCCCGGTGTCTGGGGACGAGAAAACAACCAAAAACAAAAAAATTTTTTGAATGACTTTCGAAGGAAATATTTACGATCAGTTTTCGATCACATGACCCATTCGAAGATGACGCAGTACTCAGTCTAATGCCTAACAACGCGACGTCACTGAAATTCGTGTAGGTGAAACTATCGGAGAAACTGAAGTCGTTCTTTTAAGCCTAACCAAGGGAAAAATAAGTCATTTGAAGCAGACACAAGAAATGGACTACAGGAGCAGGCAGTCAGGGGCATTAGCCTAGCTGTTGACGACCTATAGCACTGATCGAAGCAACGGGAAAGATAAGTCTAGCTGTTTAAATTGTCGTCATTGCAAAACCGTAATACTGAGTCCATTTTGCTTTGATCAGGCATGTCTATGTATTTTCATGTATATATGTTAAATTTGTTTTCCATCGTATGTATTTGTTACTAATCGTTTGACGATTTTGCGTTAGCTGTACTGTCCCGTAGATAATTGGTGTATTTTATTCGTATTCAGTTAATAATTTTATTCAGTTCTGTACCATGTTCGTTACTATTTCGTCCATTCTCCTCTGACTATCATTTATTTTATGATTATTAAATTTTCGTCCGTTATGAGTCCTGTGACGTCATCATTTTTCGCAGTCATTTTTTTTGTGTGTACCTTGAATATTCAGTTGACCTCCGGTCAGACCTTGCCCTTCATTTGGTCTGTGACATTTCCGCTTATTTTATTTAGTTCATAAATTCATTTTTAATTGTGAAAATGTCTTGTTTGCGTCTTGACATTGTTTGTACCCTTTAGTTGCATCATTGCTTGTCTGTCCTCATAATATATATTAATATTACATTAATAATATGATAATTATATGCAATAATACACTTGTAATTTAATTTAATTAATTTTTTGGTTAATATGGGACATTGCATAATTATGCAGTGATAGTCCAAGAAAGTAGCACTACAATTTATAAGATATGCCTATGTCATAATAATATAATATATATATTGACAAAATAAATAATCTTATAGCTACCTTTGAGGTAATAGACCCATTGTATATTATTTAATATACTTTTCTGGTACTAAGAGAGTGACTTAGTACATTGAACAATATAATTACTAGGAATTATACCCAACATTATTGGATATTGAGATTAATTGTGTGATATAATTACATTATATTTAACAGATATCATAACTATTTATGATATAGTATTATTTAGATACAATATTGTTACAAAATATTGTATATTAGTTGAACTTAGACATTAAGTTCAGTACTATTGTGATTACTTATATTGAATATTTCTAAGTTGAGTAAGTATAATAATTACTCTGAAGCTACTATTGACTATTTTAATCAGTAATTACAATAATTACTTACATCAAAGTCAGGGATAAAAGTCAAAACCTGAGATATTTCCGCCTTTTTAGATCATTTACGTAAGATAAAAATTAACACAGTTAAAGTCAAAATGCTTACTATAGACCATTTCGTTAAGATTGGTCGGGATTATGGTTTTAAATCTCAAGAACTCCGTCAGTTTGCTGAATCAGAACTGGAAAAAATATGAAAGAAAGGAAGAAGAGAAAAAAGCTGCATTAAAGAAAGAGGAAGCAGAACTTGAGATGAAGCAAATTGCCAAGGAAAATAGATTGAGAGAGATTGCTCAACGTGAAAGAGAAGAGCAAAGAACAATCGCCAAACAGGAAGAAGAGAATAAATTGAAACGAGAGGAAATTATTTTACAACAAGAAATGGAATTGGCGCGTATTAAATTGAAGACAGCAAGATTACAAGCACAAAGTGCTGATGCAAACCAGAATAATAACGCACTAAATGGATCATCATCCAGCCAACCTAAACACTTCTACAACTGTACATTACCCATTTTCAACTTGAACGTCGACGACCTTTCATCGTTCCTGGCACGTTTTGAACAGACTTGCAAATCTAACCATTTGCCTGAAGAGTCATGGGTACTCAAATTAAATGAATTTTGGTTTGTTGGAACCATGACAGCTTCTCAAAATGCTGACCCATCAATAGCAAATAACTACGGTGCTATTAAGTCCTTGCTTTTACGAAGGTTTCACCTGGACGAGGAACACTGTAGGTTGAAATTTAAGGGAATTTTACCTGAATCTCCAAGGGATTTTGCAGGATTCATTGCGAATATACGCAATACATTTAATAGATGGGTTGAACTGGCAGAAGTCAACAAATCATACGACAAATTAGTTGATTTACTACTGCGGGATAAGGTATTATCTTCGGTTAGCCAGCCATTTTTTGCATATTTGCAGGAGCGTAAACCAGGTACTATGGATGAGTTAGAAAAAATTTCTTTAAACTACTGTTCGGCACATCCGAATGCAACCATTTCTAACTCCTCATTAAGAGAACCTCTACCTGTGGCGTCTAATATGGCCTACAATCATAATAACAAACAAAGACATCACAGTGTAGACAGAAGTAGGTTCCAAAGAAATCACAATGTTAACTTTCAGAAGGGACATAATAATGATTTCAACAATAAAAATGAGTTTAACAGAGGTAGATCACGAGATAGAAATTATTCACCTCAAACAAACTACCACAATGGTCAACATAACACTCATTATAATCGATCACATACTCCCAATAATAATAGTAACTGGAATGGTAATAATCATGGCTCGAGACATCGAGATAATAGTTACTATAGAGGACGACGAGATAATTCTAACAATTATACTCGGAATCGATCTCATTCTCGGGTATCATCTCATTACAACCATAATACAGGGGGCGGCAGTTACAAATAATACTACCCCTATAGCTCAGGTCCCACTTGACAATAATACAACACAGTCTTCTGCTGCATGTTTTGCTATTAATTATAATGTGGCAAATAGTTGCCAACAATGCAATCTTATTTTTCAGAAGGCGAAAGAAACAGTGCTTAACTGCGGACATATTATACCACAGGTAGGTCTTGCAGTCAACGATGGAACAGGCCTATTAATTTTTAACAGAGGATTAGTTAATGGATCCGTCGTCTCAGTGCTGAGGGATTCAGTATCCACAACGATTGGTGTACGACAGTCGCTGGTACATCCTAGCTGTGCAACGGGGGAATATGTCCGTTGCATGACTTTTGGGGGAACTATTGAGTTTTACCCCACAGCTATTATTCATGTTAACACTCTCTTTTTTCACAGGGAACGTAAAAGTATGTATGCTAAAAAAGCCTATAGCTGATCTGATGGTTGGTCGTATACACGGCAGTAAAGATTGTACTCCAGATGAGATTATAGAATGGGAGAAGAAGAAAAAGCGCAGACTCAACTCATGGAAAAAGTTGATAATAATAAAATGGATGCAGACAACCAAGAGGAATTTGTAGTCAATTCACCTATTGACAGGGAAACATTTGCAACCAAACAAAAAGAGGATAAATCTTTAAAAAAATCTGTTAAGCTTGGTTGATAAAGTTGACAATCTATCCTCATGTAATAATAACAAACATTGTTTTGTTATTAAAAATGACATATTGATTAGATGTTTTAATGACAAATCACAAATGAAACAACAAGTTATGGTCCCATATACTTTTAGACGGTACATTCTTCAATATGCACATGACTCACATTGTGCTGGACATATGGGATATACTCGAACACGATCTCGAGTACTGTCTTCATTCTTTTGGCCAGGAGTGTCAAGAGATATTTCGCAGTATGTACGTTCCTGTACTACATGCCAAGAAGTGAAAGCACGTGGAGCTTTTCACACGGCGCCTATTCAGGCTTGCGATATCTCAGTGAAACCTTTTGACAAGATGGCAATAGACATTATTGGTCCATTGCTACCATCGGCCAGAGGACATAGATTCGTCCTTACGTGCATTGATTTGTGCACACGATGGCCAGAAGCTATCCCATTAAAGACCACCACTACCACAGATGTAGCTGATGCACTACATCTCATCTTTTCTAGAATAGGGTTTCCTAGAAAACTTTTATCAGACCATGGGTCACAGTTTATATCTGACACCATGAAGGAAGTCATGAAAACTTGGGACATTGATAGGAATTGAAGTAGTATTTATCATCCGATGAGTAATGGTGCGGTTGAAAGACTTAACCGTACACTTAAACAACTACTACATAAGGTTACTGCTAAGCACCCTCATGACTGGGACAGAGCACTCCCAGCTGTTCTATTTGCTTATCGGGAGGTACCGCATGAACAAACTGGCTTCTCTCCCTTTGAATTAGTTTTTGGTGCTCCCCCAAGAGGTCCTATGGGACTAATAAAAGACTTATTAATTGACGACGAGATGACTCAGGACACTCAGTCATCTTACGAGTACGTGATTAATCTTCGGAAGAACATTATTGAGTCTTGCCAGTTGGCAACAGCTTCTTCTGAGGCTGCAAAAGCTAAGGCTCGATCTCTACAAATAGGTCTCGACGATTACGCCAATTATTCCCAGGCGACGAGGCTTATGTGTTACTTCCTCACAATAACAATAAATTATTGATATCTTGGAATGGTCCTTACAAAGTCATTGATAAAATTTCCGACGTTGATTACGTCTTAGATATCAAGGGACACAAAAAAGATATTTCATATTAACATGCTCAAGCAATTTCATACACGTCCTGAACACTTACAGTCAATTTTTCATGAACTAGATGACAACACAGTATCCACTTGTCATTATACTAACTTATCTGTCATCCAGGAAGAAGAATCTTCTTTTCCTGAGGTACAGTTACCGTTACCTGTACCAGTAGTTCAACCTACTGAATCTTGGCGGGATGTAACCATCTCTTCAACGGTTACACCGCAACAGCGTCTACAGATTGCTAATCTATTACAATCTTATCCAGATGTGTTGACCGACGTCCCGGGTCGCACATCGGCTATCAGTCATGACATTACTCTCAATGATGATACACCTATTCGTGTACATCCGTATTCTGTTCCTTTACATTTCCTTGCTAAAACTACTAAGGAACTTGAACAGATGTTGTCTCTGGGAATCATTGAGACTAGTAATTCGCCATTCTCTTCTCCATTAGTGATTGTCCGGAAGAAGGACAATAACATTAGACTATGTGTTTGATTATAGAAAATTAAATGCTAAGACTATAGTTGACAGCGAACCACATCCACTTATCGACGACTTACTGCCACGTCTATCTAACGCAAACTATATTTTAGTAAGATAGACTTTGCAAAAGGTTATTGGCAGATACCCCTGCCCGAAAAGGCTAAGTACTACGCCGCATTTTCCACGCCACAAGGTCTATACCAGTGGAACGTGATGCCTTTTGGGCTTGTTAATGCGCCAGCTACCTTCATTCGCCTGATGCGACAAATTTTATCAGGTAGACCAGACGTTATTACATATATTGACGACATATGCTTGTTTAGTTCGTCGTTTGAGGAACATGTTTCGGGACTTAGATATGTTTTTGACACTCTAAGGAATTATCATCTAACTGCTAAACCTACAAAGGTGCAATCGCGTGTAATGAGATAACCTTTTTGGGACATATCATTGGATCGGGATATATCCGAACGTTACCTAGTACAGTCTCCAAAATTCTAAACATAGCAGTTCCTCAGACGAAGAAACAGGTCAGGAGTTTGTTAGGACTTGTTCAATATTACAGTAGTGTGATTCATACCAAACTTGTCATCCATCACGGCTGTATTGTCTTCATTGTTAAAAAAAGATATGCCGGTGAAGGTGACATGGACTGGTACATGCAATGAAACTTTCAACAAAAATTAAAATTTTGTTCTCACATGAACCAATTTATAAGACTTCCCGATGCTTCCAAAAGATTTTTTTACGAACAGGATGCTATTAACTACGGCATTGGTGCATGCCCTGACTCCAGAACCATGATGGCATTCTACACCCCACCTTATATATATCAAAGAAAAGCTGAAGCCGGCTGTTGACAACCAATATCTTCAACAGTCGACAGGAACTTTTGTCTGTGATTGGGGCAATAACGAAGCTGGAAAATTCTTACTCGGTGCTCCCTTTACCATACAGACGGACCAACGTGCGGTCGCATCCTTGCGTCGATCCAACCAATCAAGAGCCAGCCAGAAACTTGCCAGATATTCAATCATCCTACAGCCATTACGAGTTCTCCATTGAACATATTTACCTGGCACTGAAAATTGTGTGGCAGATGCATTGTCACGTAATCCTATTGACGACGAATAATCAATATTGACACTCTTAAACTTACATCAATCAGAACTACATTGGATTGAAACGAAGTATCAACTATAAAGGAACACTAAACCTTGCCTTTAATTTTTTACTGTTATAAACACTTATATGCATCACAGAATTGAATCAAAAGACAATCAAGTTATATATCGACACTCAAAACTTCGTCTAACGTCCATACACGAAGATATGAATACTCTTTGAACCAATCATGGACTAAAGGTATCTGACGACAACCGAAACTTATGTATTCCTGTGTATACTTAATTCTTGGATGCTGGGATAAATGACATTTCTTTCCACGACGTAAACGTTTGAACCTTTTTGCCTTAAAAGTAATTCATCAAGTATCAAGACTAAGCTGTACGGATGGATCATCATATCCTATACTAATTAATTAGTTAACTTAACTTCTTAATTGAATTATTATCAATAAAATGAAATGTGAGAAAAAAATGAAATGAAAGAACCAAAAAAGAGAACGAAATATAAAAAGAAGAAATTATGAAAAGAGAAAATAAATCTCACACAAGTATTAGATTAATAATTGTTTTTTAATGTACCTATACGTTATTTAGTTAGTTAAATTAGATAGTTATTATTCACTAACACTTAACACACACAATTAAGTTAAACTTATATTCGAATTTCTTTCTATTTCTTCTCACTTATTTTGTCTTTTCTTCTCTCATAACATCGCATTACATTAGAACCTTAATAATTTAACTCTTAGTTTAATTAATTAATTTAATTTTAATTAGTCAAATTAATTTCTATATGACATACTAATACGACAGACCATACTTTAATTTAATTTTCTCATTTATTTATTTGATATAATGACATGTATAATATTGTTATATATAATGTGATTTAATGATTAGATGACATATGACAAATAGTTAGTTGACACGACCGCAAACACGGTTACTACTCAGAACATCGTTCGTGCCATATGTCACAATGGTGTTAAATTTTTTTTGTAAAACTGTTAAGTCGGATAGATATTGAAAAAAAATCTATCGATTTTTTTTGCCCCGGTGTCCAGTGAGTTGTTACGGTATATGATATTAACGGAGTCTGCGAAAGGTTACCAGACGAGCAATAATAAAGGTTAAGACATTTAATATATTGCGATAGATGTTTCAATTACTGAACGCTTCATACACGATCGATTATGACGTGTATAGCGTTGTTTAGGACACAGTCGGTAACTAAGAAAACCATACCCCTTTTTCACATTGACCGTCCAAGCTGTTAAGACGCTGTCTGAACTATCTCCTTCCAATGTTTGGGGCATTTGGTATTTGCCATACAGATTATATTATGCAAGTACGGAACATGGCCGTACAGATCCCATATGCCTATTACAAGATTAGAAATGATTAAAGGTCAGTACGAAAGTGTAAAACTTAAGGGGATGGATGACTTAATCATACCCGTCCATAGTAATTTGATTTTACCAGACTCATATTCACTCACTGTCGGGCCGTTGGAAACACCCAACCGCGGCGTGCATACAGCTTTGACAAATCTGCATACACGTAATATGATTATTGGACAAGGAACTGATAGGATATCTGCAATATCTATGCCATATGATTTTCAGAGTTATAATACATGTACCTTTGTGATCAAACATGCATGAATCGTCTTGACGTGTAAACCGTATTAAATATTTGGTGGACTCTATGAACCGGACTTGGATCACAGATAATCGTATTCCCAAGGTTCAATTATTGTTCAGAATCTTCCACCCCTGCATTCGCGTAATCTTACATAGAAGGCACGATACACGATCACTCAAGAATATCAAGAAGATAAAACAATGGCCAGACATTTATAACTGTTTTATTAATATCACATGGAACATTGTTCAGAGCTAACCAAACCACTCCTTGCAACATTGATCCACTTGCAACAGTTCTTTCAATAATTTCACCTAATAAATTTATATATGTGGCATTAGAATATTTCCACGACACCTCCCTCTTTATAAACAGACATTATATGTGCTAAAATTATATGGAGCCAAAAGTAAAGACCATCGGAGTAACCTGGAGTTCTCATGCCTAGCCTGTGCTAGAAACGATAAAGGTTTGTGGTCTGTTTGCAACTTAAATGCCTTCCCATATAGATAAATATTGAATTTCTTTATCGCCCATATTACTGCAAGACATTCTTTTTCGCTAGTTGAGTAGTTGATTTCAGCTTTATTCAACTTTCTGCTAGCATATGCCACTGAGCTTAATTCCCCATCCAATGCATCTGATTTCTGTAGTAGAGTTGCACCTAATCCAATATTACTTGCATCCGTCCTTACTATGAATTCTTGACTTAAGTCAGGTAATTTCAAAATGGGTTTACTTGTGAGCTTTTCCTTCAATTCTTGGTAAGTCATTTCACATTGTGGTGTCCATGTAATGCGATCTGGATGTCCTTTACGTGTCAATTCAGTTAACGGTGCACATATGGAATTAAAGTTTTTGATATACTTCTGGTAGAACCCACATAATGAGACAAAGGATCTCACGTCCTTCTTGGTTTGTGGTCTCGGGGCTTTCTGTAGTTTCTCTAAATTCTTTGGGTCAGGGGTCATGTCTCCCTGATAAACTGTGTGTCCCAAAAATTCCAATTCTTTACATCCAACGCAACATTTGGTTGGTCGGGCTGTTAAATTTGCCTCCCTAAGTCGATCAAACAGCATGTTCAGAGAGTCAATGTGTTCCTCAAATGTTTCTGTTGCTATAAGGATATCATCCATAAAATTTGTTATACAGGGATTATTCAGAGGATCCAATAATTTTCTCATCATTCTAGAGAAGACACTAGGCGCATTCTTCAATCCAAATGGCAATCTATTAAACTCATAGTGTCCTTCTGAGGTACTAAAAGCTAGGTATGGTCTAACCTCAGGCTTTACTGGAATCTGATAGTATCCTTTACTCAGATCCACTTTTGAGAAATATTTAGCTTTATTTAGTCTGGCAAACAGCTGATTTGTATCCGGCAATGGATCCACCTGTCCTTCTGTAATAGCATTCAGTCTCCTGTCATCTATACAGAGTCTATGTTCTCCAGAGGGCTTCCTTAAGAGTACAACACCGGAACTATACGAAGACTCACTGTGCGAAATAATTCCTTCCTTCAATAGATAGTCTATCTCTTCCTTCAAAGCTTTCTCCTTAGCAAACGGAATCGAATATGGTTTCATACAGACAGGTGTGGAGTCTATTAGTTTCATATCATATTCCAATAGGTTTGTATGCCCTGGTCGGTCTGTTAACACCTCTGCATGATTATTTAGAACCTGTTGCACTCTCTCTTTCTGAGTTTTCGTTAAATGTGCGACCGCTACCAATTTTTCTTTTGGGGCTGTCTCCCCACTTAAAATTCTTGATGAGAGATTTCCTCTCTACATCTTCTTCCTCCAGTTTGTTTAAGTCCGATTGAGGGATTGTCGGCTTATCCTGGGGTAAGACATCCTTTTGCACTCTCCGCATAGTGGCCATTTAAATACAGTTAAGTGAAGCTTGTCCGTGAAAAGGGGCTTCCCATTCCATTTGGTCCACTTTATCAAATCTATTTTTCTTTTTATTATCAGGCCTAATTTTGCCCCGTGGCGTGTCCAGGTCCTGATCCATGTTCCCACTTGTGGGTGTTCCCTCATGTGGTATGCTACACCTTTCTACAAAATTCTCAATGTCCCATCTTGCTTTGGGCCAATAATAATTGTGAGCCACCTTTTGAATGATGGTACCTATCTTCTCATGGTCCCCATCTGGTTTCACATGTAGGCTCCTTATTAAGTCTGCACTATATCTTTTAGGAAGTACCAGCTGTCCCTGACCTTTGGATCTAGCTCCAGTCTTCCTATACATCAACTTGTTTTTCATGTAAAAATCTCCCTTGCCTGGAGTTGTATGACAAGTTGACAATTTTCTGAAACAAGGCTTGAGTGTTTTATCCCCAGCCTGTGCCTTCCTCATCTCTTCTGGAGTGGTATCAACATAATATCCTCCCTCCTGTCTTGAGGTCGACCTGACCTGAAGGGTTGCCATATACACAGGTTTCCTTCTGCAACGGTCAGTGTCATGATTGTCCATCTGACAATTCTTACACCACCTTTTTCCTTGGTTGAAAGATTTTCTTTCATCATATTTCCTTTCATCGAATTGTGGGAATTTATTTTTATTTTCATACCGTGGCCTATCAAAACTGGTGCTTACTTTTATTTTTGATCCCTAGGATCAAATTTATTAAAGTTCTGTGGTGCCCTAAAGTTATCCACTTGTTTCTTTTTATTACCTGTTACCTCTGCTTGAGCTGCTTGATACCTTTCGGCAACATTTAGCAACTCACCCAGCCTCTCTGCACCTTGTTCCATGAGAAACTTTCTCAGGTCTGGAGCCATGGACTCTCTTAGTTGCTCTATAAGGACCATTTCCTTAAGATCTTGGGTTTTCCCCAGAGAAGTCCATTTCTCCAAGTATGTCTCTATTCGTGCAGAGAACTGGTGATAGGTTTCACCTGACAGTAGTTTAGCATTCCTAAATTTTTTCCTATAAAATTCTGCATTCTTTTCATACCTTAACAAAAGAGCCTGCTTTAGCATGTCATAATTTTCCTGATCACCTCTGCTCATTTTTGCAAAAAACTTCATAAGCTGCCCCACGAAGTCCCTGAGATAACTTTAAGCTCCACCTTTCTCTCTCTAACCCATACGTGGTAGCTAATAGTTCATACCTATTTAGGTAGCTCTCTATATCATCGTCTTTCTCAACAAAATGATCTAAATGAAAATTCATAGCTGAGGTTGAGGCTCCTTGAGTAACCGTAGCATCAGAGGCAAAGGGACTGGCACCATTTTCAGGAGCATGGCCTTGAAACTCAAACTCCCTTAGTCGTAACTCATGTTCCCTTTGTAATCTTTTATCTTCTGCTTCCCTTTCTGCAGCTAATTTCCTCTCTTCCCTTTCTGCAGCCTGTCTTCTTTCCTCTTTGTCAGCCTCAATCTGCAACCTCTTAGTCTCAGCCTCAGCTTGCAACCTCTTAGTCTCAGCCTCTAACTTTCTTTCGGCCTCTTTTTCTAATCTTCTTTCTTCGCGTTCAATAAATTTGTCACATTCCGTGGTGACATAGGCAACCATAACTTGCCCATCTAATCCTAACTCTTTTGCAGTCTGAACAGCAGCAGATCGAAACTTGGCCAGGTCCGCCATTGTCTATCAGGTAAATTTCTACAATGTCTAACCAACAATTTAATCTCTAAATATATCTAATGGACAACACAGGCACCGTGAGCTCAACCTTATTTAATTCCACCCAAGGATACCTTTTAATTCTTATATTCCCTGAAGTGAATTACCCCCAATATTTTTAATAGGGAAAGATTCAAAATCCCAAGAGCGAGACCCCAATATATGTGGTGAAGTGGGATGTTATAAATATTTATAGGGGGGACTTAGTGTACTGACTGAGATCAGCTGTGAAGGTATCTATATCTATTAAGAGTAGTGTATTATAGATAACCTTACTTGCTACCACATATCTATATATCTCAGTCAGAATTACTCTGGAATAGTGTGATGACTACGTTATGTGTCTAGGGTATGTGTATGATGAAGTGTAAGTTATATGTGTCCTGATTCAAATACAAAGGAACCAGGAATCACAATCAATTTTAATTACAAGTATATGTACAGACTTTATCAATATGAATATTGTAGTGACATATATTATTAAAAATATCCTATGTGTGTCAGTTGTGTAGTAGTAATATGAGGTAATACTGGTTTTGTTTTGTTCAAGCTCTGTTGGTATTTGTCATCATGACTTCAATAGTTTGTCTTTTGGGACTAGTATTGGAGATGTTCTCAGTTCCTGATATTAAGACAATTAAATTCCCCCTCTGAATGTTATTTTTACAAAGTCATTTCAAGATGAGGGGACATAATGTTGAGCTCAGCTGGCCAAATCAGCTTATCTTGCGTGATGGCGGCAGGAAAGGACTCCTCTGCTCGAATTCTCCCCTGGGCTCTGGAGACACCTCACTGATAGCTAAAAAGACCAAGGAGTATGCTGTCCGACTCTGGATTAAGCAAAGCTCTGACCAGGTGCTGCTCAGTACCATCAAGACCACGGTCCCTGAAAACAAGAAGGATGTACCTTCTACTTCATAACTAATTGATACTCTAGTTCTACACTGAGCACAAAAAAATTGTGTTTTTTTTTTACATCACAAACATTGAGTTCAGAGCGTTAGGCCAACTGTCAGCTTCATCTGAAATACTTTATACCAGTATTTCCCTCCTTAATGGTTACCACGCCGCTGCCCATTCCGCTTTATCTTCTTTCTAGTCAATCATCAGGTTGTCGTGTATATTTGGCCATTCCATGCCGTGCTTGTACTGTCTCCGACAACCTCTGTTAGGCTGGGATTTATAGCATTATCTCCGTTAGCCAACTACAATACAGCAGATTATATTATACATGGCATAAATTCACTCACATTCATTATTCTGTTAATAGATACTGCAATGACTTCAAGGCTTACCAACAATGTCATAGAAAGATAACACAGATAAAAGTAGATTAAATCAGCATGTCTGGACATTTCTAGGCCAAATTCTCATTCTGCAACATAACCTAAAACCACTACCCCACCAAATCTC